>JAOPSE010000024.1:15472055-15917383 GCA_029449295.1 Zea luxurians | reverse complement strand
TTAGACCGAGTGAGCTTTCTCCTTAATCAACCGGGTCACTTAGACCTGCAAGGACCATCACACACTTGGTGTCTCTTTCCTTGATTACAAGTCACTTGAGAACAAAAATGAGGAAGGAAGAAAGCAATCCAAGAAACAAGAGCGCAAAGAACATGAACAAATTCTCTCTCAAGTCACTAGGTGAGTGGAATGTATTTGGGACTTGGAGAGGCTTTGATTCTATGAAAATGTGCCTTGGAGTGAATGCACTAGCTCTTGTATTAAATGTGAAGTGCTGGAAACTTGAATGCTTGGAGTGGTGGTGGTTGGGGGTATTTATAACCCTCAACCACCACATAGCCGTTGGGGATGGCTGCTGTCGATGGGCGCACCAGATAGTCCGGTGCGCCAGCCACGTCACCCAACCGTTAGGGTTCGGGAGCTTCTGACCGTTGGAGGCTTTGTCCTCTAGTGGCATCGGAACAGTCTGGTGTCGCACCGGGCAGGCACTGTTCAGTGTCCGGTGCGCCTCTGATGGGCGGCTCTGCTCTATCGCGCACTTTTGCGCACTGTTCCTCTGAATCTTCAGCTTTTGCAGGCGACCGTTGCGCGAAGTAGCCGTTGCCTCCGCTGGTGCACCGGACAGTCCGGTGAATTATAGCAGAGCGCGCCCTGAGAAACCCGAGAGTGGAGAGTTGGACGATGTACGGTCCTGGTGCACCAGACAGTCCGGTGCGCCAGACTAGGGCATACTCGGTTTCTTTGCTCCTTTGAATTGATCCCTAACTTAAATCTTTTATTGGTTTGTGTTGAACCTTTATGCACCTGTAGAATATGTAATCTAGAGCAAACTAGTTAGTCCAATATTTGTGTTGGGCATTCAACCACCAAAATTGTTTATAGGAAAATGTTAAACCCTATTTCCCTTTTCAGTCCGTGCAAGACGATTCCTGCTTGATCGCTTGGCGGCAACATAGGTTACATATGGAAGCAACCAATTCTACCATCAAAAGTGTAATTTTCACTTGAGTCAAACCTTGGCCGAGCAAGAGCAGTCAGAAACATGATTTTTGGAATATAATTTTTCTTCTTACATGTTCGTATCGGCTACTACTCATCAGGGGCAGTATAGTACCTTAAGTTTTTCTTGTGATGTTGAACCATTTCTCATCAATATATATGTAATTGAAGAGTCCTTGAAATGTGGGATCATTTGGTATGCTTGTTGGGTCAAGCATACGCAAACACCAGTTTAGCCTATCCTTCATGTTGTTATTTGTCAATAGAGGCTTCAAGGAATTTGACACTCACTTTACTTCACCTTCTTGAGCAATCCGGTACAGCTTGCTTTTGCTTACATTTAAGTGCTTTGATGCATCTTCGAACCGTTTGATGTTCTGCAATGAGAACATTGCTCAGTGCTGATACATCTAGCTCTTTCTTCTTGCGGCCACAACCTATTCCTTTTTTTGGCTTGAAACATCTATTGGTTGACCTTGATTTATGCAAACTTTTCCTCTTTTCCAAATTCTCTGTACTGTTCGCACATGGACTGAGTACAATGCAGCAACCTCACTTGTCTCATGGCCCTTCAACTTACCATTTCTGGACATCACTAGCAATGAATCAAATAAAGATCTCGCTTGCTCAGCATTAACTTCTTTTCTTTTAATCCTCCCTTTGCCCCTCCTCCTTGAGAATTCTCATCATTTGCTTGGACATTCTCAACATTCCATTCAACCATTGCTCTTTGCCCCCCCTAAGAATCTTGTTCTGGTTCCACATTTAGATCAATATAACCCATTTCTCTCTGGCTTTGATGGCTTGTATGACTTGTTGAACCCAATGGAGATGTCCTATGCTGCACAGAGGGGGACCTTATCCTTGGCGACAACAACAATCGACAGTTGCTGTGGTTGCAGCCAGTCAACATAGATGAATTGGTCCCTGTTCTACGTTCACTAACTAAGGCACTCGACATTCGACATAGATGAACAATGTCCATGTTAGCAAAACAGAGAACATACATAGACTACTGTAACCTGATCAGCAGATGTTGTGGTTTGCAGCCAGCGTCATAACAGAAACCGCTCGGCCGGGGACCAAGGCCATGGTTTCAGCCATGAGAGCTCATCTGAAGATTCGAGCTAGTATAGCGTAGTAGCATAGCAACAAGCAAGCAAGCTTGTATATATAGTCGCTTCACGGCCCGGGGGAACGGAACCTCAACCGCTCTCGTCCCCATCTCCCTAGTACATAGCAGTATTCAAGTATTGGATAGCAGGGGAGGGCAAAAGGCTAGGACTTCGGAAATGTTAGGCTAGAGAATGTCGACTCAGATCTATTGTTTTCCGTGCGAGCGGATGCTGGCTTGCACGAGGTGGCACCCGGATCTCGGCGGGACGGCAACAACTCTTGGCAGGGAGAGCGCCTAGATCTCAGCGGGTAGGCGGCGGTGCCTGGATCTCGGCGGGACGGCAACAGCTCTCGGCGTGAGAGAGCGCCCGGATCTCGACGGGATAGGCGGGAGGGGAGCCGGGGCGACGTGTGAGGGGATCTCAACGGGGTAGGCGGGAGGGGAGCACCAGCACAAGCAGGGGCGTGTGGCGGTGGTGGGAGGTGAGAGCGCGAGGTTGGGCGAAATGTCGAGGCCTAAGCCCGGACGTGTGGGAGGGCAAAATCGTCAATTTATAGGCTTCTTAATCTGCACGAAGCTATCGGAAACGGCTTGTAAAACGAAACAGAAGGAGTACCATGGAATAGGAATAGAAAGCACCATTTGTTTGGATGAGGCTGGTAACGTGGGGAGAGGAGCCGTGGGAGAGGATAATGATCGGAAGGGAGCAGTATCAGTTTGTACAGGCACGGTATTCGTTTGCATGTAATGTGATTACAGCTCTACGTAAACAAACAAGTGTAGCCGTATTCAAGTCGCGTACAAACAAGAACCAAAACACCAAAGTGTTAGCGAGTAGCAATGTGATATACGTATATAGCTGGAAAACCTGGGCGTGGTCTTATGGCGTTACCGTGAGGAGTTGCGGGATTTGAGGAAACGGCAAGCAATGATGCCGAAGAAAAGCTATGGACGGCGCCGTGGGAGCGAGCGGCCGAGATGAACACCTGTAAATGCAACGCAGAACAGCACCTGGAAGGGGTACGGTGGGGGCAGCAGCACCATGAGAGATCGAGAGCCCATCGGTTGTGATTCTGATTCACGTTCGTCGGTTCGATATGGAAGCCCAGCTGAGCTGAGCTGAGCTGAGCTGAGCGAGTGCGATCCAGTTCCAGTTCCAGTCCACTCCATGCCCATCATCCCTCTCAGCAGACTCAGGCATTGTTCAGTTAAAAGGTGTTCTTCTCGGCCATCGATTATTCCACGGAAGGAAAAGGCTGGCATGGCATGTGACGGGCTGATGGCCGTCTTTCTACACAGCGTTGGACAATGATGGCTGGCCATGAGGTTTTATTACAGGAGTGAAGGGAACTACAGCAGAGCAGAAGAGACGGGGGGCCATGGATCATGGCCGAGTTCGAGCGAGCTGTGGCCTACGATACACGCATGAGCGCCATGCCGTTTCGAAGTTCTGCTGGCAGATACGTTGGATGGGATGCAGAGAGCCTATTGAATTCGTTGTCTCCTCAAGCCACGTGTAGGAATTTGATGCCTCTCGGAGTTTCTGTTCATGCTACAAAAAATAAGTTTCAAGCAACAGTCTGCACCTTTGTTTCGAACGAACGAACGAACTACCCAAGAAAGAAAGAAAAAAAACAGGTTTTCTTTTTCATTGCTCGGGTGACTCGGGTTGTCGTGTGAGGCCCATCTCGCAATTGTTTGTTGCACCGTAGCTGTTGGCCCGTTTGGAAGGGCTGGCTGCTGGCCACGTTTCTAACTGGGCCTGTGCACTGCGCCGTGAGGCCCAACTCCCGCCCTCCCTTTTAACTAGCCAGTCGCCGCCTCGCCGGGCAGCTGACCCCTGCTTCTTCCGGCCGGCCCCTGACCCCGATGGTAGCGAATCTGAAGGCCCGACCACCTCAAGTTGTTTAAAGACAGCAACGTGGTCTCCACAATATAGCTTTAACCAATATATTTTTATTAAAATACAAATAAATTCTTAATATATTTATATCTTTTTAAAATTACTTTTAAAGACAAATCGGTACATATGACTATTAGATTTCAAAACCAAATAACAAAGCGGTTATTTGTAGTCAGAGTTTTATAAATTTAACTCAAACCTTGTCCAAAACGACTTTTAGGCAGTGTTTGGTTGAGGAGCCAAGTAGAACGGAGCCGTTCTATCCCCGATTCTAAGAACGGAGCCGCTCTATTCTGTGTTTGGTAATCTGGAACGGAGCGGCTCTGTTTTTTTGTTTGGTTGCAGAGTGAACGGACGGAGCGTGACTGTGCGAGCGGGCTAGGAACGGAGCGACTCCGTTCGGTTGATTTTTTGGAGCGGGATGGTTCCGGATCTAAGGAGAATATTCCCTAATTGGAGCCACTCCGTTCTAGTTACTTTGTAACCAAACAACAACAAAACTAGGACAGAACGGCTCCGTTCTACTTGGCTTTTCAACAAATACTACCTTAGTTTGGAACTGGAGAGAGCAGTTTGGTGTGGAGGGTGAAAGAAATATGTCATGTTATTTTTAGTATAAATAAAGAAATCAAGTAAATAACGTTGAGATTTTGATATCAATCACAAGATGATATCAATTTGCACTCGAAGTGTACTGTCTTTCTTTGTAGATTTTATTTTTCTTAAATGAGACTACTACATACATAATAAGGTTAGAAATTATGTTAGTCTCAACGATAACAAACTATAGAGTAACCTCCCCTTAAAAGTGTGCATACAAGTTTTGAATACTTACAACAAACATGTACTTTGAATTCGAAGGTCAATATACCACTTGAAAGGATAATGTCACATGAACATTACCTGATACTTAAAGGTAAATTATCTACAATTTAAATTTTGATAAATGTAATTCAAAACGATATCAATTAAAAATTTATGGAACTTAACCGAGATACAATTGAAAATAGAAACGTATATCATTCGTTTAGGAATTTTAAACAAGCTATGTGTCATGTTTTTTTAATATTTTAGACTATATATGTTTTGCTCCAAGATTATTGATTTAAATCGAGCAATCCTATTGTCGGAGAGGAAATCTCCGACCGGGTGGCGGAATGCACCCGCCCTAAATCCTAATATGAGGAGGGGCCTAAGCGTTTTGCCTGTTACGAGATTGGTGGATGAACACACGAAAGCACACAAGAGTTTTAGAGTGGTTTGGGCCGCCGGAGCATAATACCCTACTCCACTGTGTGTTGTATTGTTGCAAGAGCTTGTATGAACTTGTGAGTGTCTAAGTGGCCCTGTCCGTCCTTTTCTTCCCTTTGTAACGCTGCATGCCTCCCCTTTTATAGCTCAAGGGGGCATGTACATAGGTTCTGAGCCCCGATATGTGGGCCCAGGAATATAATCAATGTAATACTTGGAGTTGCTGGAGCAATCTTCTTATGCCCTGACATCCGCGATCTTCGTAGTATTGGCGTGCAGGGGAAGCTTCCCTGGCAACGCACAAGTGTTGATGGACATAGCGCACTTTGCAGCACGGGCATACTATTTGGATTGGACAGGCACGCCGCCTGCCAGCGGAGTGGACAGGACGCATTAAATGCCGAAGGGGCACATCACCTGTCAGCAGGGTAGACAGGTGGCGCATCCTCTCCACAATAAATGCGGAGACCGTGCGGCCCAGAGTCCTTACGTCATGCCCCGCCCGCTGGCCTACGTCATGGGCAATAAGCCACATGGCAGCACCGGGTCTCCGCCTAAGCGGGGAGCGGAGGCGCTCCGGATAAAGCCTAGACACAAGTCAGTACCGGACCCTTGCCTAGGCCAGGGCATTCCCTGTCCCGAGACCTTGCTGTGGGTGGTCCGGACCTTACTTAGAGGGGTCCGAACTCCATCCCAGAGTTCCGGGTTGCTTACTCGGGGGTCCCGGGCCGTATTCGGGGGTCCGGGTTGTGCGCACAGGGGTCCGACGCCTTCTCGAGGAGGTCTAGACCCGATGACGTTGTCTCGGAGTATACCACCTCTTCTGCCCACGTGATGTCCTCGAGGCTGTTCTCTGCACGGCTAGAAATAGCCGCACGGGCATCGTGTCTTCATGCCATAGTAATGGGTACCCCTGATCTAGGGTACCGACAGTGGCCCTCGGGCCCGCCTCAGGGGAGGGAACGAGCCTGCAGGTGGGGCCAAAGTTTGATTGGCGATTGGCATGATGCTCCTGTGCGTTTGCTGCCGTAATTACTGCCTGCTCACCTTCGATCATGCCAACTGTTATGCTTATCCCCGCGGCTAACTGACCCGTGAATTCCGTATTTGATGGTCTCGGTGGGCCATGCGCGGGGTGCCTCGATACTGCCACATTAGTTTCAAAAATTTAACCTCTCCATCTTCTGCGGCGGGCCCGAGGTGGCGCGGTATTGGCGCGAGCAGTGGTTTGACTTCTCTGCACCTAGGGGACGGCACCCGAGGAGGATGACTCGCGGGCCCGGGCCCCTGTTTCAGAGACTGGGCTGTTGCTTTTGGCAGAGGCGGAGAGGTGCGCTACCTCAGGCGATGGCGTGCTCCTCACGTGGCGGTCCGTCTTCTCTGCGCACAGAAACCGGCACGCCAGGCGCCTGATATGTGGGCCTGGCCCCCATGCCCGAGGTTGGACCGTCGGTCGTGGCGAAGATGAAGCGGCGCACCTACCATGGGGTGGTAGCATGCTCCTCGCGTGGCGATTCGCCTTCTTCGCCCCAATGGGCCAGCTGTATGACATGCGGGGTTGGGCCCCCATGCCATAGGATGGGTACCCTAGTGTGCATCGGGGGAGACTCGCCCGTGACGCTTCGGGGCACGAGCGGGGGAATCTGTCTTTAAAAAGGGGTTCATCCCTCGAGTAGTAGTCATGCCTTGCTTCTCTCCCACTCGCGGTGCCCTTTCGCCTCCGAGCTCTCTGCGCCCCTTTGCCTTCAAGGTTTTCTGCTTTGCGTCGCCGTAGTTTGTCATGGCCTTGTAAGTTTATCCCGAGCGTGCCCAGGCTGAGTGGGTGCTCGAAATGGTATGTCGCTTGCTTGGATGGGATGCGTCGGTATCCGGTGGAAGGACTTGCACCGGTGCCATCCCCCCGGCGAACTTGTCGCCCGAGAGTTCGTGCTCTTGGTCTTCAACCTCCCCAGCGGGTTGGTGGCGCTGAGCTCCTTTCCTCCCGCTGCTGGAGGTGCACGGTCTTGTAGGGGCACCGCTCTTCCACCGGTGCTTGGCTTCAAGGATGTTCATCAGCCTCGTGCCAGTGGAGAGCGAGTTGGGTTGCGGCTCCGTCCTCCACATGAGCTGGTTACCCGCCTCTTCCTCCAGCATTCGGAGGAAAAGGATGATCACCAGCCTTGTGAAGGTTGGAGGCAAACTTCGGCTACGCGGTGCCGGCCAGACTGCCAACGCCGCCAGCCGCCGCGCTTCCAGCTCCATTCCTGCAGAGTAGAGATGGAGCTAGGACTCCGCTTGAAGGCGGATGTAATAACTTTTGCTTTTTGTAAGGTACTTTTTGAGTACTATTTATCAAGCAGTGTTAGCACTTATCTGTATACCACTTGTCCCTGTTGTGTGTGATGTTACTGACTCCTCCTTGGTACCTATGTGGCCCTCCTGGGATGTAGGCTCGATGTGTCGAGGCTGGATACCAGCATACCTAGGAACGAGTTGGCAATGGCCCCCAGGAGGTAGCCTCGACTGGGACCTGGACCTGTACACAGCTTCGGCTAGGGAGCGTTAGTAGTACACCCATAGAACCCATCGTCTGACATTAGCCATCCTTTGATTCGTGCTCGGGACCTACAGGGTCTAGCCTGGGAAGCCAAGTTGTGTGTCCGAAACCCCTAGACGGTGGCTCCAAATACTAGGACACCCGTCGCAGAGTGGTGGAGTGTGCAGGCTCACGGTATGGGACCAGGCTGAGCGGCTACATGGCTCTGAACCACTCCAGGAGACAAGTGTTCGTTCCTTAGAGCCGGACCCCCAGGTTGTCAGACCCATAGGACTATAGCTCCAAATACTAGGGTACCCGTCACGGAGTGGTGGAGTGTGCAGGCTTTTGGGTGCGGAACCAAGCTAAGCGGCCACACAGACTCCGGACCACCCCATGGAACGGGCTCCCATTCTTTAGAACCGGCCCCCAGGCTGTCGGACCTCCCTGCTTTTGCAGAGGGGTCCTAAACTGCAAGCCTAGCTTATTCAATTTGGATGTCATTATGAAAGACGGGATGGGAACTGTTTGAGTGGGTTAGACAAAAATAAAATCCAGAAACTGCAGGATAAGACCATGGAGCAGTAGGATAAAATTATCATAGAACGCACATCTGAGGGGGTAAATTTTCCCTTTATAACTTTGTCATGCATGGGTGCAGACCAACAGGCCGGGCTTATGAGGGCGGACCTCACCGGGCTGGCGTACACGTATGCGTTACCTAGCTAAAAAAGAGAGAAAAACTCAACCCCTCGACTTGCTCCTATGGATAGAACTTACAGAGATGCTACAGGGATTTGGAAGAGGTACTCCTTCAGTCGTAGCAAGATGGTCATCCCCGGGTCGGCGCATTTCCGTCACCTTGAAGGGTCCTTCCCAGCTGGGGGAGAGTTTGTGGAGCCCTTCTTGGTTTGGTACTTGCCGTAGGACCAGGTCTCGACCCTGGGTTCCCATCTGCGTTTGATGATGGAGTCCTCGTCCTCATGCTGTAGCGGTTTTTGCATGGACTTGTCAGAATACTAGACCCACGGGGAGTCCAGTGGGGTTTCCGGGGGAAGACAGGCTTCGGCCCCGTAGACGTGGGAGTATGGGGTCCCCCTGGTGGCCCTGCTAGTTGTCACCAACAGAGTGGGAGTCTCTGGTAAAGACATCCTTCAGGTCCCCCTTGGGTGACTGATACCCGAGGTCCCGCTCAGCCGCGGCCACCTCGCCGTCGTCGGCCCTTTCCTTGCCAGGTCGGCGACGGGGTGGGGAGCCGTCCTTAGAAGACTGCTCACGCCGCTCGCTGACGCGTTTTGCGAGATCGATGATCTCGCGACACTCCACGGCGCTGTGGCATCCGTTAGGGTGCACAGGGCTTGAGCCGCTGTTACCCTTCTGTGGTCGTTGGCGTTTGTTACGATTGCCCCGGTCCCCAGTCGTAGCTGCGACAACCAGTGCGGTAGAGTGCGGCCTCTCGTAGCCACATCCCTTCTTTTTCTTTTTACCGTCCCGGGGGACGATACCCGAGCCACCCATCTGGGTAGCCTCGGTTTGCGGGGCCGAGTGCCATGCACGGCCCTCGGCGGCCCTAGCGCACATGTCGGCCAGAGCGAAGAGTGTGGAGATAGTGTCCACATCATGCGTGGCCAGCTTCTCCAACATTTTCTCATCACGCACTCCCTGCCGGAAGGCCGTGATGATGGAAGCATCAGAAATACGAGGTATAGTACCTCATACCCTGGTGAAGCGGGAGATAAACGTCCGGAGGGTCTCTTCGGGCTCCTGCCTCACTGCGTGAAGGTGGGCCTCCACGCCGTGTTGCTGGTAAACGCTGGTGAAGTTCGCTATGAACCACGTGTAGAGCTTCTCCCAGGAGTATATTGATCCTAGGGCGAGGTTCATGAGCCAAGTCCGGGTAGGGCCAGACAAGGCGACATGAAAATATGTCACCATCACAGCGGTGTTTCCTCCTGCGGCTGCGATAACGGTGACATACACCTGCAGAAATTCCGACGGATTTGTCGTACCGTCGTACTTTTCTGGCAGGTGTGGCCGGAACTTGGATGGCTAGGACGTTGTGCAGAGATGATCCACAAGAGCGGCGTAGCCTACGCCGACCAAGGGGACACCTGCCTGGGAACGGGCACCCCCTGGGGTTTGCGGTGTCACCCCAGCGAAGTCTTGGTCGAGGTTGTGACCATCGATGTTTTGCCGGCACCCACGCGCCCTCTCTAGAGAGACCCAGGCATCCTCTCCCGCATGCCTGCGGTTGAGCTCTGCCCGGAGGTCGTCGGTCTGTGCACCCCTCACTGTGGGTGAGCGTATAGACGCCGTTGCCTCGCGTTGGTGCCGGGATGACCGAGGTTTGGACCTAGTTGAGGTAGAATGCGCCATGCCGAGCAGCCAGTCGACGTCGTCACGCCACTGCTTCATGGCCCCTGCCTGGCCCCGACGCGCCCTCCCCCTCGCGTTCGCCTGCCCAGCGGCCAGCCCGCGGCTGCCCGACGCGGCCTGCTCACACGGCCTGCCCACGGCGGCTCGACATGGCTCCCTGCCCGGCACGGCGTGCTCGCCCGCCCGTCCTCGGTCCCGGCCGCGGCGCCCGCCCGTCCCCGGCGCGGCCCCGGCGGCGCTCGCTCAGCCCCGGCCCCCAGCGCGGCCCCGGCGGCGCTCGCTCAGCCCCGACCCCCAGCGCGGCCTCGGCAGTGCGCGCGGAGCCCCGGCGCGGCCCGTGCAGCGCGCGGTGCCCCCGGCGAGCTCGCCGCACCCGTGGCTCGCGGTCGTGGCGCTCGGCCTGGCGTCCCCGTCTCGCCCCGCCCCTACGCAGTGCGGCGCGTGCGCGGCTCGGCCCCGGCGTGTGCACGATTCGTTTGCGACGCGTCAGCGCGGCCTTGCTCGCGCGTGCTCGCGTGGTGCACGGTGCTTGGGCGTGGCTCGCCGTGCCCTCGGCTTGTAGCGCCCTGCCACGTTTACGACGTGCTCGTCTACCCCCCCGTGTAATCCATGCGTAGTGCTTGCATTATTTAATTCGATAAATGGAAACTCAATTTGGAAATCAATTACGTTAGTTAATTCATGTAGTTAATCGTCTACCTTATTTAATGTTGGTCGATTGAAAATGGTTTAGATTCTATTAGTGCATGTGACTAATCCTTGTTATTGGAACTAAGTGGAACTAGAGCACGTAATGACTAGTTATGCGTCTACCCATAATACGCCTCGAGTATAGCTTTAACCACTGCGAGACCTTCCTTCTTCTCTTTCTAGCCATGGCAAATGCAATATCGTATGTCATACTCTATGCATATTTAACCTATTTGTTCTCTTGTATGGTGTACTGTTTGTTTCCTAATTCGAATGGATGGATGTATGTATGTTTGCGCTCGCATAGAGAACAATCCAGTTGAAGAGCCCGAAGAACTCGCAGGAGAAGCTCCTGAGCAGCAGTCGGTTGGTGGAGGCAAGTGTCCCTTGACCTATCTCTGTCCTATACATTCTTTAATTCACCTCCCGCATTTCACATTTATACCTAAGGATTGACTAGCTTTTGTTATCCATGTCCTTGTTTACCTTTTTGGGTTGGATTATTATTGTTTAGCTTTATGCTATTGCTCAACTCTAATCAATGAACATGATGAGATTTATCAATGATACGCTGTTTTCCCCTCCTTTATTATGATGTTATACTTATGGCCTTCAAGGGGGCTCGAGCGGTTTCTTGAGTGCCTCTCCGTAAGGACATGTTCGTTGGATGACCGCCCGGGAAAATAGTGCAACCATGAGGGTGGAATGGGGTGCCCTTAGCTGAATAATTAGAGGAACCAGGGTGTAGTTCGCTTAGCCGTCGTGCCGTTAATGGGGCTCGGTGTATGCGGCTCGCTCTGCCAAGCTTGGGTTTGCCCCCTTGGGGAGGAGTGCGGTGCATTTAGGAAACCTAACAGGCGGCTACAGTCTCGGGGAATCTTTGTAAAGGCTACGTAGTGATGCCCTGCTGGGCCACCTAGGCAGTGGTCAACGGGGAGTAGCTCTCTCCAGGCAGAAAGGGAATCACAGCTTGTGGGTAAAGTGCACAACCTCTGCAGAGTGTTAGAAAACTGATATATCAGCCGTGCTCGCAGTTATGAGCGACCAAGGGAGCTCCATTGATTAGTGGTACTTGATCAGAGATGTTCGGATTACAGGTGGCAACGAGATTGATGGTCTTGGTATTGACTCTGGTGATGGTAAGTGGTACTCTTTCCGTTTGGAAAGGGTACGTTTGGGTTAATAACGTGGGTTAATTCTAAAACTTTGCTTTCTCTACTAGTAATAATAATCTGACCAACTAAAAGCAACTGCTTGACTTACCCCCACATAAAGCTAGTCCACTACAGCCAAATAGGATACTTGCTGAGTATGTTGATGTGTACTCACCCTTGCTCTACACACCAACCCCCCTTCCCCAGGTTGTCCGCATTGCAACCACTGCTCAGGAGAAGATGAAGCCGTGGAAGGAGACTTCTAGGAGTTCCAGGACTATGATGAGTTCTAGGTGTGGGTTAGCGGCAACCTCCAGTCGGCTGCCTGTGAAGGCCGCATTTATCTACGTTTCGTTTTCGCACTTTGATTATTGTAAAGACTATGTGATGTCTCAGACATATGATGTAATCAACTATTATTTCCCTTTTTAATACTATTTGAGCACTGTGTGATGATGTCCATGTTATGTAACTGCTGTGTACGTGAATTGCTGATCCTGACACGTACATGGTTCGCATTCGGTTTGCCTTCTAAAACCGGGTGTGACATAAGTGGTATCAAAGCCGTGCTGACTGTAGGACCGCTAACCTAGAGTAGAATGGTCGTTCTAAGGATTATAGACCTCTGTTCCTGCCTTGACTTTGGTATCCCTTCAAAAGTTGGTCATATCGACCAAACCTATGTTCTACTATATATTATACCTTGCTGAAAATTGTGTTTTATTCTAATCCTTCATTTATTTATGGTTCATTACTTGCTGGTCATACTAGTTCTGTTCTCACTCTTTTTCTTACGGTGTCTTTTGTAGATGGCTCGTCTTAGACACACCGCACGGAAGTCTATCATCCCCTTCTTACCCTCCCGTCTCGCGGAGCGTCCGCTTCGCCGTCCCGTGACCGGTCTGTCCAGCCACTTGGAGAGGCTGCACCACCGCCTGCATGAGGAGCAGGAGCATCGACGACAGGAGCAACATGGCTGTTCTTTCTCTCTCCAGCAGGAGATAGAGTCTATGAAGAGCTGCTCCCCTGTGCTCCCCCTGGAGGCGCCCCCTGCACCACCACTGGGCGCCCCAGCCCCTGGAGTAGCTGCTGGAGGAGACCCAGACGATGGAGGTGGCGACAACAGCTCGAGCCACGACACCGACTTTTCTTGTGACTAGGAGCCGGAAGGATGGGTTGCTCGACCCATCACTCGCGACACTGCTCGCGGGTGTCACTTCAACGATGCGCTCGACACCCTGCTACGTCGGGCACTTGACCGGCGTACTTGGTCTATCAAGTATCGCTGTGTGGTCTTCCAACACAGTCACGGGGTCTACCCGGATCGCTGGGAGGCGACCTGCTTAGTGCGTCGTCCGGAGAACAGTCTCCAAGGTGCGGAGGTCTTCTCAGAGCACTATTCCATCTCTGAGCGGGACTCAGCTGAGGCGGCCATGCAAGATGTCGCACGGCGTGCGCTTTCGCACTACTGCTCAGATCTCGGCTGGGTAGCCGACGGTCTCAACCTGAAGTACTACCCCCGCCGTCCATCTGGCAGCACAAGAGGCGTGATTGTTTCACCTGTCGGTGAGGACAATCCTAGGTTGAGCAGCACAGTCAACCTAGCCGCCGTGCTAAACACAGAGCTGGACCATGCACTAGACGAGCTGAGTAGGGCTCATGCTGAGATCGCCCAGCTGCGTGCTGAGCGCGCGGAACGTCGTCACCTGGATGATGGTTCCCCCGCTCCCGTCGGGACTCAGCACCCGTACCACTCACCTCGGTGTGGACACCAGCCTTATGGCAATCCTGACTGCAAGACCAAGATAGACTTAGAACCATAGATCATCAGTGTTGAGTCTTGTAATAAATGCTTAATATAGTAGTCTTAGTCTTAGTCTCAGCCTTAGCATTAATCTCTCGCTCTTAGTCAGTCTTAGTTAGACAGGGTAGTTTGCTATATCCTATGCTTTTATGCTTGTTATGATGAACACTGTTGGAGTTGGATCTTTGTAATGACTGTCACCAGAGTGTGGGTATCCCCTGCATTCTGGTTTATCTGTTATATGTTAATGAAGTTAGTTATCTAGTTGGGAAGCCTTTTATTCCACTTTCCTTTTTATCTGAGAAGCTGTGTTGGTCTGTGTTGGAGATCAATGAAGATGTTCATCTGTTCAGTGTTGTGGAGAATTCTATACTCTTTGCTTATGCCGCAAGATTTGCAAGATCAGTTCTGATGTGTGGTTGCATTCTGCAGATGTCAGAAAACAGGCGCAGAGGAGGAAGGCGTGCTCAGCAGGAGCAGGCAGCTCAGCAGGATGAGGTACCCCAGCAACAGCAACTGCCGCCCCGCCCCCGATGTCCATCAAGCAGATGTTTCTGATGCAGACTCAGGCAGTTCAAGCCACTGGTCAGACTCTAGCCGCCATTCAGCAGCAGCAGCAACAGCCACCACCTCAGCCTCAGATGCCTCAGATGCCCAGAGACAAGCGTGCTGAATTCATGAGAGGTCATCCCCAACGTTTGCTCACTCTTCTGATCCCATGGATGCTGAAGACTGGCTATGCACCGTGGAGCGAGAGTTGCATACCGCTCAGTGTGATGACAGGGAGAAAGTTCTATATGGTCCCCATCTGTTGAGAGGAGCAGCTCAGTCTTGGTGGGAGTCTTATCTCGCCACCCATGCCAACCTCGACACCATCACCTGGGAAGAGTTCAGAGGTAGCTTTCGTCAGTACCATGTTCCTGTAGGTCTGATGACAGTGAAGGAGGAGTTCCTGGCCCTCAAACAAGGGTCATCGTTTGTCAGTGAGTATCGGGACAGGTTTCTGCAACTGTCTCGCTATGCTCCTGAAGATATCAACACCGACGCCAAGAGACAATACCGTTTCCTAAGATGCTTGGTTGACCCTCTGCAGTATCAGCTGATGAATCATACCTTCCCCACTTTTTAGCACCTGATTGATAGAGCAATCATGACAGAGAGGAAGCGTAAGGAGATGGAGGATCGCAAGCGCAAGATCAGTGGACCCCAGCCTGGAAGCAGCAATCGCCCTCGTTTCTCAAGCAATCAACCTCATAGTTCAAGCAGAACCAGCGTCCACCCTAGCATCAGCAGTTCCAAAGGCAGTATCCTCAGCACCAGTATCAGAATCGCTAGAACAATCAGTCAGGAGGAGGTCAGTTCTAGAGGCAGAATCAGCAGGCACCTCATCTTCCTGCCCCAGCAAACCAGCAGAACAGTTAGGCAGCACCAGCTCAGGTTGGAAACAGAGCATGTTTCCACTATGGAGAGCAAGGCCATTGGGTGATGCAATGTCCGAAGAAGGCAGCCCAGCAGCAGTCAGGCCCCAATGCCCCAGCAAAGCAGAATGCGCCTCAACCAGGAGCAGGCAACCGCTCTCAGCCACGTTATAACCATGGGAGACTGAACCACTTGGAGGCTGAAGCGGTTCAGGAGACCCCCGGCATGATAGTAGGTATGTTTCCTGTCGACTCCCATATTGCAGAAGTGTTATTTGATACTAGAGCAACACATTCATTTATTACTGCATCATGGGTAGAAGCACATAATCTTCCAATAACTACCATGTCAACCCCCATTCAAATTGACTCAGCCGGTGGTAGAATTCGAGTCGATAGCATTTGTTTGAGTGTATGTGTGGAAATAAGGGGGATAGTGTTTCCTGCTAACCTCATAGTAATGGGTACTCAGGGAATAGATGTCATCCTAGGGATGAATTGGCTAGATAAGTATCAGGCAGTTATCAGCTGTGATAAGAGGACGATCAAGTTGGTGTCCTCACTAGGAGAGGAAGTGGTGACCAAGTTAGTCCCACCTGAGTCGAAGAAAGGAAGTTATTATCAGATGGCTGTCGATAGCAGTGAAGCAGACCCAATTGAGAGTATCAAGGTTGTGTCTGAGTTCCCAGATATGTTTCCAAAGGACTTACCAGGTATGCCACCAGAGCGGAAAGTTGAGTTTGCTATAGAGCTTCTTCCTAGAACCACCCCCATCTTTAAGAGAGCTTACAAAATGTCTGGACCAGAGTTGGTTGAACTTAAGAAGCAGATCGATGAGTTGTCAGAGAAAGGTTACATCCGGCCAAGCACCTTGCCTTGGGCCACCCCTGTCTTGTTCGTGGAGAAGAAAGATGGCACCAAAAGGATGTGTATCGATTATCAAGCTCTAAATGAGGTCACCATCAAGAACAAGTACCCCTTGCCCAGAATAGAAGATCTGTTCGACCAGTTGAGAGGAGCCAGCGTGTTCTCCAAGATAGATCTAAGGTCAGGTTATCATAAGCTCAGGATCCAACCTTCAGACATTCCGAAGACGGCATTCATTACCAAGTATGGGTTGTATGAGTTCACCGTGATGTCTTTCGGTCTAACAAATGCACCGGCCTTCTTCATGAACTTGATGAACAGTGTATTCATGGACTATCTTGATAAGTTTGTGGTGGTATTTATTGATGACATTCTGATATATTCTCAAAGCAAAGAAGAGCATGTAGATCATTTGAGGATGGTATTGCAGAGATTGCAAGAGCACCAGCTGTATGCAAAGTTGAGAAAGTGTAAGTTCTGGATCAGTGAAGTCCTGTTCTTGGATCACATAATCAACAAAGAAGGATTGGCTGTGGATCCGAAGAAAGTGACATATATTCTGAACTGGAAAGCGCCAACAGATGCTCGAGGAATCAAGAGCTTCATTGGAATGGCCGGATACTATTGGCGATTCATTGAAGGGTTCTCAAAGATTGTGAAAACAATGACAGCTTTGCTAGGCAACAAGGTCGAGTTCAAGTGGACCCAGAAATGTCAGGAGACGTTCAAAACGCTGAAAGAGAAGTTGACTACAGTGCCTGTCTTAGTCTTGTCTGATGTGCACAAGCCCTTCTCGGTGTATTGTGATGCTTGTTACATAGGTTTGGGATGCGTGTTGATGCAAGAGGGAAGAGTTGTGGCTTACTCGTCCCGACAGCTGAAAGTTCATGAGAAGAATTACCCCATCCATGACCTGGAGTTGGCAGCAGTGGTTCATGCACTGAAGACATGGAGGCACTATCTGTATGGGCAGAAACGTGATGTTTACACAGACCACAAGAGTCTGAAGTACATATTCACTCAGTCAGAGTTGAATATGAGGCAACGAAGATGGTTAGAGTTGATCAAAGACTATGAATTGGAGATTCATTACCATCCAGGCAAAGCGAACGTAGTGACAGATGCTTTGAGCAGGAAGAGTCAAGTCAATCTGATGGTCGCTCGTCCGATGCCTTATGAGTTGGCCAAAGAGTTTGACAGGTTGAGTCTCGGATTTCTGAACAACATGCGAGGAGTCACAATTGAGTTGGAACCTACCCTGGAGCGAGAAATCAAAGAAGCGCAGAAGAATGATGAGAAGATCAGTGAGATCCAGCGACAGATTCTAGATGGCAGAGGCAAGGACTTTCGGGAAGATGCAGAAGGTGTGATATGGTTCAAAGACCGCTTGTGTGTTCCCAATGTCCAGTCTATTCGAGAATTGATTCTCAAGGAAGCTCATGAGACAACTTATTCGATTCATCCTGGTAGTGAGAAGATGTATCAGGATCTGAAGAAGAAATTTTGGTTGTACGGAATGAAGAGGGAAATCGCAGAGCATGTGGATATGTGTGATAGTTGTCGGCGGATCAAGGCAGAGCACCAGAGACCAGCTGGATTGTTGCAACCGTTGCAAATTCCTCAGTTGAAGTGGGATGAAATCGATATGGACTTCATAGTCGGATTGCCTCGCACTCGAGCCGGCTACGATTCCATTTGGGTAGTGGTGGACCGCTTAACCAAGTCAGCCCACTTCAAACCTGTCAAGACCAACTATAGAAGTGCAGTTTTGGCAGAATTGTACATGTCTCGGATCGTTTGTCTTCATGGTGTGCCGAATAAGATAGTGTCAGACAGAGGAACACAATTTATCTCTCATTTCTGGCAGTAGTTGCATGAAGCCTTGGGTACACATTTGAATTTCAGTTCAGCCTATCATTCGCAGACAGATGGTCAGACTGAAAGAACCAATCAAATCCTCGAAGACATGTTGAGAGCCTGTCAGTTGCAAGATCAGTCCGGATGGGACAAGAGGTTGCCTTATGCAGAGTTCTCCTATAACAATAGTTACCAGGCCAGCTTGAAGATGTCACCATTTCAGGCGCTTTATGGGAGGAGTTGTAGAACTCCATTGCAATGGGATCAGCCTGGAGAAAAGCAAGTGTTCGGGCCAGACATTCTGCTTGAAGCCAAAGAGAACATCAAGATGGTTCGAGAGAATCTGAAGATAGCGCAATCAAGGCAGCGAAGCTATGCAGACACGAGAAGAAGAGATCTGAGTTTCGAGGTTGGAGACTTCGTCTATCTGAAAGTGTCACCGATCAGAGGAGTTAGAAGATTCGGAGTCAAAGGCAAGCTAGCACCCCGCTACATTGGTCCGTATCAGATTCTCGCAAGGCATGGAGAAGTGGCCTATCAGCTCAGTTTGCCAGAAGGCTTGTCCGCAGTGCACGATGTCTTTCATGTGTCTTAATTGAAGAAGTGTCTGCGAGTGCCAGAAGAGCAGTTGCCAGTTGAAGGTCTTGAAGTCCAGGAGGACTTGACCTACATTGAGAAGCCAATGCAAATCCTTGAGACTGCAGACAAAGTTACCCGAAGGAAGACCATCAGAATGTGCAAAGTCCGATGGAATCACCATTCTAAGGAAGAAGCAACCTGGGAGCGTGAAGATGATCTGATGGCCAAGTATCCTGAGCTCTTTGCTAGCCAGCCCTGAATCTCGAGGGCGAGATTCTTTTAAGGGGGATAGGTTTGTAACGCCCCGAATTTTAGAGTTGAATTTTTTCTTTTCTTCACTCGCCAAATTCGGGCGTTACCCTTTCCTTTTTCCTTTTTCCCTCGCTAAGCCTTGATCTTTTCCAAAGTTATAGCGGGATTCAGCTTGAGATCTCGTGTAAAGCAAAACCCTAGAAATATTTTTCTTTTGTTTGTCGCACCATGCCGAACCATGCATTTATTTTGATTGAGTGAAAACTATGAAATCATTCATCTAGAAAATAGATTTTAAAAAGGGAAAACCTTTTCTTTTTTTCTTTCTTTCTTTTTCTTTCTTCTTTCTCTCTTTCCCCCCTTCTCCCCTTGCGGCCCGGCCAGGCGCACGGCTCAGCTAGGCGCGCGGCCCAGCCGCGTCAGCCGCCCCCTCCCTTCGTGGGCCGGCTCGGTGGCCCAGCCGCCCCTCCCCCGCTTTGGGCCCAACTCGCCCCCCTGCTCCCCACGCGCGTGGAGCGCGCGACGGTTACGCCGCCGCCGCCTCTTCCCTGTGGGCCCCGCCCGTCATCCCCTCCCCTTCCCCAAATTCTCTCTCTCTCCCTCCCCGCACCCGCTCGCCCTTGTCTCCCCTGCCCCGGCTCGCCGAACCGCCGCCCAGCTCGCCCCCTTCCCGCGCGGTAAGCCCTCCCCCTCTCTTCTCTCCTCTATCTCCCTCTTCCCTGCACTCGTCGGCCATGGCGACCCACCCCCGGCGCGCGGCCCGGCCTCGGCGCGACCGTGGCGCCCGCATCCGCCCGCCTCGGCCCCTCCCTGCACGCGGCGGCGCTCGGTCCGGCGCGGCCCACGCCCTCGGCGTCCCGCCCTGTCCCGGCGGCGCGGCCTCGTCCGCCCCCGGCGCGGCTCCTCGCCCGTCCCCGCGGTGGCCCGGCCTTGGCGCGCGACCGAGCTCGGCCATGGCGGCCATGGCGCGTGGTCGTGGCGCGCCTAGCTCCCTCCCCGCGGCGTGGCGCAGTCGCCCCCGCCTAGCCCCAACGCGCCCTCCCCCTCGCGTTCGCCCGCTCGGCGGCCTGCCCACGGCTACCCGGCGCGGCCTGCCCGCGGCGGCCCAGTGCGGCTCCCTGCCCGGCGCGGCGTGCTCGCCCGCCCGTCCTCGGTCTCGGCCGCGGCGCCCGCCCGTCCCCGGCGCGGCCCCGGCGGCGCTCGCTCAGCCCCGGCCCCCAGCACGGCCTCGACGGTGCGCGCGGAGCCCCGGCGCGGCCCGTGCAGCGCGCGGTGCCCCCGGCGAGCTCGCCGCACCCGCGGCTCGCGGCCGTGGCGCTCGCCCCGGCGTCCCCGTCTCGCCCCACCCCTACGCAGCACGGCGCGTGAGCGGCTCGGCCCTGATGTGTGCGCGATTCGTTTGCGACGCGTCAGCGCAGCCTTGCGCGCGCGTGCTCGCGTGGTGCACGGTGCTTGGGTGTGGCTCGCCGTGCCCTCGGCGCGTAGCGCCCTGCCACGTTTGCGACGTGCTCGTCTACCCCCTAGACGTGCCCGTCTACCCCCCGTGTAATCCATGCGTAGTGCTCGCATTATTTAATTCGATAAATGGAATCTCAATTTGGAAATCGGTTACGTTAGTTAATTCATGTAGTTAATCGTCTACCTTATTTAATGTTGGTCGATTGAAAATGGTTTAGATTCTATTAGTGCATGTGACTAATCCTTGTTATTGGAACTAAGTGGAACTAGAGCACGTAATGACTAGTTATGCGTCTACCCGTAATACGCCTCGAGTATAGCTTTAACCACTGCGAGACCTTCCTTCTTCTCTTTCTAGCCATGGCAAATGGAATATCATATGTCATACTCTATGCATATTTAATCTATTTGTTCTCTTGTATGGTGTACTATTTGTTTCCTAATTCGAATGGATGGATGTATGTATGTTTGCGCTCACATAGAGAACGATCCGGTTGAAGAGCCCGAAGAACTCGCAGGAGAAGCCCCTGAGCAGCAGTCGGTTGGTGGAGGCAAGTGTCCCTTGACCTATCTCTGTCCTATACATTCTTTAATTCACCTCCCGCATTTCACATTTATACCTAAGGATTGACTAGCTTTTGTTATCCATGTCCTTGTTTACCTTTTTGGGTTGGATTATTATTGTTTAGCTTTATGCTATTGCTCAACTCTAATCAATGAACATGATGAGATTTATCAATGATACGCTGTTTTCCCCTCCTTTATTATGATGTTATACTTGTGGCCTTCAAGGGGGCTCGAGTAGTTTCTCGAGTGCCTCTCTGTAAGGACCTGTTCGTTGGATGACCGCCCGGGAAAATAGTGCAACCATGAGGGTGGAATGGGGTGCCCTTAGCTGAATAATTAGAGGAACCAGGGTGTAGTTCGCTTAGCCGTCGTGCCGTTAATGGGGCTCGGTGTATGCGGCTCGCTCTGCCAAGCTTGGGTTCGCCCCCTTGGGGAGGAGTGCGGTGCATTTAGGAAACCTAACGGGCGGCTACAGTCTCGGGGAATCTTTGTAAAGGCTACATAGTGATGCCCTGCTAGGCCACCTAGGCAGTGGTCAATGGGGAGTAGCTCTCTCCGGGTAGAAAGGGAATCACGGCTTGTGGGTAAAGTGCACAACCTCTGCAGAGTGTTAGAAAACTGATATATCAGTCGTGCTCGCGGTTATGAGCGGCCAAGGGAGCTCTATTGATTAGTGGTACTTGATCAGAGATGTTCGGATTACAGGTGGTAACGAGATTGATGGTCTTGGTATTGACTCTGATGATGGTAAGTGGTACTCTTTCCGTTTGGAAAGGGTACGTTTGGGTTAATAACATGGGTTAATTCTAAAATTTGGCTTTCTCTACTAGTAGTAATAATCTGACCAACTAAAAGCAACTGCTTGACTTACCCCCACATAAAGCTAGTCCACTACAGCCAAACAGGATACTTGCTGAGTATGTTGATGTGTACTCACCCTTGCTCTACACACCAACCCCCCTTCCCCAAGTTGTCCGCATTGCAACCACTGCTCAGGAGAAGATGAAGCCATGGAATGAGACTTCCAGGAGTTCCAGGACTATGATGAGTTCTAGGCATGGGTTAGCGGCAACCCCCAGTCGGCTGCATGTGAAGGCCACGTTTGTCTACGTTTCATTTTTGCACTTTGATTATTGTAAAGACTATGTGGATGTCTCAGACATATGATGTAATCGACTATTATTTCCCTTTTTAATACTATTTGAGCACTGTGTGATGATGTCCATGTTATGTAACTGCTGTGTACGTGAATTGCTGATCCTGGCACGTACATGGTTCGCATTCGGTTTGCCTTCTAAAACCAGGTGTGACAGTGGGTCCAGTCTTCTGACAAGTCCATGTGGAAACGGCTACAACGTGAGGACGAGGACTCCATCATCAAACACAGATGGGAACCCAGGGTCGGGACCTGGTCCTACGGCAAGTACCAAACCAAGAAGGGCTCCACTTATTCTCCCCCAGCTCGGAAGGACCCTTCAAGGTGACGGAATGCGCCGACCCAGGGATGACCATCTTGCTACGACTGAAGGAGTACCTCTTCCAAGTCCCTAGAGCATCTTTGTAAGTTCTATCCATAGGAGCAAGTCCGAGGGGTCAAGTTTTTCTCTCTTTTTTAGCTAGGTAACGCATACGTGTAAGCCAGCCCGGTGAGGTCCGGCCTCATAAGCCTGGCCTGTTGGTCTGCACCCATGCATGACAAAGTTATAAAGGGGAAATTTACCCCCTCAGATGCGCTTCTATGATAATTTTATCCTACTGCTCCATGATCTTATCCTGTAGTTTCCGGATTTTATTTTTGTCTAACCCACTCATACAGTTTCTATCCCGTCTGACATAATGACATCCGAATTGAATAAGCCAGGCTTGCAGTTTAGGACCCCTCTGCGAAAGCAGGGAGGTCCGACAGCCTGGGGGCCAGTTCTAAAGAACGGGAGGCCGTTCCATGGGGTGGTCCGGAGTCTGTGTGGCCGCTTAGCCTGGTTCCGCACCCAAAAGCCTGGACACTCCACCAATCCGTAACGGGTACCCTAGTATTTGGAGCTATAGTCCTGTGGTCCGACAACCTGGGTGTCTGGCTCTAGAGAACGAACACTTGTCTCCTAGAGTGGTCCGGAGCCGTGTAGCCGCTCAGCCTGGTCCCGTACCGTGAGCCTGCACACTCCACCACTCTGCGACGGGTGTCCTAGTATTTGGAGCCACCGTCCAGGGGGTCCGGACACACAACTTGGCCTCCCAGGCTAGACCCTGCAGGTCCCGAGCACGAATCAAAAGGATGGCTAATGTCAGACGATGGGTTCTATGAGTGTACTACTAACGCTCCCTAGCCGAAGCTGTGTACAGGTCCAGGTCCCACTCGAGGCTACCTCCTAGGGGCCATTGCTAACTCGTTCCTAGGTATGCTGGTATCCAGCCTCAACACATCGAGCCTACATCCTAGGAGGGCCACATGGGTACCAGGGAGGAGTCAGTAACATCACACACAACAGGGACAAGTGGTATACAGATAAGTGCTAACACTACTTGATAAATAGTACTCAAAAAGTACCTTACAAAAAGCAAAAGTTATTACATCCGCCTTCAAGTGGAGTCCTAGCTCCATCTCTACTCTGTAGGAATGGACTATTCTGCACCAGTAGAGCCGCGCTGGAAGCTAGCTCCGGGCAGCCTCACCAGCGGCGGCGACCACCTCTGCTCCGAGCGGCTCGCCAGCGGCGGCGACCACCTCTGCACCGACAGTTCGCCAGCAGAGGCAACCACCTTAGCACTAGGCAGCCTCACCAGCGGTGGTGGCCACCTCCAGGCCACCTCAGCGCCACCAACCCGCTGGGGAGGTTGAAGACCAAGAGCACGAACTCTCGGGCGACAAGTTCGTCGGGGGGATGGCGCTGATGCAAGTCCTTCCACCGGATACAGACGCATCCCATCCAAGCAAGCGAAATACCATTTCGAGCACGCACTCAGCCTGGGCACGCTCGGGATAAACTTACAAGGCCATGAAAAACTACGACGATGCAATGCAGAAACCTTGAAGGCAAAGGGGCGTAGAGAGCTCGGAGGCGAAAGGGCACCGCGAGTGGGAGAGAAGCAAGGCATGACTACTACTCGAGGGATGAACCCGTTTTTAAAGACAGATTCCCCCGCTCGTGCCCTGAAGCGTCACGGGCGAGTCTCCCCCGATGCACACCAGGGTACCCATCCTATGGCATGGGGGGCTCGACCCCGCATGTCATACAGCTTGCCCGCTGGGGCGAAGAAGGCGAATCGCCGCGCGAGGAGCATGCTACCACCCCGCGATAGGTGCGCCGCTTCATCTTCGCCACGACCGACGGTCCAACCTCGGGCATGGGGGCTAGGCCCACATATCAGGCGCCTGGCGTGCTGGTTTCTGTGCGCAGAGAAGACGGACCGCCGCGTGAGGAGCACGCCACCGCCTGTGGTAGCGCACCTCTTCACCTCCGCCAAAAAGCAACAGCCCAGTCTCTGACATAGGAGCCTAGGCCCGTGAGTCATCCTCCTCGGGTGCCGACCCCTAGGTGCAGAGAAGTCAAACCGCCGCTCACGCCAATACCGTGCCACCTCGGGGCCGCCGCAGAAGATGGAGAGACTAAATTTTCGAAACTAATGTGGCAGTATCGAGGCACCCCACGCATGGCCCAGCGAGACCATCAAATACAGAAGTCACGGGTCAGTCAGTCGCGGGGATAGGCGTAACAGTTGGCGTGATCGAAGGTGAGCAGGCAGTAATTACGGCAGCGAATGCATAGGAGCAGCATGCCAATCGCCAATCAAACTTTGGTCCCACCTGCAGGCTCGTTCCCTCCCCTAAGGCGGGCCTAGGGGCCACTGTCAGTACCCTGGATCAGGGGTACCCCTTACTACGACATGAAGACATGATGCCCGTGCGGCTATTTCTAGCCGCGCGGAGAACAGCCCCGAGGACATCATGTGGGCAGAAGAGGTGGTATACTCCGAGACAACATCATCAGGTCCAGACCTCCTCGAGAAGGCGCCGGACCCCTGTGCGCACAACCTGGACCCCCGAATACGGCCCAGGACCCCCGAGTAAGCAGCCCGGAACTCTGGAATGGAGTTTAGACCCCTCTAAGTAAGGTCCGAACGACCCACAGCAAGGTCTCGGGATAGGGAATGCCCTGGCCTAGGCAAGGGTCTGGTACTGACTTGTGTCTAGGCTTTATCCGGAGCGCCTCTGCTCACCGCTCAGGCGGAGACCCGATGCTGCCACATGGCTTATTGCCCGTGACGTAGGCCAGCGGGCAGGGCATGATGTAAGGACTCTGGGCCACGCGGTCTTCGCATTTATTGCGGAGAGGATGCGCCGTCTGTCCACTCTGTTGACAGGTGATGTGCCCCTTCGGCATTTAATGCATCCTGTCCACTCCGCTGGCAGGCGGCGCCCAGGCCACCCTGCAGGCGGTGTGCCTGTCCAATCCGAACATTACGCTCGTGCTGCAAAGTGCGCTATGTCCATCAACACTTGTGCATTGCCAGGGAAGCTTCCCCTGCACGCCAATACTACGCAGATCGCGGATGTTAGGGCATAAGAAGATTGCTCCAGCAACTCCAAGTATTACATCCGTTATATTCCTGGGCCCACATGTCGGGGCTCAAAACCTATGTACATGCCCCCTTGAGCTATAAAAGGGGAGGCATGCATCGTTACAAAGGAAAAAGGACGGACAGAGCCACTTAGACACTCACAAGTTCATACAAGCTCTCGCAATAATACAACACAGTGGAGTAGGGTATTACGCTCCGGCGGCCCGAACCACTCTAAAACTCTTGTGTGCTTTCGTGTGTTCATCCACCAATCTTGTAACAGGCA
The DNA here is from genome assembly GCA_029449295.1 of Zea luxurians. Lineage (NCBI taxonomy): Eukaryota > Viridiplantae > Streptophyta > Magnoliopsida > Poales > Poaceae > Zea > Zea luxurians. The sequence goes on along the minus strand of JAOPSE010000024.1, from coordinate 15,891,733 downwards.
AAACGCTTAGGCCCCTCCTCATCTTAGGATTTAGGGCGGGTGCATTCCGCCACCCGGCCGGAGATTTCCTCTCCGACAAGACTGGGTCCATAATTTTCACTAACCCATTTGACAATAAACTTGATGTGATATGATGTATCCCATGATATACATCCTAATTTTGCCAAGTCTCCAAATTTTCGGAAGTCTATTGGACTTCTCACTTCCCTCTCGGGACTCAAACTTTTTTGGTCCTCTTCATGTTTGAAATAAAATCCTTCGGCACCAAAATCCGTTTGGCCCCTTTACCTTTGTTGGCTTGCTTGATGACCTTGATGGATATCACCTTGTTATTTTTCTTTTCTTGAGTGAGTATGGTGTGGTAGCGTTTTTGTTCACTTTCTTGTATAGGTGCTAGAGAGCTTGCTTGTTAGTTTTTTCTTTTTTCACCTGGTATTCGCCGATTTTTGGTCTTCTTTGTGGCATAACCAACAAACCCCAATTTCTTTCTCATCCAGCTTCTTCATTCCCATGGTGGTGTTATCTAGATGAGGTTGGGTTTGTTTGGCCTTGCCCTTTTTGTTGTACAAAGTCTCATTTAGACGAGACACTTCTTACTTGAGCTTTTCATTTCCCTTGAAATTTCTTTAGAATAGGTTTCTACACCAACATTTTTAACCAAACTTATTTGCAAGGGTTAGAGTTAATATCAATTAAATCCAAGCAGGAAGTAGAGGCATCCTTCTTGATAATATTAGGAATTTCAATTTTAGATACCTTGGGGGTGTTACCTATGTTTTATAGTTTGGTAGTTAGCTCATTATTATGTATGTTAAGAATTTCCATTTTGCATAGCAAATTATCAATAGAGTTTTCTGAGCTAGCAAACTTAGCTTTTAGTTTTTATTCTTTTAATTAGGCCTCATCAATAGTTGAGGATGGTGCACTAGATTCTAATGGTTCAATTTTGTTAATTAGCTCAACATTTATATTTGTAAAAGATTCAAAATTTTCTAAAAACTTTTGTAGTCATTTTGTGAGATAATCAAGTTAGTTTTGAGCAGTTTTAATTGAACCTTTTGTATTGTGTAAAACTCCTCAAAAAAATTAGACGGCATGCACACGTTCTCTTCTATAGATGGTTTTTCATCATCACTACTAATATCAATACCATACTCACTAGAAGATGAATCATTAGTGTTACCTCATGGTATCATGCATTTGTGAGATGACCGTGATGATGAGCGTGATGAAGAGCGATTAGAACCATGGCTCCTTGGTGGGGCTTGATCTTCACTTGATGAATCATCCAATGTCTTGATTGATATGAGTGCTTGGCCTTTGCTCCTCCTCTCCTTTGGTGTGGTCATATTTAGACAACTATCCCTAAAGTTATCTGTCGGAGAGGAAATCTCTGGCCGGGTGGCGGAATGCATCCACCCTAAATCCTAATATGAGGAGGGGCCTAAGAGTTTTGCCTGTTACGAGATTGGTGGATGAACACACGAAAGCACACAAGAGTTTTAGAGTGGTTCGGGCTACCGGAGCGTAATACCCTACTCCACTGTGTGTTGTATTGTTGCGAGAGCTTGTATGAACTTGTGAGTGTCTAAGTGGCCCTGTTCGTCCTTCCTCCCCTTTGTAACGTTGCATGCCTCCCCTTTTATAGCTCAAGGGGGCATGCACATAGGTTCTGAGCCCCGACATGTGGGCCCAGGAATATAATGGATGTAATACTTGGAGTTGCTGGAGCAATCTTCTTACGCCCTGACATCCGCGATCTGCGTAGTATTGGCGTGCAGGGGAAGCTTCCCTGGCAACGCACAAGTGTTGATGGACATAGCGCACTTTGCAGCATGGGCGTACTATTCAGATTGGACAGTCACGTCGCCTGCAGGGAGGCCTGGGCACCGCCTACCAGCGGAGTGGATAGGACGCATTAAATGCCGAAGGGGCACATCACCTGTCAGTAGGGCGGACAGGCGGGGCATCCTCTCCGCAATAAATGTGGAGACCGCACGGCCCAGAGTCCTTACGTCATGCCCCGCCCGCTGACCTACGTCATGTGCAATAAGCCACGTGGCAGCACCGGGTCTCCGCCTGAGCGGGGAGCAGAGGCGCTCCAAATAAAGCCTGGACACAAGTCAGTACCGGACCCTTGCCTAGGCCAGGGCATTCCCTATCCCGAGACCTTGCTATGGGTGGTCCGGACCTTACTTAGAGGGGTCCGAACTCCATCCCAGAGTCCCGGGCTGCTTACTCGGGGGTCCCGGGCCGTATTCAGGGGTCTGGGTTGTGCGCACAGGGGTCCGGCACCTTCTCGAGGAGGTCCGGACCCGATGACGTTGTCTTAGAGTATACCACCTCTTCTGCCCACGTGATGTCCTCGGGGTTGTTCGCCGCGTGGCTAGAAATAGCCGCACGGGCATCGTGTCTTCATGCCGTAGTGAGGGGTACCCCTGATCCAGGGTACCTACAGTGGCCCCTAGGCCTGCCTCAGGGGAGGGAACGAGCCTGCAGGTGGGGCCAAAGTTTGGTTGGCGATTGGCATGCTTCTCCTGTGTGTTTGCTGCCGTAATTACTGCCGGCTCACCTTCGATCACGCTAACTGTTATGCCTATCCCCGCGGCTGACTGACCCGTGACTTCCGTATTTGACGGTCTCGCTGGGCCATGCGCGCGGTGCCTCGATACTGCCGCATTAGTTTCAAAAATTTAACCTCTCCATCTTCTGCGGTGCCCCGAGGTGGCACGGTATTGGCGCGAGCGGTGGTTTGACTTCTCTGCACCCAGGGGCCGGCACCCGAGGAGGATGACTCACGGGCCTGGGCCCCTGTGTTAGAGACTAGGCTGTTGCTTTTGGCGGAGGCGAAGAGGTGCGCTACCGCAGGCGGTGGCATGCTCCTCACGCGGCGGTCTGTCTTCTCCGCGCACAGAAACTGGCATGCCAAGCGCCTGATATGTGGGCCTGGCCCCCATGCCCAAGGTTGGACCGTCGATCGTGGCGAAGATGAAGCGGTGCACCTACCGCGGGGTGGTAGCACGCTCCTCGCGCGGCAATTCGCCTTCTTCGCCCTAGCGGGCCAGCTGTATGACATGCGGGGTTGGGCCCCCATGCCATAGGATGGGTACCCTGGTGTGCATTAGGGGAGACTTGCCCGTGACGCTTCGGGGCACGAGCGGGGGAATCTGTCTTTAAAAAGGGGTTCATCCCCCGAGTAGTAGTCATGCCTTGCTTCTCTCCCACTCGTGGTGCCCTTTCGCCTCCGAGCTCTCTGCGCCCCTTTTCCTTCAAGGTTTCTGCTTTGTGTCGTCGTAGTTTGTCATGGCCTTGTAAGTTTATCCCGAGCGTGCCTAGGCTGAGTGGGTGCTTGAAATGGTATGTCGCCTGCTTGGATGGGATGCGTCAGTATCCGATGGAAGGACTTGCACCGGCACCATCCCCTCGGCGAACTTGTCGCTTGAGAGTTCGTGCTCTTGGTCTTCAACCTCCCCAGCAGGTTGGTGGCACTGAGGTGGCACTGAGGTGGCCGCCACCGCTGGTGAGGCTGCCCGGTGCCGAGGTGGTTGCCTCCACTGGCGAACCGTCGGTGCAGAGGTGGTCGCCGCCGCTAGTGAGGCTGCCCAGAAGTAGCTTCCAGCGTGGCTCTGCTGGTGTAGAGTAGTCCATTCCTGCAGAGTAGAGATGGAGCTAGGACTCCGCTTGAAGGCGGATGTAATAACTTTTGCTTTTTGTAAAGTACTTTTTGAGTACTATTTATCAAGCAGTGTTAGCACTTATCTGTATACCACTTGTCCCTGTTGTGTGTGATGTTACCGACTCCTCCCTGGTACCCATGTGGCCCTCCTGGGATGTAGGATCGACGTGTCGAGGCTGGATACTAGCATACCTAGGAACGAGTTAGCAATGGCCCCCAAGAGGTAGCCTCGACTAGGACCTGGACCTATACACAGCTTCGGCTAGGGAGCGTTAGTAGTACACCCATAGAACCCATTGTCTGACATTAGCCATCCTTTGATTCGTGCTCAGGACCTGCAGGGTCTAGCCTGGGAAGCCAAGTTGTGTGTCCGGACCCCCTGGACGGTGGCTCCAAATACTAGGATACCGTCGCAGAGTGGTGGAGTGTGTAGGCTCACGGTACGGGACCAGGCTGAGCGGCTACACGACTCTAGACCACTCCAGGAGACAAGTGTTCGTTCTCTAGAGCCGGACCCCCAGGTTGTACAACCCACAGGACTATAGCTCCAAATACTAGGGTACCCGTCATGGAGTGGTGGAGTGTGCAGGCTTTTGGGTGCGGAACCAGGCTAAGCGGCCACACAGACTCTGGACCACCCCATGGAACGGGCTCCCGTTCTTTAGAACCGGCCCTGAGACTGTTGGACCTCCCTACTTTCTTAGAGGGGTCCTAAACTGCAAGCTTGGCTTATTCAATTCGGTTGTCATTATGTCAGATGGGATGGGAACTGTATGAGTGGGTTAGACAAAAATAAAATCCGGAAATTGCAGGATAAGACCATGGAGCAGTAGGATAAAATTATCATAGAAGCGCATCTGAGCGGGTAAATTTTCCCTTTATAACTTTGTCATGCATGGGTGCAGACGAATAGGCCGGGCTTATGAGGGCGGACCTCACCGGGCTGGCGTACACGTATGCGTTACCTAGCTAAAAAAGAGAGAAAAACTCGACCCCTCGGACTTGCTCCTATGGATAGAACTTACAGAGATGCTCCAGGGATTTGGAAGAGGTACTCCTTTAGTCGTAGCAAGATGGTCATCCCTGGGTCGGTGCATTTCCGTCACCTTGAAGGGTCCTTCCTAGCTGGGGGAGAGTTTGTGGAGCCCTTCTTGGTTTGGTACTTGCCGTAGGACCAGGTTTCGACCCTGGGTTCCCATCTGCGTTTGATGATGGAGTCCTTGTCCTCACGCTGTAGCCGTTTCCACATGGACTTGTCAGAAGACTGGACCCACGGGGAGTCCAGTGGGGTTTCCAGGGGAAGACAGGCTTCGGCCCCGTAGACCGGGGAGTACGGGGTCCCCCCGGTGGCCCTGCTAGTTGTTGCAAGTGGAGTGGGAGTCTCCGGTGAAGACATCCTTCAGGTCCCCCTCGGGTGACTGATACCCGAGGTCCCGCTCAGCTGCGGCCACCTCGCGTCATTGGCCCTTTCCTTGCTAGGTCGGTGACAGGGTGGGGAGCCGTCCTTAGAAGACTGCTTGCACCGCTCGCTGACGCGTTTCGCGAGATCGATGATCTCGCGACACTCCACGACGCTGTGACGTCCGTTGGGGTGCATAGGGCATGAGCCACTATTACCCTTTTGCGGCCGTGGGCGTTTGTTGCGATTGCCCCAGACCCCAGTCACAGCTGTGACAACTAGTGCGGTAGAGTGCGGCCTCTCGTAGCCGCGGCCCTTCTTTTTCTTTTTACCGTCCTAGGGGATGGTACCCGAGCCACCCGTCTGGGTAGCCCCGGTTTGCGGGGCCGAGTGCCATGCACGGCCCTCGGCTTGCCTTGGCGCACTTGTCGGCCAGAGCGAAGAGTGTGGAGATAGTGTCCATGTCATGCGTGGCCAGCTTCTCCAACATTTTCTCATCACGCATTCCCTACCGGAAGGCCGTGATGATGGAAGCATCGGAAATATGAGGTATAGTACCTCGTACCCTGGTGAAGCGGGAGATAAACGTCCGGAGGGTCTCTCTGGGCTCCTGCCTCACTGCGTGGAGGTGGGCCTCCACGCCGTGTTGCTGGTAAGCGCTAGCGAAGTTTGCTACGAACCGCGCGCAGAGCTCCTTCCAGGAGTAGATTGATCCTAGGGCGAGGTTCATGAGCTAAGTCCGGGCAGGGCCAGACAAGGCGACATGAAAATATGTCGCCATCACAGCGGTGTTTCCTCCTGCGGCTACGATAGCGGTGACATACACCTACAGAAATTCCGACGGATTTGTCGTACCGTCGTACTTTTTCGGCTGGTGTGGCCAGAACTTGGATGGCTAGGACGCCGTGTGGAGATGATCCACGAGAGCGGCGCAGCCTATGCCAGCCAAGGGGACACCTGCCTGGGACCGGGCACCCCCTAGGGTTTGCGGTGTCACCCCAGCGAAGTCTTGGTCGAGGTTGCGACCCTCGATGTTTTGTCGGCGCTCACGCGCCCTCTCTAGAGAGACCCGGGCATCCTCTCCCGCATGCTTGCGGTTGAGCTCTGCCCGGAGGTCGTCGGTCTGTGCACCCCTCACTGTGGGTGAGCGTACAAACGTCTTCGCCTCGCGTTGGCGCTGGGATGACCGAGGCCTGGACCTGGTCGAGGTAGAATGTGCCATGCTGAGCAGCCGTCGATGTCATCACGCCACTGCTTCATGGCCCCTGGTGAGGCCGTGGAGCTAGGGGGTGGCGTAGCAGCTCCCGGGCTGCAGACAACGCCGTAGGCGCTGCTCTTGGCGATGTCCGGGACGCCTATGCAGGCGTGTGCTGCCGCACAACATGTACAACAGCAACCCCAGACATAGGGCGGTCGGGTGCTCGTGGTGTGGAGGATGCAACTTCTTCCTCCACCACGAAATCTTCCGAAGTGTCGGCGCGGTGCTTGACGATTTGCACCATCATCCCGAACAAGAAAACAAGCAAAAACCTAATGCCAAGGCCCCTACCTGGCGCGCCAAATGTCGGAGAGCAAATCTCCGGCCGGGTGGTGGAATGCACCCGCCCTAAATCCTAAGATGAGGAGGGGCCTAAGCGTTTTGCTTGTTACGAGATTGGTGGATGAACACATGAAAGCACATAAGAGTTTTAGAGTGGTTCGGGCCGCTGGAGCGTAATACCCTACTCCACTGTGTGTTGTATTATTGCGAGAGCTTGTATGAACTTGTGACTGTCTAAGTGGCCCTGTCCGTCCTTCCTCCCCTTTGTAACACTGCATGCCTCCCCTTTTATAGCTCAAGGGGGGCATGCACATAGGTTCTGAGCCCCGACATGTGGGCCCAGGAATATAACAGATGTAATACTTGGAGTTGCTGAAGCAACCTTCTTATGCCCTGACATCCGCGATTTGCGTAGTATTGGCGTGCAGGGGAAGCTTCCCTGGCAACACACAAGTGTTGATGGACATAGCGCACTTTGCAGCATGGGCATATTGTTCGGATTGGACAGGCACGCCGCCTGCACGGTGGCCTGGGCGCCGCCTGCCAGCGGAGTGGATAGGACGCATTAAATGCCGAAGGGGCACATCACCTGTCATTAGGGTGGACAGGTGGCGCATCCTCTCCGCAATAAATGCGGAGACCACGCGACCCAGAGTCCTTACGTCATGCCCCGCCCGCTGGCCCACATGATGTCCTCGTGGCTGTTCTCCGCACGGCTAGAAATAGCCGCACGGGCATCGTGTCTTCATGCGGTAGTAAGGGGTACCCTGATCCAGGGTACCGACATTATCCTTTTCCCACAAATGATGTAATTAAATGGGTATATCAGCCATGCTCACGGTCAAGAGCGGATCAGACCCACATGAGTAAATGATGTAATTGAATTTAACCGGACATGCATTTGCATTGTGGGAATTAGATTTATGAGCTCTTATTTAATATGGTTGGAATTTACTTATACTTAGTAACCGCTAACAAAATTTTAACCAATTTAATTAAAAGTGGATGCTTAGCCTCAACCATTTTCCTCGGTAAATCTTACAGTACACCTTTTACTCCATACTTGTTGAGTGATGACCGTATGGGAACTCACCCTTGCTATAATCACTACCTAGGTCAAGAGCAGGTACCACCAGAGGAGGACTACTACGACGAGTTCGATAAGATCTAGGTCGTCGTCTCCTAGTCAACCGTAGCTATGGAGATAGTTATCTTAGTCCAGTTTATTTTTATTCTAGTTATTTTGTAAGACTTTTTCGTTATGTAATAAAGCTTGTGACATTGGCTACTATACACTGAGTCGTCATATGTGTAAAACTTGATTCTAACACACATATGAGGTGTATTTGGATTTATCCTTAAATCCATGTGTGACATTAGGTGCCTTATACCTAGCTCAGTTGCATTTTGCAACCTCTCTTAGCGTTGTATCTTGTGTGGCATCTGGTGCACCACAAGACACATTCGATGTGTTACCCCCGCTGTAGACCTCTCCACAAGTCGTATCCGGTGTCGCTTGTTTGGTGTACACCGAGGGATTCAATGCACTCAGTTCTTCAGCTTGTTCTTCAACTCAGGAAGCACACCTGTCAGTAAGTGGCGAGCCTAGGATTTATAGGTGGGTATTCGAAAATTTTATAGGATGATTTTTTTGGAAGACCTAAAACCTGTCTATCAATATAATTAATTATATATATATGTATAACCTAATTAAGCACACACGAATGGGTCGTAACTGATTCAATAACTATGATGACCTCGTTCGCGAACTGGTCATTCTAAGGCATCGCCGCCGGTCTTCTTCTTTGCCGGCGCGACATTCTTTGGCTTTTTAACCGCGACTAACTGGCTGTTGCTGTGATAAACCTCCCCGAAACCGCCTTGTCCGATGAGGTTGATGCCTTTTCAAGATCGGCTTCAGGTCCTCCTTCCTGAACAACTTGATGTTGTTGACTTTCTCTAGCGTGCCCGTCCCCCCCCCACCCCACCCATAATTCTTTCATCTTTCTCTTCTCTTTGAGGATAAGGCAACCAGCACAGGAACTGCTATGATGAGAACACCGCCTACTACACCTACATGAAGCTTACTTCAAAGTAAACAAACTTTTATGTAACCTAAGTTTAGATATACAGTAAAATAAACAAACTTTTATACAGTAGATGTGGACAAATCTAATGAAATTTTAGTTTTTATAAAACTTTTCTCGCCGCTCCACTACTGCCCACACCCCACCCGAGTCGTTTGATTCCCTCCCTAGCGCTAGCCCACTCATGGCTCGCTTGCTCCTTCGATCATTGATTGATCGGTTAGTGAGTGACCTAACTCGCCCGCTGTTGGCGCCACCTTGCTTCCTCACCACTCATTTGCTCCTCGCCTCATTGGGATCCCAAACACAACATTGTTACTTTGCCTCCTAGTTCGCACCGACGGTCTGTCAGTGGGACCTTGCCTTATCACCACGACACCACCTGCCATCGCTATCTCACTAGGGCCTGTCGCGCCATCAAAACGAGGCAATGATTGTCGCTTGCCGCCGCCTGCCCTCACTACCCCCCGCTGCATGGCATCGGCTGATCGTCGACATCTCGTGGTGGAATCGTCGACTTGCCACGACGACATGAGATGCGGCCGCTCCACCCTAGTCCCCTCCCCGATATGGTCGTAAAACTTGTCTATCAGCATATATAATTAAGCACACACGATATGGTCGTAATTAAGTATATATATGTATAACCTAATTAACTGTGCCAGGCTGACCCACGGCTCGATGAGCTTAACGGGGCTATAATAGTATATGACGTTTAAATAATAAAAAATATGTTAAAATATACATATATGAAGATTTAATCCATTGTTATTAGCTCTAAACACTTATTTACACCCACATAACCAACAAAACAAACATGTTTCTTGTATTTTGTACTCTATATTCAAGTATAATGTATGTATTTGTATGAAAAATGGGGAAAAAATAAAAAACAGGTTGTGCCACGCCTTAAGCACAGGCATGACCCGGTGACTAGGCTGGCACGGTGTTCGAACCATAATTGAGCAGCCGGACGGTCCGGCCCTGAGGCCGGACGGTCCGCGGTCCGGACAGTCCGCGCCTGTGGGCCGGACGGTCCGCGCGTGCGCAGAACAGATTAGGGTTCCGAGTTTTGTGTTACGGTTGTTAGCTAAAATCACGGGAAAAGCTCGGAAATTAGTTTGTAAAGGGTCCAGCCCCCCTCCTCTATAAATAGAGAGGTCTACGGCCGATTTGTAATCATCAATCGAATCAATACAACTTCTATTTCGCATTTTATCCTAGGAGTAGTTCTAGTCTAGTTTAGGTTTAGATATCCAATCCCCAAATTCTTCGTCTCTCTTCGGCTCTACGTCGATTAGAGGAGTCTAGGTCGGCCAGCCCGAGCCTAGACACAACCTAGGATCTCTACTCCCCGACGGGGTCCCTCCCGGGAGCGAGATCCAGGCGCCGTCGGCGATCTTCCGCCGTCCCTGCGTACGCGCGGACCGTCCGGCCCCAGGGCGCGGACCGTCCGGCCGTCAGGCAGGAGCCCTAGCCGCGCACCAGGCCGCGGACCGTCCGGCCCCAGGCTGCGGACAGTCCGCCCTTGCGCAGAGAGCACCACCGCGCCTCGCACCAGGCCGCGGACCGTCCGGCCCCTGCGCGCGGACCGTCTGCCCCTGTGCAGAGGGCACCGCCACGGTTCTTGTTGAGTGTTTGGCGCTCCGAAAAGGCGTCAACATACTTTTTGGCGACTCCGCTGGGGAAAACACATCTAAGCTCATCAGATCGGCCCTCAATGGCCGGTTCAAAGGATAGCTCTGATATTTCTCTAAGCAACATCATAGAGCCGACTTGGGAAACTTTGCCGGCTGACGAGCAGCTCCAGTTTGAGGAGCACAAGGAGCGGATGATCCAGGAGGCGAAAGCAAGATTCTTGGCCAACTTCAAAGTGGACAGGAACAACAAGGTCGTCCGACATCGGGCGACGGATCCGGCTTCGCTCCAACCCACGCCAGATATCCCCAATGTAAGTAATACCAACGATCTGCAATCTCTTAGAAATTATGTAGAAGATCAGCGTGAACAAATGCAGAACATCATAGGGGGTATGCAAAGCGATCTTAAGAGACTAGTACGTGCATTCGATAAATCTAGTACCGCAAATTTTCCTTCGCACGAGGTTGAGTTAGGAGATAACACGCGTAACACATCGGCTACAGGTTGTCACGACCAGTCACAACCCCTTTATGGGATGCCGATGGACACATACCCTAAGCAACCACAAATCGGCAGCAAACCAGCCGATCTGCACATGCCCGGACCGTCCGCACGTGAGCGCGGGCCGTCCGGGCCAACAGCAGTCGGGCCTATTTTTAATGAGTTACCTAGATATGCGCCCGAGCCACCACATATGACACAGAACCTAAACTACCCAGCCGGACGGTCCGCATACAATGACGGACGGTCCGCATATGACCACGGACGGTCCGGGTACGTATCCGGACAGTCCGCGTATAAGTCTTTTGAGGAGGATTATTACATGAATCCTCGCCCGTCCCAGCAACACTTCCCATCACACTATGCAATGCACCAGCCCACTAATTCAGGATCCAAAGCCCAGGAAAGCTTTCCGGCCCTACCTGGAAGGCCGGAAAGAAACGATCAAACATATGAGCCATATAGAGCAAATGGAAATGCACCACGTAACTCAAACCAATGGGGGGAGAGACAACATGCTAATATCCAGCCAACCCCACCTATGTTTGACCAGAGAGCCGGTGGTCTCGCACCGGCTGCCATTGATATAGTAAGGGAAGAAATAGCCGGGGCATTCCGAGATAAGCTCGGAGTAAGCATGGTCCCTGGGGGGCAATCATATCGGAAACCTTATGACAGCCGATTTGATCACCACCCATACCCACAGGGAACCAGGATACCCGAATTCACAAAATTTTCGGGTGATCAAGGAAAAAACACACGTGAACACATAGGCCAATTTTTAGCACAATTAGGAGAGTTGGCCGACACAGAGGCATTTCGCGTACGTTTGTTTTCATTATCTTTAACAGGAACTGCGTTTGCATGGTACGCCACTTTACCTCCTAATTCCATTTCATCATGGGGGGATTTAGAACAAAAATTTCATGATCATTTTTTCTCCGGTGACTATGAATTGGATTTGGTAGATTTAGCGTCGTTGCGACAAACAAAAGATGAATCGGTTAATGATTACATCCGGAGATTCCGAGATACAAGAAACCGATGCTTTCAAATTCATTTAGCAGAGAAACAGCTAGTAGGATTAGCCTTTAACGGTCTACGATATTATTTAAAAGAGAGATTAGAAGGCATCCAATTTTTTACACTAGCACAGTTACACCAGAGGGCTTTGGCTTGCGAAAGCCGGAGCAAAGAAACTGCTAAGACAACGCGTCACAACGTACATATAGTAGAATACGACCAAAGTAGCTCAGATGACGAATCGACAGAAGTGTATGCTGCTGAAATGGTTTGGCCAAAGCAGGCCAAATCTTCGGCTTGTGCTTCCTTACAGCCGGTTCAAAAGAAACGGCAAGAGGAGGTTAAGTTTACATTTAATGTTGGTAAATGTGATAAAATATTTGACGAACTACTTAAAAATGGCAATATTAAAATAAATCACACTGTTCCATCCGCCGACGAGCTAAAACGTCGTGCATACTGCAAGTGGCATAACTCATTTTCTCATGCCACTAATGATTGTAATGTATTCCGACGACAGATTCAATCGGCCATTAATGAGGGACGATTGAAATTTCAGGAAATGCAGGTGGATACAGAGCCATTTCCAGTGAACGTGATCGACTTCGAGGGCAAGAAAGTCCTGGTTCGGCCAAACACGGCCGATAAAGGCAAAGGCAAAGAGGCAATCATCGGCAATTCTAAAAAAGCCGATGAGGATCATAAAGTTTCTTGCAGGAAAGTGGTAGCCGAGAAGACTCCCGACGGAGGGGAGACCCTAAAGATGACCATCACAACCTCCAGTACTGGGGGGCAAGCGCAGACAGGGAAACAGATACAGGAACCCGTGCTGCGTATCCCGGACGGTCCGGCACGCAGGCGCGGACGGTCCGGGACCCCACCGGACGGTCCGGAGAGCTCTGGCGGACGGTCCGGCCATGCTCAGGACTCGCAGCGACCACGTACCTTTAAACCACGACGACCAGAGATAGGTACGTGGAAAACAAATACATTTAAAGCAGCTGGTCGGCTGATCAAGCCTGGCCCGACTTTCGATCAATTGTTGTCTAAATATGTGAAAAAGAAGGCTGGCCCCAGTGACCGGCCACCGAAGCGACCCCGCTCACCCATTCATGAGCAACGTCAGGTCAGGCCGATTGGACCACATCACCAATCGGAAGAAATGAAAGGTCCTATTGTACAATTGAGACCTAACATGCCGACATGGACCCCTCCACCTCCTTATCCATCTATGCCATATCCATACACATACTTACCTCCACCATATGTCCCAAATCAAATGTGGGGCATGCCACCATATCCATTTGGGATGCCACAATACCCCGCCTGGGGGGCACCCCAAACATCCGTTTTTGATAGGTTGGCACCGCCAGTGCAAGACCGATTGAGCACTGCTGAATCCGGTCACCAGGCACAGGCCCAACAAGGTTGCCGGACTACTCGGCCTCCTAGGCCGACCAATCCGGCAGGGGGGCATATGCCTATAGCAACTCAAAGAACAAAAAAGGACATCATCAAAATAGGCACTGCGGATGTTGTCATACAGGGAGACAATAAAGGGCCGATGATTTTCGGCGAATCGGCCAACACAACCGAAAAAGATACGGCTACCATCAAAACAGCCGATCCAAAATACTCCATGCCTCGATGGTGCCCAGCGGGATTGACACGATCCCAAAAGAGAAAATTACAACGCCTAAGAGCAAAAGAGAGCCAGGAGAAGGAGGCGGAAAAGACATTTAATGACACACATCCACTATACCCGCCACCACAAAAGAAATGGAGACCGAAGGCCGTTGAGGAAAAACAAACGGCCACAGGAATAGAAAGTCAGCCTGCACCAGGCACGGACCGTCCGGCCCCCGCGTGCGGACCGTCCGCCGTTCACCAGGAAGGCTCTGAACAACCTGCACCAGGCGCGGACCGTCCGGCCCCCGCGTGCGGACTGTCCGCCGTTCATCAGGAAGCCTCCAACAACACAACAACATCCATGGAAGAGGATGACCTGCTAGGAGAAGACCTGGTTGACTACGAGGCTTCTCCAGAACGCCCAGGTATGGATGTAAATATTATTACATTTTCTTCCGATTGCACTATCATTGGCGACGATGAACCTGTTGCTGCCCAGTTTGATTTTGGTCCTAAAGAAGCCGCCTTTACTAAACCAAAGGAATCGGTAAATCATTTAAAGCCGCTCTTCGTGCGCGGTCACATTGATGGAATACCGATTGCTAAGATGTTGGTAGATGGAGGGGCGGCTGTAAATCTAATGCCTTATTCGTTATACAGAAAATTAGGTAAACAAGATGACGAACTTGTCAAAACCAACATGACCCTCAGCGGTGTTGGAGATAGTTCGATTAAAGCCAGGGGAGTCACGTCCGTTGAATTAACCATCGGGACTAAGACCCTTGCTGCTGCATTCTTCGTCGCTGATGTAGAAGGGAATTACAGTTTAATTCTAGGCAGAGATTGGATTCATGCCAATCAATGTGTACCTTCTACATTACATCAAATGCTAATACAATGGGTAGGCGATGAGGTAGAACAAGTACATGCTGATGTATCGGCCTGCATCGCTGTGGCCGATGCCCCTGTACTCTGGACTTATGAGACTGCTACATGTCTCACAGGGGTAGATTTTTCTGATTATCAGTTCATAAGTATAGATAAGAAAGGTTTCATTCCTGTAATGCTAGAGCCGATGGAGAATCGGCTGAATCCTAAATAGAGTTTAAACGATGAATACACACAAAGTTCATGAGTCTTTGATCACGGACAATTCGGCCCTCAAAGCCGGATGGTCTGGTCTATCACAGAACAGTTCGGACTTTAAGACCGAACATCTACCACAGCGAAAGGATAGTATTACGGATGATCCGGTCCCCGAGACCGGAAAGTCCGCCATCACACAAAGATCATCTGATTCCTCTGTGGGGGACATGATAGAGGAATTCAGAGATCTTGATAAGCTAGGACAGGGATTTACATCGGCTGATCCTTTGGAGGAGATTGACATAGGAAATGGTAAAACTCCAAGGCCGACTTTTGTAAACAAGACCCTGGAGACCGATTCTAGGAATGAGATGATCGGTCTATTGAAGGAATATTCAGATTGTTTTGCTTGGAATTACACTGAAATGCCTGGACTAAGCCGAGAGATTGTCGAACATCGGCTGCCCATTAAGTCTGGTTTCAGACCTTTCAAGCAGAAAGCTAGAACGTTTCGTCCAGATCTTCTCCCACGGATCAAGGATGAAATCCACCGGCTGCTAGAAGCTAATTTTATTAGACCTTGCAGATACGCAGAGTGGGTCTCCAATATTGTGCCGGTGGAGAAAAAGGAGTCAGGTAAACTTAGAGTATGCATTGATTTTCGTAATTTAAATAAAGCGACTCCTAAAGATGAATATCCCATGCCCATAGCCGACACATTAATCAATAATGCATCAGGAAATAGAATTATTAGCTTCCTTGATGGTAATGCCGGATATAATCAGATTTTCATGGCCGAAGAAGATGCGTCTAAAACGACCTTTATATGTCCAGGCTTCATTGGTTTATTTGAATGGGTTGTCATGACATTCGGTCTTAAAAATGCTGGTGCTACTTATCAGAGGGCTATGAATCTGATCTTCCATGAGTTGTTAGGAAACACTGTGGAAGTCTACATTGATGATATTGTAGTCAAATCGGCTAAGTTTAGTTCTCATATAGCTGATTTGCGCAAAGCCTTTGATAAAATGCGTCGGTATGGTTTAAAAATGAACCCACGTAAATGTGCTTTTGGAGTGTCGGCTGGTAAGTTTTTAGGATTTGTCATCCATGAACATGGTATAGAAATAGACCCTGACCGAATCAAGTCTATTCGGAATGTGGGGCCTCCGACTTGTAAGGTCGAAGTGCAGAGGTTTCTCGGCAAGGTGAATTATTTACGAAGGTTTATTTCTAACCTAGCCGGGAAGATTGATGCCTTCACCCCTATCCTTCGGCTTAAGAATGATGCTGAATTCACTTGGGGGGCAGAACAGCAGGACGCATTTGACCTCATTAAAAAATACTTGTCTTCGGCTCCCGTGTTAAAAGCACCACAAGTAGGAGCGCCATTCAGATTATACATTGCAGCTGAAGACAAGGTTATTGGGGCTGTTCTGACACAAGAAACTGAGGGGAAGGAGCATGTGGTGACATATCTAAGCCGAAGGTTGGTGGATGCTGAAACAAGGTACACTTTTATTGAAAAGTTATGTTTATGCTTGTTTTATGCATGCACCAAATGTAGATGTTATTTACTGTCTAGTCATTGCACTGTTTCTGGTCAAGCCGATGTAATCAAATACATGTTGCATAACCCAATTATGAGTGGTAGAATTGGTAAGTGGGCTTATGCACTCATAGAATATGACTTGGCCTATGAACCATTGAAATCTATGAAAGGCCAAGTCGTAGCGGATTTTATTGTAGAACATCGGGTTAATGATATTCATGAACTAGACATGTCATACCTCACTGTTACTCCTTGGACTTTATACTTTGATGGATCGGTTTGCAGTGAAGGGCAAGGAATTGGCATTGTGCTTGTTTCACCAAGTAATGTCTCCTTTGACTTCTCTAGCCGATTGAAAACTTTTTGCACTAATAATCAAGCTGAATATGAGGCCCTCCTATTCGGTTTAGAACTTTTAAATAGTATGGGAGTAAAACATGTGAAGGTATTTGGTGATTCTCAGCTGGTTATCCAACAAGTGTTAGAAGAATATCAATGTCTTGATGGTACTCTAAATAGTTATCTTGTGAAATGTTGGAGCATAATCCATTCTTTTGACGAATTCAGTATTCGACATATCTCTAGAGTTGAGAATCATAGAGCTAACGATTTGGCACAAGATGCATCAGGTTATCGGATAAAGAGAGGGAAATTTCACAAAACTGAAATTCCGATAACCAGTGCAGAGCCAAATTCCCAGGTCGCGGACCGTCCGCGTGACGACGCCGGACCGTCCGGGGTTTCCAGAAATGTTTTCTCAATCGATTCGGCTGACAATGAAGCCGATGTAAGTGATTGGAGGACACCTATACTTAATTATTTACGAAATCCCAATATTAGGACAGATAAGAACATTCGGCGAACAGCTTTCAAGTATGTTTTGATGAGTGATGAACTTTACCGCCGAACAGTCAGTGATGTCCTGCTGAAGTGCTTGGGCCCAGATGATGCTATATTAGCCATGGCCGAAGTACATGAAGGAATTTGTGGTACTCATCAATCGGCTCCAAAGATGAAGTGTTTGTTGCGAAGGTCTGGTTTTTATTGGCCTAGTATGATAGCTGATTGTTTCAAGTACTACAAGGGATGCCAAGTGTGTCAAAAATTAGGCGACCTACAGTTGGTCCCTGCAGCCGAATTGCATCCTATCATCAAGCCTTGGCCGTTCAGAGGATGGGGATTAGACTTTATTGGAGAAATTCATCCTTCATCATCAAAGGGGCATCGGTTTGTGTTAGTTGCCACTGACTATTTCACCAAGTGGACTGAAGCCGTTGCTCTGAAAAACATGACGCACAAGGAGGTAATTGAGTTCATAACCGAGCATATTATTCATAGATTCGGCATTCCCCAGACCGTGACTACAGATCAAGGGACTTCTTTTATGTCAAAGGAGGTACGTGAATTTGCTGAATTATACAGAATTAAGCTGCTTAATTCATCTCCATATTATGCTCAGGCCAATGGACAGGCCGAGTCTAGTAATAGGACATTGATTAATTTGATAAAAAAGAAGATATCTGATAATCCTAAACATTGGCATAAGATTTTGTCCGAAGCTTTATGGGCTCATAGAATATCTAAACATAGTGCTACTAAAGTATCTCCTTTTGAGCTTGTCTATGGGCAGGAAGCAGTATTGCCTGTGGAAATAAGTTTGAATGCTGTCAGGTTCGCCAGACAAAATGATTTAACTGTCACTGATTATTATAACTCAATGATGGATAATATTGATGAGGTGACCGACAAGAGGGTGATAGCATTGGGAGCAATAGAAAAGGACAAGATTATGGTAGCCAGGGCCTACAACAAGAAGGTCAAAGCAAAGTCATTTCAAGTAGGGGATCTGGTGTGGAAGACCATCTTACCTCTAAGGAATAAAGACCGGAAGTTTGGAAAATGGTCGCCAAGCTGGGAGGGTCCTTATAAAGTAAAATAGGTGATGTCTGGCAACGCTTATTTGCTACAAACATTACAAGGCAAGGATTTGCCTAAGGCTTTGAATGGGCGTTTCCTCAAACAGTACCATCCTAGTATGTGGCAAGATGCCTAAGAGAACCGATGTGAGCACATCGAGTTAGTTGCTTTTGGTTCACCCAGCTCCACCAAAAGGCAGGGGGGCATATGTTCGAACCATAATTGAGCAGCCGGACGGTCCGGCCCTGAGGCCGGACGGTCCGCGGTCCGGACAGTCCGCGCCTGTGGGCCGGACGGTCCGCGCGTGCGCAGAACAGATTAGGGTTCCGAGTTTTGTGTTACGGTTGTTAGCTAAAATCACGGGAAAAGCTCGGAAATTAGTTTGTAAAGGGTCCAGCCCCCCTCCTCTATAAATAGAGAGGTCTACGGCCGATTTGTAATCATCAATCGAATCAATACAACTTCTATTTCGCATTTTATCCTAGGAGTAGTTCTAGTCTAGTTTAGGTTTAGATATCCAATCCCCAAATTCTTCGTCTCTCTTCGGCTCTACGTCGATTAGAGGAGTCTAGGTCGGCCAGCCCGAGCCTAGACACAACCTAGGATCTCTACTCCCCGACGGGGTCCCTCCCGGGAGCGAGATCCAGGCGCCGTCGGCGATCTTCCGCCGTCCCTGCGTACGCGCGGACCGTCCGGCCCCAGGGCGCGGACCGTCCGGCCCCAGGGCGCGGACCGTCCGGCCGTCAGGCAGGAGCCCTAGCCGCGCACCAGGCCGCGGACAGTCCGCCCTTGCGCAGAGAGCACCACCGCGCCTCGCACCAGGCCGCGGACCGTCCGGCCCCTGCGCGTGGACCGTCCGCCCCTGTGCAGAGGGCACCGCCACGGTTCTTGTTGAGTGTTTGGCGCTCCGAAAAGGCGTCAACACACGGGTCCGCTTCGCTTCGTACCGTGCTGTGCTGGGTTTAGACCGGGCCAAACTCATGCTGATTTTCGGGCCGCCCGGCAAGCATGGACATCTATATTACTTGTACAACATTCTTGCTTTCATGTCTCACGCAATAAGAACCTGAAAAAAAAAGAGAGAGGAAATCCATGGTGCCTTCCAAAGGTAGTGTTGCGAGACATTTACAGCGAGAAAGAAGAGAAAAACGCAGCATTATTATAGTATTTCGGATAATTATGCACGCACGGTTCATCTGTCTCCATCGTTTCCCCGCCCCCCCCCCCCCCCCCCCCCCCCCCCCCGGATAAATCGACAGATCGAGAGTCAAAGGAGCAAGAAGAACACATGCATGGTGGGGGGTGCAGCGAATTGACATTATTGGTTTCTTCATCCGTCGCCATTGCAGAGGAGTCTAGACAAGGAAATCGGCCAAAGAAAAGCAGACCAAGCTGCTAGCTGGTAATGCATGCATGAATCGGCACGAATCCACTGAGCTAGCGAACATCTTTTTCATGATATGATATATAGCCCTCGATGAGCTATTTTGTCGACACATCCCGTGAAAATTCGTGGTCTATATATAGCTAGATCTTCCACAGTCGACAGCACAAATAATAAAGCTCTGGGCGGACTCAAAATAAAATCCCCGAGACCAAGCAGACTAAAGCTAAAGCAGCAGCAAGAACTACGGCACGCCGGCCACGCTAGCTGATCGTCGTCGCTTTGTTTGTCTGCTGGAGGACGGATTTGATTTTGTTGTGTCTGCCTGGAACATAGAATAAACCGTGTGTGAACAGAATCCATGAAACGGATCCAGCAGGGGCGATAAATAAAGCTGAGTCTCTCTCCTGGTTAAACAAACCAGGAAGACGCAAAGCTCGATCTGGTGTGACGACTAAACACACAGCGAGTCCAGCCGGGCACACCAGGGCCTGTCTCCGCTCTGTCCCCCCCAGCTGGATCTCCTCCTAGCTAGCATATGCAACAGATATATAGACACACATGATGCATGATTGAACTGTTTGCCTGGTACAATGTCGCTGCTGTGTGTGGTCAAATCCATGCACACACCAGGGCCTTTTGATGATGTCTTGATAACAACAAGAACTTGTCGAACGAACCATATCCATGTAGCTAGCTAGGATCAGGACCGTACAAATGCATCGACAATATATATGGGACCTTTTCTCACTTTATTAGTACTAGCTAGATCAAAAAACTACGCCGGATTGCCGGTCACAGATCAGTTTGGATCTGGTCCTGGATCATGCACTGCAACTGCAAGCTGTAGTGTATCCTCTAACATTTCTTTGGATGTTAGTGCTCGATGCTACTGTAATCTACAGGAGGCATGCGTGCAGATATGCTTGCCTGCTTTCTAGCGAAAAGGGGTAGAATATTAGGGCTGGTGCTTTAGGGCAGGCAACAGGCAAGCAAAGACCACGGCCCTCTAGTGGCCCTTTGTTTGGGACGTGCTACTTTCTGTAATGAACCTATCTAGTTGTCAAATGTATATGACTTTACATTCTTTTGTAACATTTGCTCCCCATGCATGTGTGGCCTTGTCGTCTAATTGAGGGCCATCTCTTTTCCTCTCGGGCGACAAAGGGGAGACTCCACTCAAAACATAAATACTCCCTCCGCACCTATTAAAACCTGTTAGCAGCCTGAAAGCTGATAGACTACGAGTCTGTTTAGCTCAGTTTTTTTGAGCCAGGGTTTACTGTCAAAAATTAAAATCCTAACCAAAGGTTTAGGAGCTGAAAGAGTCTGTTTGGTTTAGTTCTTTAGCCAGATGTACTGTCAAAAAATATGAAATCGCAACCAAAGAGGTTTAGAAGTTGAATAGATATATGAAAATCTACAAATTCTAGTTCAATCCAGAATCTCCTTCTACCCTAGATTTCCTAGAATTTTGTCATCCATTTTTTTAAATATTCCACTGATGGCACTGTTTGTAGGATTGAATCGTTTTATTTTCTATTTGGAGCCCCCTATCAGACTCGTCGCTTGACTCTCACCCGATGGCTAGAGTTACCACCATGTCCCTATGCCCGACTTTGGAGATCCGTGATGTGGCTTAGTCGTCCCTAAACCATCGTACCACTTTATCGTTGACCCTTCGACATTGCTCATTGACTAAAATTTATGTTGTCTATCCATATATGATGTCTGGTTCAACACCTCTCTAGCCCCACTTTGATGTGTTGGTAATTGCGAGGCTCCGTACCCATAGAAGATAATGATGTAACATCTGTTGCTTTAGCTACTACCGCCGCAATACATGCTACTCATGTAGGACACTATATATATACGCTAGACTGGGCATGACTACAACCACAACGCCTGAGCCTAGCGCCATAGGCAAATATCCCCTATGACAATGGGAAAAAATCATATACATACCAGATGCAAACATATTCCGTTGCAGCCCCTCACATTTGTAAGCTGCAGGTCCACATGGACAGCAATTAGAACTGCTTGGAGCTGATTGTAACTTCTGTCCATTTGGACCTATAGCTTATAAATGTGCATGAGGGGTTGCAATGGATTGGGTTTGCATCCGCTATGCAAGTTTTTTTTTCTGCAGCAATGGTGTACCGCCTCCTTGCCACTTATGGCATGCTATCAAACTGGTTCGTTCAAGAGGCCAAGACGGTGCCTCTTCTACCATGTTGTCAAACCATCATGGTCTTACACAATCTATAGAATATGTAGTTAACAACTATTTTAACCAAACAATTTTAGATTTTCTACGGACGTCAGCTCACAACAACTTCATCACAGCTTATAACTAGAACCGGAATTTTAGAAATATACAACTGAACCAAACACAGCCTAACAACTAGCAGTTTCTAGCTTATAGTTGGTTGATTTATTAATATATCTATTTAGATTCACTAGCAATAAATTTTAACTGTTATCTGTTAGCGTTTATAGTTTCCAACAGACCCATATACCAGTTTAGCTATAAAGAAAAGCCTAAACACTAAGAAAAAGTGCTCGGGGGCGAGCAACGAGCCAACGAAGGACCTAAAATTTGTAGATTATACCAAACTTGTCGAGTAGAGAACAAAGGTAATAAAACCGTTGGGAACCTAAGGTTCAAAACATTGGTAATTTCGAGGGTAGTCGACAGTGAATTCTGAAAGTTCGTGCTATGCTAATACATGTGTATGACAGACTAATGGTTATGTTGTATAATCATCAACTCAATAGATGAGTAATCATAAATCATACTCATATTTTGTATAGATCTAAAAATTTTAGGAAAAATAATGCCACATGTTTATATTTATTTTTTTTGACAAAACTTCAACCAGAATTTGTGAAATTTGGTAATTTAGGAGTGGCTGGAAAATTCTAATCCCAAAAATGAAAAACCTATCGGTAACACCAAGCTAGGGCGTTCAAGGTTCGCACAAATTAAAACCACTGCATATCACTGATGAGCTAGGGTGTTCTCAAGATTGCTTATTAAATACTCTCTTCGTTCTAAATTACAAAATATTTAACCTTTTTAGATACATAGATTTGTCATACACTTAAATATACAATGTATCTACATACATAGTAAGGATAATATACCTAAAAAAACAAAACGTCTTATGATTTAAACCAGACAAAGTAGTACATACCAAGCACACGTTTGATGGTAAAACCAAGCTAAAGTACAAAAAAAGTTACGCAAAAATTGAAAACAAAATATATTGATATTTGTCCTTTTCTAGCTTTTGAAAGGATTGACTGACCGATCAAAAATGTGAGCCGGGCTTAAACATTTAGGAAAAAGTTCATCTTTATTTCCCTCAGTTATCTTTGTATTTTGATTTGTTTCCCCTAACTTTAAAACTATACACCTTAACCCCTATATTTTAAATTACCTCCCTATTCTATTTTAGAGTAATTTTGAAAGTGATTTTAATGCTTTTTAGTTAAAATACTTGGTAAGTAGTTGATAATATTTTTAAGCCTTAAAATGTGTCTAAACTTTCTAAAGTTTTAAATAATTATATATTAGCTTGCTACAAATCAAAATAAAATATTCTAGAGCTCATGAAAATGTCTCTAGATGATTCAAAAATATAATTATCTCTAGCAAAATGGAAAGATAACCAAAAAAACTGGAAAATTCCCAAACATTCTAATATGTATACATATTTTGAAAACTTGTTGCAAAAAAAAAACTAATACGCAACCAACACAAACACATTTATCATTAATGTATTTTGCATTTATGCTAGTTGCATCTTACACTTTTACCGTGCAAAATTTTAAACATTTTTCTACCTCAATTTGAATGTTTTGAGAATTTTCTGGATTTTTTCTATAACTTTTTCCTATTTCTAGGACTAAAACTATTTTTTGACGTTTCTAAAGATACATACATGGACTCTAAATATTTGATTTGGATTTTTTTATCTTAATATTTGTCGTTTTTTCTAATTTTAAAAGCTTAGAGAAATTTTATATGATCACAAACCTTATCAAATATTTACAAAATTTTGACTTAAAAGGACGAAAACCCTTCAAAATCATGATAGGGACGTAATTTGATCGGTTTTAAAAGTTGAAGAGATATTACCTCCGTTCTGAAATATTTGTCACCCGCTAGTTAATTTTTGCTGTAAAACGTGACAAATAAAAAAGAACGGATAGAATACTATATATGTTTGGTTTTGAATTCGAGGGGGAAAGTCAGAGTACGTAAGAGTTTACGCAAGTAGAAGAGACTTTTATCAAAAAATTATTAAAAATACCTTAATCTATAATTTTTAAAACCGGTGGTCAAATATAGAAATTGTTAGATAGGACTATAGGAGTACAGTATAACAGTATAAATTATTGCTGCTGCAGGTTAGTTGTCAACCGGCCACCATGCTGCACATGCATGACATTTAGGACTACTTACTTTTATATGGGGACGTATGGTACTGAGCATATATTATATACTTAGATGCTGCATAGGTATATAGTGGTAGAACCAATGCCGCTGCTGATCTCACCAGCAGGTCACAAGCAAGAGAATGACAAGGGGACACCAGCTGGTCAACAGCAAAGGCTGTTCGCTTCAGATTAAAGGCTGTAATTCTTAGAGACAAAAATACTATATAAGCAATAGAAGCCGGTACAGATTAAAGTCAAGCGAACGCCGTGTGTTCTTGGTCTGATTCAATAGTCTACATACTCCAACAACCCTACTAATAAGGCTAGTTCCAACACTCAACGTGAGCAACACGTCGGTCGGGACTAATCGCCGACTCCAACACAGGTCGGCTCGACTGGCTGATCAGTGGACCTGCTTTCACAAAAGGTACCATAAGTGAAGGAGTCTCTTTCTTTTCAATATTAAAGAAATTTAGCTAAGAGAGAGAAGATGCATTTCTCCTATTTGATTTCATTCTTGTAGTCGATGCACTCAGTTGCAACAGCTTCTCCCCTCGCCAAAAGTGCACATCTGCTCTCCATATGCTCGTCTACGATAACGTTGCTAACTCCATTAATGAGTACACCAAAATAGGAAAAGCTTGGTCTTATAGTGCATTGAACATTTCTATAGAGGTGTCATTTCAGATTTTGGTGAGTATAGTTGTCATCCCATTGTTGATGATCTTAAGCATTTTTAGCTAAGGGAGAGAAGCGGAAATTTCCTGATATGATAGGTAGTACTAGTTTCATGCATTAGAAGTGGAGAAATTGTCCAGTTGAATGGAAAGCCAGTTTACTAGGAGGACATTGGATCCCAAACCATCATACTTGAGACGGTTGCCTCATATGACTTTGTGGATTTGACATGCTTTTTGGGTAGCCGAGTTAAACAATCACTACCGAAAACTCTATCTTTGTCAAGTGTCAAATATTTTGCCGAGTGCTTTTTTCGGACACTTGGCAAAGAAGCTCTTTGTCGAGTACCAAACAAAAAAATCGATAAAAAACACTCGGCAAAGAATAGCTTTGTCGAGTGTTTTATTTTTAACACTCAGAAAAGAGTACAATTTGAAGCAGTAAATTAATTCCAATAAAAATGTTTTCAACTACAAATTTGTATAACTCATCAAGATGTACCATTATGTTTTAGTCATTTCTTCATATGATAAAATAAAAGTAAATTTGTTCATAAAACTTATATCTCTCTCGAAGTTTATGAAACTATAAGAAAAATGTATAGGATTTGTGAATAATGTAAGAACCATATCGTGGGATGAATAAATGACCAAACAACCAAAATAACATTTGTAGATCTTGAGTAGTTATAGAATTTTGGAGTTGGCAACGTTTTGATTTGAAATCATCTTGTCAACGAAAACTATCTCTAAATTTAAAAAATAAAATTCGAATTTTCAAAACGATCTCGAATGGAAAAACCACCAAAATGAAAGTTGTAGATCTTGAAAAGTTATAAAACTTTATAGTTGATAACGTTTGGGTCCAAAATCATCTTGTCATGCAAACTGAAAGTCGCCTAGAGGGGAGGTGAATAGGGCGAATCTGAAATTTACAAACTTAATCACAACTACAAGCCGGAGTTAGCGTTAGAAATATAAACGAGCCCGAGAGAGAGGGTGAAAACAAATTACAAGCAAACAAAGAGTGAGACACGGTGATTTGATTTACCGAGGTTCAGTTCTTGCAAACCTACTCCCGGTTGAGGTGGTCACAAAGACCAGGTCTCTTTCAACCCTTTCCCTCTCTCAAACGGTCACTTAGACCGAGTGAGCTTCTCTTCTCAATCAAACAGGACACTAAGTCCCCACAAGGACCACCACACAATTGGTGTCTCTTGTCTTGGTTACAATTGAGTTGAACACAAGAAAGAAGGAAGAAGAAAAGCAATCCAAGCGCAAGAGCTCAAATGAACACAAGTCACTCTCTCACTAGTCACTATTTGATTGGAATGATCTTTGGACTTGGGAGAGGATTTGATCTCTTTGGTGTGTCTTGTATTGAATGCTATAGCTCTTGTAAGGTGTAGGAAGTCTGAAAACTTAGATACAATGAATGGTGGGTGGTTGGGGGTATTTATAGCCCCAACCACCAAATGAGCTATTGGTGGAGGCTGCTGTTGCATGGTGCACCGGACAGTCCGGTGCGCCACCGGACACTGTCCGGTGCGCCAGCCACGTCACCCGACCGTTAGGGTTCGACCGTTGGAGCTTCTGTCTTCTGGGCCACCGGACAGTCCGGTGGTGCACCGGACAGGTCCTGTAGACTGTCCGGTGCGCCTTCTGGCGCTGCTCTGACCTCTGCGCGCGCAGGCGCGCATTAATGCTTGTTGCAGACGACCGTTGGCGCGAAGTAGCCGTTGCTCCGCTGGCACACCGGACAGTCCGGTGCTACACCGGACAGTCCGGTGAATTATAGCGGAGCGGCTCCCAGAATTCCCGAAGGTGAGCAGTTCAGAGTTTGGTTCCCTGGTGCACCGGACACTGTCCGGTGGCACACCGGACAGTCCGGTGCACCAGACCAGGGCACACTTCGGTTGTCTTTTGCTCTCTTTGTTTGAACCCTTTCTTAGTCTTTTATTGGTTTGTTGTGAACCTTTGGCACCTGTAAAGCTCATAATCTAGAGCAAACTAGTTAGTCCAATTATTTGTGTTGGGCAATTCAACCACCAAAATCAATTAGGAAAAAGTGTAAGCCTATTTCCCTTTCAATCTCCCCCTTTTTGGTGATTGATGCCAACACAAACCAAAGCAAATATAAAAGTGCAGAATTGAACTAGTTTGCATAATGTAAGTGCAAAGGTTGCTTGGAATGAAACCAATAATTATTTTTACTAGATATGCATGGATGGCTTTCTTCTTATTAAAGTTTTGGACCACGCTTGCACCACTTGTTTTGTTTTTGCAAACTCTTTTGGAAATTATTTTCAAAGTCTTTTTGCAAATAATCATAGGTAAGTGAATAAGATTTTGAGAAGCATTTTCAAGATTTGAAATTTTCTCCCCCTGTTTCAAATGCTTTTCCTTTGACTAAACAAAACTCCCCCTTAATGAAATCCTCCTCTTAGTGTTCAAGAGGATTTTAGATATAGATTTTGAAGAGGGTATACCACTTTTGAAATTATATCAATAATAAGATACCAATTTGAAAACACTTCTTAAAAACAAATTGAAAGACTAAAATTTTGAAATTTGTGATGGTGCGGTCCTTTTGCTTTGGGCTAATACTCTCTCCCCCTTTGGCATGAATCGCCAAAAACGGAGTCATTAGAGCCCTTATTAACTACTTTCTCCTCTTATGGTAAATAACATATGAGTGAAGATTATACCAAATTGGAGAGAGGTGTGGGGTGGCGGCGAAGGATGAATAATTTGACGGAGTGGAGTGGAAGCCTTTGTCTTCGCCGAAGACTCCTTTTCCCTTTCAATCTATGACTTGGTATAAAATTTACTTGACAAAACACATTAGTCATAGAAAAGAGAGAGAGATGATCACAGGTATATAAATGAGCTATGTGTGCAAAATATCAATAAAAATTCCTAGAGTCAAGAATATTTAGCTCATGCCTAAGTTTGGTAAATGTTTGCTCATCTAATGGCTTGGTAAAGATATCGGCTAATTGTTCTTTGGTGTTAACATATGCAATCTCGATATCCCCCTTTTGTTGGTGATCCCTTAAAAAGTGATACCGAATGGCTATGTGTTTAGTGCGGCTATGCTCGACGGGATTATCCGCCATACGGATTGCACTCTCATTATCACATAGAAGAGAAACTTTGTTTAATTTGTAACCATAGTCCCTAAGGGTTTGCCTCATCCAAAGCAATTGTGCGCAACAATGACCTGCAGCAATATACTCGGCTTCGGTGGTAGAAAGAGCTACATAATTTTGCTTCTTTGAAGCCCAAGACACCAGGGATCTTCCCAAGAACTGGCAAGTCCTCGATGTGCTCTTTCTATTAATTTTACATCCTGCCCAATCAGCATCGGAATAACCAATTAAATCATATGTGGATCTCCTAGGGTACCAAAGGCCAAACTTAGGAGTATAAACTAAATATCTCAAGATTCGTTTTACGGTCCTAAGGTGAACTTCCTTAGGATCGGCTTGGAATCTTGCACACATGCATACGGAAAGCATAATATCCGTTCGAGATGCACAAAAATAGAGTAAAGAACCTATCATCGACCGGTATACCTTTTGATCTACGGATTTACCTCCCGTGTCGAGGTCGAGATGCCCATTAGTTCCCATGGGTGTCTTGATGGGCTTGGCATTCTTCATCCCAAACTTGGTGAGTATGTCTTGAATGTACTTCGTTTGGCTAATGAAGGTGCCCTCTTGGAGTTGCTTTACTTGAAATCCTAAGAAATACTTCAACAACTCCCCCAATATAGACATCTCGAATTTTTGAGTCATGATCCTACTAAACTCTTCACATGTATATTCGTTAGTAGACCCAAATATGATATCATCAACATAAATTTGGCATACAAACAAATCATTTGCAAGTGTTTTAGTAAAGAGAGTAGGATTGGCTTTTCCGACTTTGAAGCCATTAGCGATAAGAAAATCTCTTAGGCATTCATACCATGCTCTTGGGGCTTGTTTGAGCCCAAAAAGCGCCTTAGAGAGTCTATAAACATGGTTAGGGTACTCACTATCTTCAAAGCTGGGAGGTTGCTCAACATAGACCTCTTCCTTGATTGGTCCATTGAGGAAGACACTCTTCACGTCCATTTGGTAAAGCTTAAAGCCAAGGTAAGTAGCATAGGCTAATAATATACGAATGGACTCAAGCCTAGCTACGGGTGCATAGGTTTCACCAAAATCCAAACCTTCGACTTGTGAATATCCCTTGGCCACAAGTCGGGCTTTGTTTCTTGTCACCACACCATGCTCATCTTGTTTGTTGCAGAAGACCCACTTGGTTCCTACAACATTTTGGTTAGGACGTGGAACTAAATGCCATACCTCATTCCTTGTGAAATTGTTGAGCTCCTCTTGCATTGCCAACATCCAATCCGAATCTTGAAGTGCTTCCTCTACCCTGTGTGACTCAATAGAGGAAACAAACTGAAAGTCGCCTAGAGGGGGGTGAA
This sequence comes from Zea luxurians, assembly GCA_029449295.1. NCBI lineage: Eukaryota > Viridiplantae > Streptophyta > Magnoliopsida > Poales > Poaceae > Zea > Zea luxurians. The sequence continues at coordinate 15,862,692 of JAOPSE010000024.1, read as the reverse complement.
TAGGGCAAAACTGAAATTTACAAAGTTAATCACAACTACAAGCCGGGTTAGCGTTAGAAATATAATGCGAGTCCGAGAGAGGGCGTAAAAACAAATCGCAAGCGAATAAAGAAGTGAGACACAAGGATTTGTTTTACCGAGGTTCGGTTCTCTCAAACCTACTCCCCGTTGAGGTGGTCACAAAGACCGGGTCTCTTTCAACCCTTTCCCTCTCTCAAACGGTCCCTCGGACCGAGTGAGCTTCTCTTCTCAATCAAACGGGAACCAAACTTCCCAAAAAGGATCACCGCACAATTGGTGTCTCTTGCCTTGATTACAATTGAGATGATCGCAAGAAAGAATGAGAAAGAAGAAGCAATCCAAGCGCAAGAGCTCAAATGAACACAACAATCACTCTCTCTAATCACTAAAGCTTTGAGTGGAATTGGGAGAGGATTTGATCTCTTTGGTGTGTCTAGAATTGAATGTTAGAGCTCTTGTAAGTAGTTGGAAGGTGGAAAACTTGGATGCCTTGAATGTGGGGTGGTTGGGGTATTTATAGCCCCAACCACCACAAAGTGGTCGTTGGAAGGCTGCAGTCGCATGGCGCACCGGACAGTCCGGTGCGCCACCGGACACTGTCCGGTGCGCCAGCCACGTCAGCAGACCGTTAGGGTTCGACCGTTGGAGCTCTGTCTTGTGGGCCCGCCTGGCTGTCCGGTGGTGCACCGGACAGGCCCTGTAGGCTGTCCGGTGTGCCACTCGCGCGTGCTCTGCTCCTCTGCGCGCGCAGGCGCGCATTTAATGCGTTGCAGTCGACCGTTGAGCGTGAAGTAGCCGTTGCTCCGCTGTCACACCGGACAGTCCGGTGTGCACCGGACACTGTCCGGTGACTCACCGGACAGTCCGGTAAATTTTAGCGGAGCGGATTCTCGAAGCTGGCGAGTTTAGAGTCTCTCTCCCCTGGGGCACCGGATACTGTCCGGTGATGCACCGGACAGTCCGGTGAATTATAGCGAAGCTCCTCTGAGATTTTCCGAAGGTGAAGAGTTCAGCTTGGAGTCTCCTGGTGCACCGGACAGTGTCCGGTGCACCAGACCAGGGCACACTTCGGTTATCCCTTGCTCTCTTTGTTTGAACCCATTCTTGGTCTTTTTATTGACTTTTTGTGAACCTTTGGCACCTGTAGAACTCATAGACTAGAGCAAACTAGTTAGTCCAATTATTTGTGTTGGGCAATTCAACCACCAAAATCAATTAGGAAATAGGTGTAAGCCTAATTCCCTTTCACAAACGAGTAATGTTCACAAAAATGTGCAACACGAGATCGAGTAGTTACCCCCTTATGAATGTCTCCTAGGATGGTGTTCACGGGGTGATCTCGTTGTATTGCTTGGTGGACTCTTGGGTGTGGCGGTCTTTGATTTTGTTCATCCTCCTTGTCTTGATCATTTGCATCTCCCCCTTGATCCTTGTCCTCCTCTTGAGGTGGCTCATCTTCTTGATCTTCTTCCTCATCATCTTGAGCTTCATCCTCATCTTGAGTTGGTGGAGATGCTTGCATAGAGGAGGATGGTTGATCTTGTGCTTGAATGGGCCCTTCGGATTCCTTAGGACACACGTCTTCAATGGACATGTTCCTTAGTGCGACGCACGGAGCCTCTTCATCATCTAATTCATCAAGATCAACTTGCTCTACTTGAGAGCCGTTAGTCTCATCAAACACAATGTCACAAGAAACTTCAACTAGTCCAGTGGACTTGTCAAAGACTCTATATGCCCTTGTGTTTGAATCATATCCTAGTAAAAAGCCTTCTACAGCCTTAGGAGCAAATTTAGATTTTCTACCTCTTTTAACAAGAAATAAATCATTTGCTACCAAAGACTCTAAAATATGAAACATTTGGCTTTTTACCGGTGAGGTGTTCATACGATATCTTCTTGAGGATTCGGTGTAGATATAACCGGTTGATGGCGTAGCAAGCGGTGTTGACCGCCTCGGCCCAAAATCGATCCGAAGTCTTGTACTCATCAAGCATGGTCCTTGCCATGTCCAATAGAGTTCTATTCTTCCTCTCCACTACACCATTTTGTTGTGGCGTGTAGGGAGAAGAGAACTCATGCTTGATGCCCTCCTCCTCAAGAAAGCCTTCTATTTGTGAGTTCTTGAACTCCGTCCCATTGTCGCTTCTTATTTTCTTGATCCTCAAGCCGAACTCATTTTGAGCCCGTCTCAAGAATCCTTTCAAGGTCTCTTGGGTTTGAGATTTTTCCTGTAAAAAGAATACCCAAGTGAAGCGAGAATAATCATCCACAATAACTAGACAGTACTTACTCCCGCCGATGCTTATGTAAGCGATCGGGCCGAATAGATCCATATGGAGGAGCTCAAGTGGCCTGTCAGTCGTCATGATGTTCTTATGTGGATGATGAACACCAACTTGCTTCCCTGCTTGGCATGCGCTACAAATCCTGTCTTTCTCAAAATGCACATTTGTTAGTCCCAAAATGTGCTCTCCCTTTAGAAGATTGTGAAGATTCTTCATCCCAACATGGGCTAGTCAGCGATGCCAGAGCCAACCCATGTTAGTCTTAGCAATTAAGCAAGTATCGAGTTCAGTTCTATTGAAATCAACTAAGTATAGATGACCCTCTAATACTCCCTTAAAAGCTACTGAATCATCACTTCTTCTAAAGACAGTGACACCTGTATCCGTAAAAAGACAGTTGTAGCCCATTTTACATAGTTGGGAAACAGAAAGCAAGTTGTAATCTAAAGAATCTACAAGAAAAACATTTGAAATAGAATGGTCAGGTGATATAGCAATTTTACCCAATCCTTTGACCAAACCTTGATTTCCATCCCCAAATGTGATAGGTCGTTGGGGATCTTGGTTTTTCTCGTATGAGGAGAACATCTTTTTCTCCCTAGTCATATGGTTTGTGCACCCGCTATCGATAATCCAACTTGAGCTTCCGGATGCATAAACCTACAAAACAGATTTAGTTCTTGATTTTAGGTACCCAAACGGTTTTGGGTCCTTTGACATTAGATACAAGAACTTTGGGTACCCAAACACAAGTTTTTGATCCCTTGTGTTTGCCCCCAACATACTTGGCAACTACCTTGACGGATTTGTTGGTTAGCACATAAGAAGCATCAAAAGTTCTAAATGAAACATTATGATCATTTGACGCTTTAGGAGTTTTCTTCTTAGGCAATTTAGCATGGGTTGATTGCCTAGAACTAGATGCCTCACTCTTATACATAACAACATGATTAGGACCAGAGTGAGACTTCCTAGAGTGAATTCTCCTAATTTTGTGTTCGGGATAATCGGCAGGATATAAAATGTAACCCTCGTTATCCTGAACCATGGGAGCCTTGCCCTTAACAAAATTAGACAATCTTTTAGGCGGGGCATTAAGCTTGACACTGTCTCCATGTTGGAAGCCAATACCATCCTTAATACCAGGGCGTCTCCCACTATAGAGCATGCTTCTAGCAAATTTAAACTTCTCATTTTCTAAGTCATGCTCATTAATTTTGGCACTAAGTTGAGCTATGTGATCATGAATGGTATCAACATTAATATCTCTACATCTAGTACAAATAGTAACATTCTCAACGGAAGATGTAGAGGGTTTGCAAGTATTTAATTCAACAATCTTAGCATGCAATATATCATTCTCATCTCTAAGATTGGAAATAGAAGCATTGCAAACATCTAAATCTTTAGCCTTAGCAGTTAATTTTTCATTTTCAATTTTAAGGCTAGAAAGAGAGGCATTCAATTTGTCAATCTTAGCAATTAAGTTGGCATTATCATTTCTAAGACTAACAATTGAATTATCACAATCATCAAGCTTCCCAACCTTAGCAATTAAATTGGCATTCTCATTTCTAAGGTTGGAAATAATATCATGGCAAGTGCTTAGCTCACTAGTTAATTTTTCACATTTCTCTACTTCTAGAGCATAAGCATTTTTTACCTTAACATGCTTTTTATTTTCTTTAATTAGGAAGTCCTCTTGGCTATCCAAGAGTTCATCCTTATCATGGATAGCGCTAATTAATTCATTTAATTTTTCTTTTTGTTGCATGTTTAAGTTGGCAAAAAGAGTAAACAAGTCATCCTCATTATCACTAGAATTAGCCTCATCGCTAGATGTTGCATATTTAGTTGAGGGTTTTGATTTCACCTTCTTCCTTTTTCCGTCCTTTGCCAGGAGACACTTGTGGTCGACGTTGGGGAAGAGGAGCCCTTTGTTGACGACGATGTTGGCGGCGTCCTCGTCGGAGGAGTCAGTGGAGCTCTCGTCGGAGTTCCACTCTCGACAAACATGGGCATCGCCGCCCTTCTTCTTGTAGTACCTCTTCTTTTCTCTCCTCTTTCCCTTCTTGTCGTCACCCCTGTCACTATCACTAGATAATGGACATTTTGCAATGAAATGATTGGGCTTACCACACTTGTAGCACACCTTCTTGGAACGGGCCTTGTAATCTTTCCCCTTCTTTTGTTTGAGGATTTGACAGAAGCTCTTGATGATGAGCGCCATCTCTTCATTGTCGAGCTTGGAGGCATCGATGGGGATTCTACTTGGAGTAGAATCTTCTTTCTTCTCCTCTGTTGCTTTGAATGCAACGGGTTGTGCTTCGGGTACGGAGGAGGATGCGCCTTGCTCGATGATCTTTTTGGAGCCTTTGATCATTAGTTCAAAGCTCACAAATTTACCTATTACTTCCTTGGGAGACATTAGTTTGTATCTAGGATCACCACGAATTAATTATACTTGAGTAGGATTAAGAAAAACCAGTGATCTTAGAATAACCTTGACCATTTCATGGTCATCCCACTTGGTGCTCCCGAGGTTGCGCACTTGGTTCACCAAGGTCTTGAGCCGGTTATACATCGCTTGTGGCTTCTCTCCTTGGTGAAGCATGAATCGACTGAGCTCCCCCTCGATCGTCTCCCTCTTGGTGATCTTGGTCACCTCATCTCCTTCGTGCGCCGTTTTGAGGACGTCCCAAATCTCCTTGGCGCTCTTCAATCCTTGCACCTTGTTATACTCCTCTCGACTTAGAGAGGCAAGGAGTATTGTGGTGGCTTCTGAGTTGAAGTGCCGGAGTTGGGCAACTTCGTCCGAATCGTAGTCCTCATCCCCTACGGATGGTACCTGTACACCAAACTCAACAACGTTCCAAATACTAGTGTGGAGTGAGGTTAGGTGATGCCTTATTTTGTCACTCCACATGTTATAATCTTCACCGTCAAAAATCGGTGGTTTGCCTAATGGAATGGAAACTAATGGAGTACATTTAGAAATGCGAGAGTAGTGTAGGGGAATCTTACTAAACTTCTTGCGCTCAAGGCGCTTAGAAGTTACGGATGGCGCGTTGGAGCCGGAGGTGGATGGCGATGAAGAATCGGTCTCGTAGTAGACCACCTTCCTCATCTTCTTCTTCTTTTCGCCACTCCGATGCGACTTGTATGAAGGGGATTCCTTCTCCTTCCCCTTGTTGCGGGACTCTCCTGATGGAGCCTTCCCGTGGCTTGTAGCAGGCTTGTCGCTGGTCACCATCTCCTTCTTGGCGTGATCTCCCGACATCACTTCGAGCGGTTAGGCTCTAATGAAGCACCGGGCTCTGATACCAATTGAAAGTCGCCTAGAGGGGGGGTGAATAAGGCGAATCTGAAATTTACAAACTTAATCACAACTACAAGCCAGAGTTAGCGTTAGAAATATAAACGAGTCCGAGAGAGAGGGTAAAAACAAATCACAAGCAAACAAAGAGTGAGACACGGTGATTTGTTTTACCAAGGTTCGGTTCTTGCAAACCTACTCCCCGTTGAGGTGGTCATAAAGACCGGGTCTCTTTCAACCCTTTCCCTCTCTCAAACGGTCACTTAGACCGAGTGAGCTTCTCTTCTCAATCAAACGGGACATTAAGTCCCCACAAGGACCACCACACAATTGGTGTCTCTTGTCTTGGTTACAATTGAGTTGAACACAAGAAAGAAGGAAGAAGAAAAGCAATCCAAGCGCAAGAGCTCAAATGAACACAAGTCACTCTCTCACTAGTCACTATTTGATTGGAATGATCTTTGGACTTGGGAGAGGATTTGATCTCTTTGGTGTGTCTTGTATTGAATGCTATAGCTCTTGTAAGGTGTAGGAAGTCTAAAAATTTGGATACAATAAATAGTGGGTGGTTGGGGGTATTTATAGCCCCAACCACCAAATGAGCCGTTGGTGGAGGCAGCTGTCGCATGGCGCACCGGACAGTCCGGTGCGCCAGCCACGTCACCCGACCGTTAGGGTTCGACCGTTGGAGCTTCTGTCTTCTGGGCCACCGGATAGTCCGGTGGTGCACCGGACAGGTCCTGTAGACTGTCCGGTGCGCCTTCTAGCGCTGCTCTGACCTCTGCGCGCGCAGGCGCGCATTTAATGCTTGTTGCAGACGACCGTTGGCGCGAAGTAGCCGTTGCTCCGCTGGCACACCGGACAGTCCGGTGAATTATAGCAGAGCGGCTCCCAGAATTCCCGAAGGTGAGCAGTTCAGAGTTTGGTTCCCTGGTGCACCGGACACTATCCGGTGGCACACCGGACAGTCCAGTACGCCAGACCAGGGCACACTTCAGTTGTCTTTTGCTCTTTTTGTTTGAACCCTTTTTTGGTCTTTTTATTGGTTTGTTGTGAACCTTTGGCACCTGTAAAGCTCATAATCTAGAGCAAACTAGTTAGTCCAATTATTTGTGTTGGGCAATTCAACCACCAAAATCAATTAGGAAAAGGTGTAAGCCTATTTCCCTTTCACAAACTATGTTTGAATTTTAAATTTCGAATTTTTCAAATGACCTCACATAGAAAAACCACCAAAATAAAAGTTGTAAGTCTTGAAATGTTATAAAACTTTATAATTGACATTTTTTATATGAAATCATCTTATCATAGAAAAATATATTTGCTTTTTTCAAATTTGAAATTCAAATTTTGTAAACGACCTCGGATGAAGAAACTATCAAAATGAAAGTTGTAGATGCTAAAATGCTATGCAACTTTATAGTTGATAATATTTTCGTTTGAATTCATGTAGTACCTCAAACAATCAATTTACACTCGATTTGTTATAATATATGAAGAAGAAAAAACGTAATGTAGACATAAGTGATATAGTGGTGTAGTGATAAAAAAAGGTTGTACGCGAGAGGGAGGTCTCAAGTTCAAATCCACTTAAATACGAAGTGCAAGAAAAATGTTGTGACTTTGATTGATGATGATGATTGATTGATATAGCGGATACCGAGTTACTAGCTAGTGGATGCCTCCTATTAATATTTTTGTTGTTTTTACTATTTTGGGTTTTTATTTTAAATTTGCCGAGTCTTAAAAAAGCACTCGACAAAAAACCCTTTGTCATTAAAATCTTTGCCGAGTGTAACACTCGACAAAGGCTTTGCCGAGTATAAAAAATGCCTTTGCCGAGTGTCTCGGCAAAAGAAGATGAGTCTGATAGTGAATGACATCAATATGCTCAACTAATCATAGTTGTTCACTGATATGAAAGGGAGAAACACTAAATGTGAACTTCATAGTAAATGGACGTGAGTACAAACAAGGGTGGAGAGTGTCTCGGCAAAAGAAGATGAGTCCGATAGTGAATGACATCAAGCTCAACTAATCGTAGTTTTTTCACAAGTACTCAGTGTGATCATGTGTGCATGTATAATTCTGCATAACATAATTATTGATGATGAGAATGGAGGAGCATAAAATATAAACGTTTATAAAATAGTTGAGTCCTCTATTACAGTATAAATCATCACTGTTGAAGCACCCACGAGCTTTGCATCTATCATTCAATATGAGATCGTAATACATGCTAGTGGCCGGTCCTGATATTTCGGGGGCCCTAAGCGAAAATCTATATGAAGACTTTATACGAAGATTTAAATTTGCTATTTTTTAAATTTTAAATAATATCTGAAAAATAAAAGAAGTTGATGATTTACACAATTTTATTCAAAATGATATGACTGAAGACACTGTTATAATATTTTATGAGTCATAAAATTATACAAATTATGTAATATAACTCTGTATTTGGTTTGACTTTTGAGAGCGAGTATTTTTACTTTTAATTTGTCAAACTAACCTGAACCTTAAAATGCACGGTAAACCAAATTTAAATACATTAGAGCAAATTTTCTAAAAACAAAGTTCAACAAACTAAACAATGATTAAGCAACATAGGTTATTGGGGTCGGCCCTGCGGTAGGATAGAATTAAGCAACGCGACAAGCACAAGTGTACAACACCTTCTGTCTTCTCACACCAATCAATATTTAGTATTCGTCCAAGTAGACTGTTGCGCTACCTCGAAGAGATGATTGCCAGAAAATCAAAGAGACACAATAAAAGAACGAGAATAGAGATTTATCTATAATTTATATGTATTTGGATATAAGCTGAATAAACGGGGGCCCTACGGACCTTGGGGCCTGAGCGGTCGTATACCTTGCATACCCTCGGGACCGGCCCTGCTAGTGGCCCATAATCAGTTCTAAAATAATTTAATATTTAGTCAGCTGCTATCAGACGATCTATGGAAATTACTAAATAATTTTTGTCGGTCCTCTAATAAATACTGACAAAAATTAACTAGTTTCTAGCTAACGGAATTCATCACTTTGCTCTCTCACATGTTACACCATTGAACGTGTCTGCCGCTTGCCCTTGCCTGCACTAGGGATGGCAATGGGTACCCGAAACCCGAAGGGTAAAAACCCTATTAGGGCACGGGTATGGCGGATTTTGATACGCATGGGTATTTTATTGGGGCATTTGTTATGTCCATCGGGTATGGTGGGCGTGGCTATGTTCTCTGTTGCCCCATACCCGCTACCCGATGGGGAACCCGCTAATATATGACACGTGGGTCCGGATTTATGTCTCAACAATTAGATTTGAAGGCATGATTTTGTCCACAGTTTTGTAGAATCAATGCTATGTTTTGTGGGATTTGAAGGCATGATGTTGCCATTTAATGTTGAATATTGTTGAACCTGTGATAAAATTATGTTGGGTTCGATACATTTGTTATGCTGGTACTTATTTTTGCGATTCAAATGATCATGTCTATCGTAATGTTAATGGGTATGGGTACCCGATGGGTACCCGCTATCCATGGTGGGTATGGGTATGGCGTAATTTTGTACCCATGATGGGTAGTGGGTATGAGTATAGGTCAATTTTTTCCTAGTGGGTATGTGTATGGCTTCGTGTGCCCACTGGGTACCTTACCCACTGCCATCCCTAGCCTGCACTATGCCACCGCCGGCTTAAAAATTGCTACCTCATGCCATCCCTGTCCCATATTGCCACCAGCATCGTCTACGTCGACATCGATACCTCCATTCTGCGCAGTGCCCTAGCAAGGTCTCTATCCCATTTAAGGAAAGTGAGAATATTTTTTCGCCCTCCCATGTAAATTAAATTTATTAATCTCATAAATATTGACTATTGCATGGTTTATTAGTTACCATTGTAAAATTTTATTATATTAGTTTGTTAAACATAGTTACAATGAATTATTTAATGGTAAGTAAGTTAATTAAAGTTTACATTTTACTAGTAATAAATTTTAGTATTTGAATAAAATGGTATTATTATAAGTGCAACAAAGATCTACTAATGGATTAGAAGATAGTAACCACACATTTAGAGGATTAATAAGATTTATCAAGTTGACAAGCAGGTTAAATGGAAAACAGGATAATGCATATGATGGCCCAATTACTAAAAGATGCGACAATTAACTCAAAGGCATTAAAATTTATTTTATAAGTTGAATTTGATTATAGAAAAAACTACACTATTGAGTGGGATAAAATGCACAAGCTTCAACGTACAATCATGCGCTTAAAAGATCAACCAGAATATCCTTAAAGCCTGGCCACAACAGCAAGCCTCTCATTTTCCTTTCTCTTGGTTCCTTGGCTTGCGCAACATTGTCGCGACTTAAATCTGATTGTTGGGCAGGAAAGGGTATATCTACCAGTTCCCTACACCTCCAACAGTCATCTGGATGACCATACATCATTGTTCAACTAGAAAGCTCTCTCCCTCTTTGACTCCATTGGAGCACCTTAACCTTCTCTCAACCTTTCCATTTTGATTCTTTCAGAAATCGAGTCTCCAAACAGTGCTAGAGAGCTCACCAACATGTTTTCCAACTCCAAGAGCACTTAGTTTGTGTTCAAGTTGGTTTTTATGTGTTGTCACTCTTGGATTTTTACTCCTAGCCAACTAGAATGTCACACTTGAAGCTTGTCATATCCTATGGTAGCCCCAAAAAGTTTGTAATTATCCTCTTCATTTAGTAAGATTGCTCATCTCAGGAGTTCACTCTCTTGATTTGATAATGGCGATAGGGTTTGAGAAACCCAAGCCTTCATGGCTTCCTCAACAATATATAGATAGGCAAGCCTCGGTGATGAGTGTTTTTCCATCTATATAACGCAACAATATGTCAAGTTTAAAGTAAAATCGACTAGTTTTATATTACCATTTATATATTCTGACATAACTAATGATGTTTTATCTATTGTATTCATAGAATATGTTACAAAAGATGGGGATAAACATTAATTTCCTTGTGTCCCAGATGTCATCACCGTCGTAACGGAGTCCCTCGTTGATGCTTCGACCTAAGGTAATCATATTTTTTAGCAAACTTACATTAGTTATAATAAAAATAGCCAATTGACCTTAATCTATAAAAGTCCCACTTAACTCAATTCTATCCACTACAGGAAACACGTGGAAACTCAATTCTATCTACAAATGACCGTGAGCACGACTGATATACCAGTTTTACACTCTACAGAGGTTGCACATCTTTACCCACAAGTCGTGTTTCCCTTCTAGCGTGGGTTAGCTAGACCCTTAGACACTTGCAAGGTTAATGGCTAAGGATCCACTACGAGACCTTTACAAAGTTCCACTAGCATGAGAAAACCCGCTATAGATTCAAGCAAAAGGAAGCATAGGCCTTTTCTATGTTCTGTAACCCCATCACAGTAATTATAGCCAGCACTATGCTTGCGTGATTCACTCCCCGCTTGCCCCTTTTGGGAAAGGATTATCTCACACTAGCTTTCCTAATTAATTAGCTAAGGGCGTCTATTCCACCCTTGTGGTAGCACTGTTGTCTCGGGTTAGCTCTCTATGTCCCAATTAAACATTATGATCTTATCATGCATAATAATAAATAATCCAGCAATATATCATAATGAAACATGATCATAATTCATAAGTATCATTAAACCAAAAACCAGGTAGATCGATAGCAAGACTACCCAATAATTCATTTGCATGCATGGTGCATGCTATACAAAACTAGATAACCTATTAGGTCTCATCAATTTAACCTAACAATGCTTGCATGGTGAGGACATAAAAGTAAATATTATTAGGTCAAATAATGTGATCAAGGACACAACTTGCCTTTGACTTACAAATCCAACTACTCAGGTGCTTCCCCAAAGTTGGGCTTCAGGTTCCTCTTAACCTCGCTTCTATCGTAGCAATACATACAAAGAAGCAAATAATGGATACAAATAACATTACACCAAACATGGAGTCAAATTGAATAATAATATTCTATGCGTCGCTACGAGATCGTAGGTTTAAGAATCACTACAATCGAAGTTAAAATGAAGGAGATATGATTTTTACAAGTTTCTATATTTATTTTCACACTATAAATCATTTTCCAACGGGCTTCTCTATTTTTATAGTTTATTTTAATGTAATCAGGGATGGAGGTACTATTTCTGAGAAGCTCAGGGTTAGTTTTGTGAGAAACAAGACTTATTCGTAATTTCTTTTGAATAAGGTTGGACTGTGGGCTGTTTTTTAAATAAGACAAGGGTTCTTTAACGATTTTCCACGGCCGAAGGGGTATGGGTTGCTCTTGTTCGTTGGATCTCTGGTCTAGGGTGCTGATTAGAAGGCCAAAAGGGTACGCGGCCAGAGCCTTGCATCCCTTGATCTACTGTCTAGATTCAAAATAGTGAAACACTTCCCTCTAATCTAATCGTAGTTGTTCGTTTCCTGATCAATGACCAGTGGTCGTCTCCTCACCCACGATAGCCAGCGGCGACGGTGCCCACGGCCCCCACGACGGAGCATCATCGGGGTAGTGCCATCTGGCCAAATCTTGTCTTGAAACAAAGCCCAAAGGGCTTATACTCATAGAGGAGAGCAATACGAGATCGAAAGGAGCATCTTCACCGAGATCGGCGGCACAGGGACTCATGCCTTTGCCCCCAAGCGGCTCCGTGACGAACCTCGATGTCGGTGAGAAATTCAGACCACTTCGACCACCAACAACATCTGGAGAAGTTACGAGCACCCACATGGGAACCCAACGAAGCTCCTCACTTGCCTCCAAGGCTTCAATGACGACGCACTGGAGTTCCCGAAGATGGTAGCTATCTTCTCTCTCTCCCTATCGGTGGTGGTGGTGGATTTCCACCGAAGGAGCTATCACGCGTTGCTGAGGCAAGAGGGTCACGGGTTTCGGTATTTATGCCGAGGGGCGAGGGATGAATCGATCGGGGAAAAAGGTTTTGTTGTGATCTGGGAATATTTTGTTGGTGATTTGGAGTTCGTTGCGATCGACCGGAGAAGAAGCTCCGGTAGTCCGATGCGCGTGATCGAGGCGTGAGGGACTAGTCTGTGGACCCCATTGGTCAGCAACCATGAGGAGAGCAATGGGCTGGCGCTTCAGTCCCATACATCAGTGACGTGGAAGCGGAGCAATGGCTGCCCATAGGGCCCCACATGTCAGCGCAAATGTGAGTGTGCTGTGATGATGGCTAGGTTAGTTTGGGCCATCGGAGGCTTTAGGCCCACGCGTGATTTTTCCCTTTTCTCCTTTATCTTTTCTATTTATGTTTTTCTTCTTCCTATTCCCATTTTAGTTTACAAAATTCAAATTTACATCTGTTTTGAATTTCAATACTAAGTTTAAATGCACAATAAAAAAACTCCAGCATGAATGCAAAGTTGAGTTTTTTTAACTAGGTGAGTGCCCGTGTGATGCAACGGGAACATATAATACCATAATAACTTATATACAAATGTGTATTACATTGTTATAAAGAAAGGTCCTCAAGCACCAGGTTGGCCTAGGCGACGCTGATGGAGACGTTGCCAGCATGGCAGCGCGTGAGGTCGTGCCACCAGAGTAGGCTGTCACAGCCCTTAGAGTTGTCCCCGGAGGAGGTCGTAGCACCAAGGGCCGACGAGGTGGACCAGACACCGTCGCACATCGAGAGGAGCGTGTGGAGCAGGCCTAGCATGCTTCTGCCACATCACCGTCCATAACAATTTTGTTCTATCATCATGCTTCCGCCACATCGCCGTCGACATCGCCTAGCATGAACTACCCCTTCTTCGCAACTATTAATCGAAAGGGGTTTACCTGAAAAATATTGTCAACAAGCTGCCACAAATCTAAGGTTAGAACTGTCTAGATTTTGTGAACCTTGATATCACCAACTTTAAGAAAGTCTCCAAATGCAAGTTTATTGCAGCTTGGTCTCAAATAGGCCTGACATTTGTCTATCCACAATTTAGCAATATCAACCTCTGCTTTCATATGCAGTTTAGACGGAAGGATAACTCTTATTCCCTCTGAACACCTGCGATTCAATAATATATTTGGTAGGGCGACATTCAATTCAAAAGCACAAGAACATATCGATTCACTTCATAGCTACAAATACCTCATATGGTCTTCAAACTCAGAGAGAAGCTGATTGTTCAAGAATAAGTCTAGCCTTCTCTTCCCAGGAAGTGGCCTCTTTGAGCATCCGAGACAGATCATCAAATGGTTGCTCCTCTTCAATATTTAGTCTGGCAGGTAAGAAACTTAAGAGCGACACCTAGCTAGATAATCATTCTAAAAATACTTGTAGGATAACAAAAAAAGTAAACTTACATCGAAGCTTCTTTTAAAACTTCTTCAACCACCTCCATTGGCATTACTGTTGCAAGTGCCTATTACATGCATGAATGGATAATCAAATTCATAATCTGTCTAGGCATAAAAACATATGACCACCCTAGACAATGGTGCAGAAACTATCATACACACCTCAGATGCTTGCTTCCTACATAAGGACCTCTTTATTTCTTTCTCCACAATAGACAATTCATCAACTGCATAGGATAATAGATCTTGTGAAAATGATCAAAACAACCAAACATTTAAAATACAACAGTATCCATGGGAGGAAGTATTTAAATAGCATGCCTTTTACTCCTAGTAATTCTGCTTCCTTCAGAATGCCTGTCAACTCCTCAACAGCATTGTGATAGTCACTCGTAGCATAAAGTTTTCCAAGTATGTTCTTAGCACGACTCACCCAGGAGCAACAATTTGAGTAACGTTGCTTAAGAATGTTCAGCTCTGGAATGCTAAAGTTGGCACCATCTACAGTAAGGAGAAAACCCTCTAGCTCCTGGAACATTCACAATAGAGGAATAGAACATCTAAAATCATCCCAAAAATACATAATAGAAGAAAGAAAAAAGGAGGAAAAGCCACCTTTAGATCAGGGAAGTCTTGGAGATATAATTGACAACGGGTTTTCCATGATTCCACATCTTTCCACAGCTTTGAGATAAGATCAATCTCTGGAAGTAGAACTCGAAGTTGTATTATCTAGCCAGGTTTAGTAATTGTCAGATATACCAGTTCAGAGTATGAGTTCATGCAGAAACATATGAATGTCAGAGCAGATGAACTTCAAAAATCAAGTTGACAGAAAAAGGTTCCTGAAAAGGACAAACCTCTGATTTTAGTTTATTGAGGACATCTATAAAGGTTCCTGAAAAGGACAATGGTGTTCAGATATTAGAATTATTACTGTTCTGTACATCGATCATCCAACTCAGTGTTCAGATATAGAAGAATGTGCCGACAACGTCAGAGGTACCAAATTCAGGTACAAAAATGCTTCATGTGTGTTCAGCTATACAAAATTCCTAGTTATCAGCACTTGGAACCTTGTTCGGCACAAAGAGAACCTACCTCGGAAAAAACAAACTGTATTCTGTATACCAATGAAAACCACCTATGCTTTCATCATTTCATCCTCAAATTGGAATGAGCTTTGGTACCAAGACCAATACCCTAGTCCTCTTACCATTTGTATTGTAGCCATGCTACGCAAGTCGCTAACTTGAAGAATCAGCAAACATTTTACAAGGTAATAAATCGCCTATACCACTGCCACAAAAATGAACAGCGGTAAACGGCAGAGGAACACAAGACTGCAAAGTGCGAGTGAGCTTTGCAAGCATTTACTCAGAATCCTCGGTGTCCTCTATAACCTCTCTATCTAATAAGCTATCGTCACATGCATTTACTCTGAATCCTCGGTGTCCTCTACAGCCTCTCTGATTGATAATATATCATCACGTGGATGAGCTGTTTCCACAGTAACACTGACTTGATCTCCCACTTTCCCACATGAAATTGTCGTTGTAACTTGCATCCCAACCTAAAAGCGGCATTGGAAGATTAATACTCATGAGAGTAAAATGGAAATCAAACGGAGACAGGCTATAGTATTCATTCTGATAATCTGATTCATGATACAGCCAGCAGAACTAATAGCTCAGTTAACCGTTGCTGCAAGTAAAAACCATGGTATTTCTAGAACTGCCCAAAAGCTCTGGAACTCACAAAAAAGAGAAGAGCACCCAAGGTGGATCCAAGGACTCCGACTCGAAGAGGCTAACCCCGTGACCATCCATAGGTTGGATCTTCATTATTGGTTCTAATGGGAGAAGGGTGTCATTTGCTTCTCTTTAGCCAGTTTCAATAAGTTTGGCTTGAATTATACTTGCTTAAGTAGTTACAAAAAACTATGAAGTACAAAATCCATACGATAGAATCAGACTGAAATAAATAGTGGCAGTAGTGGTTCAATTATGTACAATAAGCTCGGTAAACTAACTGACTACCACTAAGGGTATACCATGTCCATTTTCCTCTATTCTATAGCATGTGTTTTTGGTCGCTGCATTCAAAAGGTAGAACCAAAATTTTCTTATGTAAAAGGGGGAGGAATCAATTTGGTTTGCTCGCGCTACAAATTTTGCTAGAAACCAGTCAGTAACACAGTTCTTGCAATTAAAGGATAGACCACAAATCAACCAGAAGTGACATACATCATTTGGGATCAGCCAAACAGGTAAATCCAGAGCAATTTTGGGCAACTGTTACTTGGAGCTATACTGCTCTAAATACTATATTGGTGAAAACAAAAATAATGTGATATGATAATCTAAAACAAGTAAAAACTTATCACAAGGAGAAAGTCAGTTCACCTCCACCAAAAGTAGAGCTCCCATACGATCCTTGACAAACTTCAGAATCAGTGCTCTCTACTTTCTCCCCTTTGGTTGTCGCCTCAAGTATTCCAACAGCCAGTACTGCAAGCTATTGTTATGAAGCCTCCTAGCTACTTTAACATGCATGCTCGCAATAAATGTCATTCCTTCTAGATCGCTAGCTGAATATGGTGGAGAGTCACCTCTAAGAAAAGCTTTAACCTACAATTAGAGTAGTAGAATGTGATTAGATCTGAAATATTCGATAACTTAGATTGGTCCATTGGATCTGAAATATTCGATAACTTAGATTGGTCCATGGAAGTCGCCTAGAGGGGGGGGGGTGGATAGGCGAAACCTGAAAATTAAAACTTTATCCCCCAACTAGATCCCTAGATTAGTGGTTAGAACAAGATATACAATTATTGGAGTATAAAACTAAGTCCTTGCTTGTGAAGAGTATTGCTTTTAAATAATGCGGAATTGATAAATCAATACTACTAATAAGTCTATGAGAATAAAGCAAGAGGGCTTAGATAAGAAGAGCAATAGCACAAGTTCATTCTTGCAATGTGTTGCTTCACTAAATGAGAATTTAACTTAAAGCAAAACCAAATTGTATTAGCAAAGAATAGTGCAAAAAAACTTAGAAAGGGGAAGAACAAACAAATCACAAGCAATAAGCACACGAGACACGGGTGATTTATTTTACCGAGGTTCGGCCCTCGAAGGCCTAGTCCCCGTTGAGGAGTCCACTAAGGACGGGTCTCTTTCAACCCTTTCCCTCTCTCCACCGATCACGCAAGACCGGCGAGCTCTTCTTCTTCTCAAGGATCACTTAAGACCCTGCAAGGATCACCACACTCTTTGGTGTCTCTTGCTAGCTTTACAAGCCTCCAAAACTTTGGAGGAAGTTCAATGGGAGTCAAAACTCCATGCGCAAATGAACACAAAGATGTAGCACACACTATCTCTCAATGAATCTCACAAGGCACTAGAGCTAAACTCACACGAGAGGCTTTCTTTTGCTTGCTCTCTCTTTTGTGGCACTTGTGTTGGTTGTAGTGGTCTAAATCTTGTGTGTAGGATGGATCAATGAATAGAGGTGGTTGGGAGGGCTTGAGTATGTCAACTAGATGACTTGGAATGTTGATTGGGCTCCCACACATTGAAGTGGCCGGTTGGGGTGGTATTTATAGCCACCAACCAATTTGTAGCCATTGAAGATGGCTGCTGGCGATGGGCGCACCGGACAGCCCGGTGCGCCACCGGACAGTGTCTGGTGTGCTGCCACGACATCCTCCCGTTAGGGCTTGGAGCTGGTCGACCGTTGGAGGCTTTGTCCTCATGCGGCACCGGACAATCCGGTGCGACACCGAACAGTCCGGTGCGACACCGAACAGTCCGGTGCGACACCGGACAGTCCGGTGCCCCTCTGACCAACTGCTGTGACTTCTGCCGCGTTCACTGTGCTGCACTGTTCACTGTCAGAGTTGTCCGTTGCGCGCAAATGTCCGTTGCTCCGCTGGCGCACCGGACAGTCCGGTGACCCACCGGACAGTCCGGTGAATTATAGCGGAGCTGCGCCTGGGAAACCCGAAGGTGAAGAGTTTGAAGTTGATCTCCCTAGTGCACCGGACACTGTCCGGTGGCACACCGGACAGTCCGGTGCGCCAGACCAGGGAGCACTTTGGTTTCCTTTGCTCCTTTCTTCTTGAACCCTTTTTAATCTTTGTATTGGTTTTGAGTTGAACCTTTGGCACCTAGAGAACATATACTCTAGAGCAAACTAGTTAGTCCAATTTGTTTGTGTTGGGCAATTCAACCACCAAAATCATTTAGGAAAAGGTTTGACCCTTTCAATCTCCCCCTTTTTGGTGATTGATGCCAACACAAACCAAAGTAAATATGAAAGTGCAGAATTGAACTAGTTTGCATATGGTAAGTGCAAAGGTTGCTTGGAATGAAACCAATACATTATTTCTTATAGATATGCATGAATGGTTTTCTTCTTATTATTTAAGATTTTGGACCATGCTTGCACCACTAGTTTTGTTTTTGCAAATTCTTTGTAAAATTCTTTTCAAATACCTTTTGCAAATAGTCAAAGGTACATGAATAAGATTGAAAGAAGTATTTTCAAGATTTGAAATTTTCTCCCCCTGTTTCAAATGCTTTTCCTTTGACTTAAACAACTCCCCCTTAATGAAATTCTCCTCTTAGTGTTCAAGAGGGTTTTACAAATTTTTGAAGATACTAGTACTTTCTCCCCCTTTTGAACAC
Organism: Zea luxurians; assembly: GCA_029449295.1. Taxonomy (NCBI): domain Eukaryota; kingdom Viridiplantae; phylum Streptophyta; class Magnoliopsida; order Poales; family Poaceae; genus Zea; species Zea luxurians. Next base: position 15,844,014 of record JAOPSE010000024.1, on the reverse strand, counting down.
AATAAGATACCAATTTGAAAACTTCATTTTTAAAATTCGGTGGTGGTGCAGTCCTTTTGCTTTGGGCTCATACTTTCTCCCCCTTTGGCATAAATCGCCAAAAACGGATACTTGTGAGTGAAATATAAGCCCTTTTTCTTTTCTCCCCAATGGTAAACAAATAAATATGAGTGAAGATTATACCAAAGTGAAGAATCATGTTGTCGGGTACCATAATTAGGGGTACCCCCAACGCTCCTAATCATGGCTGGTAAACACCCTCAGACCAACTGACGGGTACGGTTCAAGCCAAGACTTCGTCTACCCGAAGGACGCGATCTCACCCGAGTCTAGCCTCGGGTTGGAACGGTGGTCACAGACGAGTTCACGCCTCGCTCGAGGCCCTCCTCAGGCAGCGGGCGCCCCCTCGGCTCTCCCGAGGCCCGGCTCGGGCAGGCTTCGTTGTGAAGCAATCTTGGCCATACCGCCTCACCAACCGACCGCTTCGCAGGCGCATTAAATGCAAGGGATGCCTGACGCCGTATCCTGACACACGCGTCTCAGTCGGCCAGGCCGAAGTGACCACAGTCACTTCGCCCCTCTTCTTTACTGTCTGATATGACAGGAAAACAGCGCCACTCGCTCCGACTGCCGTGTCAGCCACCCCGGCAACGACTGACAACAAGTCACGATTAACCACCGAGTTCAAGCCTCGGGCGCAACAGGAAGCTCCGCCTCGCCCGACCTCACGCTCCGGCCTCAGGAGGAGGTCTCCGCCTCGCCCGACCTCAGGCTCCAGCCTCGGGAGGAGGTCTCCGCCTTGCCCGACCCCCGGACTCGGCCTCGACCCCGGTCTCGGGAGGAATCGCGTCCTCGCCCGACCCCGGCCTCGGCCTTAAGAGGAGTCTCCGCCTCGACCGACCCTAGGCTCGGACTGACCGCGCTAATAGGGGATGCATCATTTCCCTATTCCTAGCCTGGTCAGGCTACAAGGAACAAGACCGGTGTCCCATCTGGCTTACCCCGGCGACGGGTAATGATGGTGCCCCGCGTGCGCCATGACGCCGGTGGCTCTCAGCCCCTTACGACATCAAGGAGACGTCAGCAGGGTCCTCGCCACGCTGCCAGCTGTGCTCCTACAGGACTCAGGCGCTCCTCCGGTGGCCACGCCATCACATGTACAGGGCCCAAGCTCTCCCCCAACGGCCACGTTGGCATGTACACAGGGCTTAGGCACTCCACTGTCGGACATGTTAGCGCATAGCTATGCACCCCGTTGTACGTCTGGACTCTCTCCTTGCCTCTATAAAAGGGAGATCCAGGGCTACCCTGAGGGGGGTTCATGCGAGGGAGACGGCGGACAAGCTCTATGTCCCTCTCTCTCTCTCCCTCACGCCATGCGCTTGTAACCCCTACTGCGAGCGGCACCCCTGGTGTAGGATAATACAAGGCTTGTCCCACATCTTGTGTTCCATCCCGTGCCAACCCATCTGGGCAGGGACACGCAACGACAATTCACTCGTCGGTCCAGGGACCCCCTGGGGTCGAAACGCCGACAGTTGGCGCGCCAGGTAGGGGCCTGCTGCGTGTTAACGAACACCTTCCCGTTGAGTTCCAGATGGGGAGTCTTCAGCAACCTCTCCAGCCCGGGACGGTGCTCCGCTTCGGGAGTCTCGAGTTTATGTCCCTCGACGGCAGCTACGACATGGTGCTCCTCCCCCCGCGGCGTGACGACAACGACGATCCCCGACTCGCCCGGCGGCGGCGAGCTCTACGACAGCATCTCCCCGCGGCAGAAGAGGAGCACTCCGGTCGTCCCTACCACCCTCCTCGTTGGAGGAGGCGGAGACGAGGCAACCATGGCCACGCAGGAGGCGACATCTTGTCGGCTGTCGGACCAGAGCAAGTCGACGACGCCGGCATTCCCCCGGGGGACATGTCGGACATTGCCCTCGCACCCGAGGCGACGACGGGTGTCACTTCCCCACGATGTGTCAGCCCCAAGCGAACTGATGACGCCAGCACCCTCGCAAAGGACCTGCTAGGCGTTACCCTCGTACCTGAGATGACGGTGTGCTCCGCCCCCGACGCGACTTCACCACCGTCCATCGACCAAGAGGTACCGACTGTTTTCCACCCCGTACCTTTTCGGTTCAGCTTCGATCCACCTAGCGACCCTGCTATGGTGAGCGCCTTCGTAAAGGCGTATCCAAACCTTCCGGGGTACCACATGTGGTCGACCTGGGACCGATTGACAGCCGTCTCAACCTTCGGACCAGCGGGTTCTGAGGAAGAGGATGACCCCGACTCCGGTTGGGATTTCTCTGCCCTCAATGACCCCGGTGCCATGCGGGGCTTTATCTCCGCATGTGACCACTGCCTCTCCGGTTGTTCTGACGATGGCCATGACCTTGATGACGAGGGTTACGGCCCAAGTCGCGAATGTTTCCACGTCGATCTGGGAGATCACAACAAAGGCAACCACCTCGGTATGCCAGAGGTTGACGATCCCCCTGGGCCCGCATCTCGCGTTGACATCCCGCGGGAGCTAGCTGTCGTCCTAGTCCCTACGGGGGGTCAGGACATACAGCTCGAGCAAATCCGTGAGATGCAGGCCCGGGTCGACGGGGAAGCAGGCCGGTTTGTACAGCTCCGACAGAACATCAAACAGGAGTGGGCAGGCCGATCACTCACCGGAGAAGCCTGTCATCGGGCCCAAGACATCCGGCGCCGCATCGTCGACAATGCCAAGGCAGTGCTGTCTCCGGCCGTCAGCGGGTCCGGCCAGGGCCTAGCTACAGCGGCGATGCTGCTTCGGGCCATGCCGGAGCCATCCACCACCGAGGGACGGCGTATCCAGGAACTCAAGAATCTCCTAGAAGGCGCCGCGGTTCGACGAGCCGAGAGCTCCGCCTCCCGTAGGCGAGCTGACCCCTCGGAGCATCACGCGGTGTCCTCCCGGCGCATTCGGGAAGCCTTGGTCCATCCCGAGCGTACACAGGACGAGGCGCCCGCCGCTCGGGAACGCCTCAGCAACGAGCACCACCATCTCGACCATCGAGCCTGCCTCGACGAGAAGGTGCGCCGAGGCTACCATCCTAGGCGCGGGGACGCTGCAACAGCGAGGAGGATCGCAGTCCTTCACCCGAACCAACCGGTCCGCGAGTCTTCAGCCAGGCCATACGACGAGCGCCGTTCCCTGCCCGTTTCCGAGCCCCGACTACTATCACCAAGTACTCGGGGGAGACGAGGCCGGAGCTGTGGCTCGTGGACTACCGACTGGCATGCCAGTTGGGAGGGGCGGATGATGACAACCTCATCATCCGTAATCTCCCCCTTTTCCTCTTCGACGCCGCCCGAGCCTAGCTGGAGCATCTGCCTCCTGCGCAGATCTCCGACTGGGACGATCTAGTCAAGGCTTTTGTGGGAAATTTCCAAGGCATGTACGTGCGCCCTGGGAACTCATGGGACCTCCGAAGCTGCCGCCAGCAGCCAGGGGAGTCCCTCCGAGACTACATCCGGCGGTTTTCAAAGCAGCGCACCGAGCTGCCCAACGTTACCGACTCGGATGCCATCGGGGTTTTCCTTGCCGGCACCACTTGTTGAGACCTGATGAGCAAACTGGGGCGCAAGACTCCCACCCGTGCGAGCAAACTGATGGACGTCGCCACCAAGTTCGCCTCGGGTCAAGAGGCGGTCGAAGCCATCTTCCGGAAGGACAAGCAACCTCAGGGGGAGCCGAAGACAGACGCCCCTGAGGCATCCGCCCAGCGGGGCACGAAGAAGAAGGCTAAAAGCAAGTCGCGAGCGAAGCGCGACGCCGCAGACGTGAATCTCATCGCTGCGGTCGAGGACAGGAATCCTCAAAAACCTCCTAGAGGGGCCGGCACGTTCGACAAGATGCTCAAAGAGTCGTGCCCCTATCATCAGAGGCCCGTCAAGCACACCCTCGAAGAATGTGTCATGCTCCGACGCTACTTCCATAAGACCGGGCCCCCGGCGGAGGATGGCAAGGGCCATGACAACAACAAGAAGGAGAGCGGCAAGGAAGAGGGATTCCCGAAAGTCCATAAATGCTTCATGATCTACGGCGGGCAGGCGGCGAATGCCTCGGCTCAGCACCGCAAGCAGGAGCACCGAGAAGTCTGCTTGGTGAAGGTGGCGGCGCCAGTCTACCTAGACTGGTCCGACAAGCCTATCACCTTCGACCAAGGCGACCACCCCGACTTCGTGCCAAGCCCGGGAAGGTACCCGCTCGTCGTCGATCCGATCATCGGCAATGTTAGGCTCTCCAAGGTCCTCATGGACGGAGGCAGCAGCCTTAACATCATCTACGCCGAGACCCTGGAGCTCTTAGGGGTTGATCGGTCCGAAGTCCGGGCCGGTGTGGCACCCTTCCACAGGATCGTGCCCAGGAAGCGAATCCTACCCCTCGGACGGATCGACTTACCTGTCTGCTTCGGAACTCCCTCTAACTTCCGAAAGGAAGCCCTCACCTTTGAGGTCGTCGGGTTCCGGGGAACCGACCATGCGGTGTTGGGAAGACCATGCTACGCCAAGTTTATGGCCGTCCCCAACTACACCTACCTCAAGCTCAAGATGTCGGGCCCGAATGGGATCATCACCATCGGATCCACGTACCGCCACGTGTACGAATGCGACGTGGAGTGCATGGAGTACGCCGAGGCTCTCGCCGAGTCCGAGGCCCTCATCGCCGACCTGGAATGTCTCTCCCAGGAGGCGCCCGATGCGAAGCGGCACACCGGCAACTTCGAACCAGTCGAGGCGGTCAAGTCCGTCTCTCTTGACCCCAGCAACGACGCCAGCAAGCAAGTTCGGATCGGCTCCGAGCTCGACCCCAAATAGGAAGCAGTGCTCGTCGACTTTCTCCGCACAAATGCCGAAGTCTTTGCGTGGAGTCCCTCGGACATGCCTGGCATACCGAGGGATGTCACCGAGCACTCACTAGACATCAAAGCTGGAGCCCGACCCGTGAAGCAAACCCTGCGCCGTTTCAACGAAGAAAAGCGCAGGGCCATAGGCGAGGAGATCCACAAGCTACTCGCGGCAGGGTTTATCAAAGAGGTATTCCATCATGAATGGTTAGCTAACCCTATTCTTGTAAGGAAGAAGGATGGGAAATGGAGGATGTGTGTAGACTACACTGGTCTAAACAAGGCATGTTCGAAAGTTCCCTACCCTCTACCTCGCATCGATCAAATCGTGGACTCCACTGCTGGGTGCGAAACCCTGTCATTCCGCGATGCCTACTCAGGCTATCACCAAATCAAGATGAAAGAGTCCGACCAGCTCGCGACTTCTTTCATCACACCTTTTGGCATGTACTGTTACACCACAATGCCATTTGGGTTGAGGAATGCAGGCGCCACTTACCAGAGGTGCATGAACCACGTGTTTGGACAACACATCGGCAGAACGGTCGAGGCTTACGTCGATGACATCGTTGTCAAGATGAAGAGAGCCTCCGACCTCCTCTCTGACCTTGAAGCGACATTCAAGTGTCTGAGAGCGAAAGGTGTGAAACTCAATCCCGAGAAGTGTGTCTTCGGAGTCCCCGAGGTATGCTCCTTGGATTCATCATCTCCGAGCGGGGCATCGAGGCCAACCCAGAGAAAATCACGGCCATCACCAACATGGGACCGATCAAAGATTTGAAAGGAGTATAGAGGGTCATGGGATGCCTTGCGGCTCTGAGCCGCTTCATCTCACGCCTTGGCGAGAAAGGCTTGCCTCTGTACCGCCTCTTAAGGAAGGCCGAGTGCTTCACTTGGACCCCTGAGGCCGAGGAAGCCCTCGGAAACCTTAAGGCGCTCCTTACGAACACACCCATCCTGGTGCCCCACGCTGCAGGAGAAGCCCTCTTGATCTATGTAGCCGCGACTACTCAGGTGGTCAGCGCCGCGATCGTAGTCGAGAGACAAGAAGAAGGGCATGCACTGCCCGTCCAGAGGCCAGTCTACTTCATCAGTGAAGTGCTTTCCGAGACCAAAGCTCGCTACCCACAGATCCAGAAGCTGCTCTACGTAGTGATCTTGACACGGCGAAAGTTGCGACACTACTTCGAGTCTCATCCGGTAACTGTGGTGTCATCCTTCCCCCTAGGGGAGATCATCCAGTGCCGCGAGGCCTTGGGTAGGATAGCAAAGTGGGCGGTGGAGCTTATGGGCGAAACGCTATCATTCGCTCCTCGGAAGGCCATAAAATCCCATGTCTTGGCAGACTTCCTGGCTGAGTGGACTGACACCCAGTTACCAACAACTCCAATCCAGCCCGAGCTCTGGACCATGTACTTCGATGGGTCACTCATGAAAATAGGAGCGGGCGCTGGCCTGCTCTTCGTTTCACCCCTCGGAAAGCATCTTTGCTACATCATTCGCCTCCATTTCCCGGCATCAAACAATGTGGCCGAGTACGAAGCACTGGTTAACGGGCTACGCATCGCCGTCGAGCTAGGGGTCCGATGCCTTGACACTCGAGGCGACTCGCAGCTTGTCATTGACCAAGTCATGAAGAACTCCCACTGCCGTGACCAGAGGATGGAAGCCTACTGCGACGAAGTCCGGCGCCTGGAAAACAAGATCTACGGGCTGGAGCTCAACCACATCGCCTGACGGTACAACGAGACTGCGGACGAGCTGGTGAAAATAGCCTCGGGGCGAACGATGGTTCCCCTGGACGTCTTCTCCAGAGACCTGCATCAACCATCCGTCAAGATCGACAACACGCCCGAGCCTGGGGATGCCTTAGTCCATCCCGAGGTACCCTCGGCCGAGCCCGAGGTACCCTCGGCCGCACCTGAGGCACCCTCGACCATCGAGGAAGAGGCCTTGCCCGTCGAAGAGGAACAGAATGGGGTCACGCCAGATCCGAACTGGCAGACCCCATACCTGGAATATCTCCTCCGAGGAGAGCTTCCAATCGACAAGACTAAAGCTCGGTGGCTGGCTCGGCGCGCTAAGTCATTTGTCTTGCTAGGTGATGAAAGAAAGCTCTATCACCGCAGCCCCTCGGGCATCCTCCAATGATGCATATCTATCTCCCAAGGACAAGAGCTATTGCAAGAAATACACTCGGGGGCTTGCGGCCACCATGCAGCGCCTCGAGCCCTCGTGGGGAACGCCTTCTGACAAGGTTTCTACTGGCCAACCTGAGAGCACCTAGAGGGGGGGTGAATAGGTGATCCTGTAACACTTAAGAACTTAGGCCACAAAAACTTGGTTAAGTGTTAGCGCAATAACCGCCAAGTGGCTAGAGAGGAATCTTCAACAAAACACAATAACCAACAAGATCAATCATAGAGATGGCACGGTGGTTATCCCGTGGTTCGGCCAAGACCAACGCTTGCCTACTCCACGTTGTGGCGTCCCAACGGACGAGGGTTGCAATCAACCCCTCTCAAGCGGTCCAAAGACCCACTTGAATACCACGGTGTTTTGTTTACTTTACTCAATCCCGTTTGCGAGGAATCTCCACAAATTAGAGCCTCTCGCCCTTACACTTGAAGTTCACAAAGAAGCACGGAGCAAGGGAGGGATTAGCAACGCACTCAAGACAAGAAATCACAGCAACACACGCACACAAGTCGCAATGAGAGATCACAACACAACTCAATGAGTTCACCACTCAACTAGAGCTCTAATTGCTATCGCAAAGAATCAAAGGCGCGGAATCGATGTCTTGGTGCTTAGGAATGTTGTAGGAATGCTTGGTGTGCTCCTCCATGCGCCTAGGGGTCCCTTTCATAGCCCCAAGGCAGCTAGGAGCCGTTGAGAGCAATCTAGGAAGGCTGATCTTGCCTTCTGTCGACTGGCGCACCGGACAGTCCGGTGCACACCGGACACTGTCCGGTGCCCGATTTCCTTCCATAAATGGCACAGTCGACCGTTGGCAGACTGAGAGCCATTGGCGCACCGGACATGTCCGGTGCACACCGGACAGACCGGTGCCCCCTTCTAGCCATTGGCTCGGCCACGTGTCCCACGCAGATCGCGCGGCCGACCGTTGGCCCTGCCGACCGTTGGCTCACCGGACAGTCCGGTGCACACCGGACAGTCCGGTGAATTATAGCCGTACGTCGACGATGAATTCCCGAGAGCGACGAGTTCGCCTGTGAACGGCCCACCAGACAGTCCGGTGCACCACCGGACAGTCCGGTGAATTATAGCCGTACACCGTCGTCGAAGTCCCGAGAGCAGCCTTTTCCCTCGAGCCAGCCTGGCACACCGGACACTGTCCGGTGCACCACCGGACAGTCCGGTGCACCCAGACTGAGCAGACTTTGGCTGCTCGAGCCATCTCTTCTCCAACTCGATTTTTTTCTGTTTCCAGCACTTAGACACAATACATTAGTCCATAAAACAATGTACTAAGTCTGAGAAACATACCTTTATCCTTGATTTGTACTTTGTCCACCTTTTTACAATTTGGCACTTGTGTTGGACACTAAATCACCAAAATACTTAGAAATGGCCCAAGGGCACATTTCCCTTTCAATCTCCCCCTTTTTGGTGATTTATGCCAACACAACATAAAGCAAGTAGAACAAGTACAAAATCACTTCAAATAAGAACTCAAATTATTTTGATTCAAATTTGACATATATGGATCACTCTATGCCACCACTTGGTTTGTTTTTGCAAATCAAACTCAAATTCCTATCTCTAAGTCAAAACCACTTGTAGAGACATAAAGAGAGGTTTTCCAAAGAAATTTGATCAAGGATTTCAAAAACTCCCCCTTTTTCCCATAATCAACACTTCTCCCCACAAGAGGCCAACTTTTGACATAAGAGACAATAAAAGAGTTTTGACAAACCAAAAGCTCTAATCTACTATTTTCAAAATTTCTCAAGTGGTAGCTGATCCATCTATTGCTTTGGCCTTTATTTTCTCCCCCTTTGGCATCAAGCACCAAAACGGGATCAATCTTGGCCCTTAAACCCCATTGCCTCACCAAAATCTTCAAATGAGAGCAAATGGGCAATAAGAGTATAAAGATGAACTTGGAAAAGTTACTCTTTTCATCAGAGTGCAGTGGAAGTCTTGCATGGTCCAAGTCCACCTTTTCCCTTTCAATCCTCCTTGAAGACTAAAACAACCAAACTCAAGTACATGGTTAGTCTCAAAGGGTCAAGTTGTAGCACAGCTCCCCCTAAATATGTGCATCACTTGCAAAAAGGACTTGTGAGGTCCAGGGAGTGTTTGTACAACTTGAGCACCACAATAAGCAACAAAATGCAGAATGAACATGATCAAAGGCATAAACACATGTATGCTACAATTCAATCCAAGTTCCGCGAATCTAAGATATTGAGCTCACTACGCAGCCTGCAAAAGGTCTTCTCATCTAGAGGCTTGGTAAAGATATCGGCTAGCTGGTTCTCGGTGCTAACATGAAACACTTCGATATCCCCCTTTTGCTGGTGGTCTCTCAAAAAGTGATGCCGGATGTCAATGTGCTTTGTGCGGCTGTGCTCAACAGGATTTTCCGCTATTCGGATAGCACTCTCATTGTCACATAGGAGTGGGACTTTGCTCAGATTGTAGCCAAAGTCCCTGAGGGTTTGCCTCATCCAAAGTAGTTGCGCGCAACACTGTCCTGCGGCAACATACTCGGCCTCAGCGGTGGATAGGGCAACGGAAGTTTGTTTCTTAGAATTCCATGACACCAGGGACCTTCCTAAGAATTGGCACGTCCCCGATGTACTCTTCCTATCGACCTTACATCCAGCATAGTCGGAATCTGAGTACCCAATCAAGTCAAAGTTAGACCCCTTTGGATACCAGATCCCGAAGCAAGGCGTAGCGACTAAATATCGAAGAATTCACTTCACAGCCACTAAGTGACACTCCTTAGGATCGGATTGAAATCTAGCACACATGCATACGCTAAGCATAATATCCGGTCTACTAGCACATAAATAAAGCAAAGAACCTATCATGGACCGGTATGCTTTTTGATCAACGGACTTACCTCCTTTGTTGAGGTCGGTGTGTCCGTCAGTTCCCATCGGCGTCTTTGCGGGCTTGGCATCCTTCATCCCAAACCGCTTTAGCAAGTCTTGCGTGTACTTCGTTTGGGAGATGAAAGTGCCGTCCTTGAGTTGCTTCACTTGGAACCCAAGGAAGTAGTTCAACTCGCCCATCATCGACATCTCGAATTTCTGCGTCATCACCCTGCTAAACTCTTCACAAGACTTTTGATTAGTAGAACCAAATATTATGTCATCGACATAAATTTGGCACACAAAAAGATCACCATCGCAAGTCTTAGTAAAAAGAGTTGGATCGGCTTTCCCAACCTTGAAAGCATTAGCAATTAAAAAGTCTCTAAGGCATTCATACCATGCTCTTGGGGCTTGCTTAAGTCCATAGAGCGCCTTAGAGAGCTTACACACGTGGTCGGGGTACCGTTCATCCTCGAAGCCAGGGGGTTGCTCCACGTACACCTCCTCTTTGATCGGCCCGTTGAGGAAAGCGCTCTTCACATCCATTTGGTACAACCTGAAAGAATGGTGAGCGGCATATGCTAGCAAGATACGAATTGATTCTAGCCTATCCACAGGAGCGAATGTCTCCTCAAAGTCCAAACCTGCGACTTGGGCATAACCTTTTGCCACAAGTCGAGCCTTGTTCCTTGTCACCACCCCGTGCTCGTCCTGTTTGTTGTGGAACACCCACTTGGTTCCCACAACATTTTGCTTGGGGCGAGGCACCAGTGTCCAAACTTCATTGCACTTGAAATTGTTGAGTTCCTCCTGCATGGCCAACACCCAGTCCGGATCTAGCAAGGCCTCTTCTACACTGAAAGGCTCAATAGAAGAGACAAAAGAGTAATGCTCACAAAAATTAACTAATCTTGAACGAGTAGTTACTCCCTTGCTAATATCACCTAATATCTGGTCGACGGGATGATCCCTTTGAATCGTCGCTCGAACTTGGGTTGGAGGTGCCTGAGGTGCTTCTTCCTCTTCAATTTGAACATCCTGTGCTCCCCCTTGATCATGCGCCTCCATTTGAGGTACCTGTTCGTCATCTTGGGATGAGGGATGCACCTTTGTTGAGGAAGACGGTTGATCTTTCTCCAATTGTTCCTGAGGCCGTACATCTCCAATCGCCATGGTGCGTATCGCGGCCGTTGGAACGTCTTCTTCATCTACATCATCAAGATCAACAACTTGCTCTCTTGGAGAGCCATTAGTCTCATCAAATACAACGTCGCTAGAGACTTCAACCAAACCCGATGATTTGTTGAAGACCCTATACGCCTTTGTATTTGAATCATAACCTAATAAAAACCCTTCTACAGCTTTGGGAGCAAATTTAGAGGTTCTACCTTTCTTCACAAGAATATAACACTTGCTCCCAAATACACGAAAATAAGATACATTGGGTTTGTTACCAGTCAGCAGCTCATATGAAGTCTTCTTGAGGAGGCGGTGAAGGTAGACCCTGTTGATGGCGTGGCAAGCCGTGTTCATGGCTTCCGACCAAAAGCGCTCGAGGGTCTTGAACTCTCCAAGCATAGTCCTCGCCATATCAATGAGCGTCCTGTTCTTCCTCTCTACCACACCATTTTGCTGAGGTGTGTAGGGAGCGGAGAACTCGTGCTTGATCCCCTCCTCCTCAAGGAACTCCTCCACTTGAAGATTCTTGAATTCGGACCCGTTGTCGCTCCTTATCTTCTTCACCTTGAGCTCAAACTCATTTTGAGCTCTCCTTAGGAAGCGCTTGAGGGTCCCTTGGGTTTCAGACTTATCCTGTAAAAAGAACACCCAAGTGAAGCGGGAAAAGTCATCAACAATAACTAGACCATACTTACTTCCTCCTATGCTCAGATAGGCGACGGGTCCGAAGAGGTCCATATGCAGCAGCTCCAGTGGTCTTGAAGTGGTCATCACATTCTTGCTGTGGTGTGCTCCTCCCACTTGTTTACCTGCTTGACAAGCTGCACAAGGTCTATCTTTTTCGAAATGTACATTGGTTAGACCTATCACGTGTTCTCCCTTTAGAAGCTTGTGGAGGTTCTTCATCCCCACATGTGCTAAGCGGCGATGCCACAACCAGCCCATGCAAGTCTTAGCCATTAAGCATGCATCTAGACCGGCCTCTTCTTTTGCAAAATCAACTAAATAAAGTTTGTCGTTTAGTACACCCTTAAAAGCTAGTGAACCATCACATCTTCTAAAGACAGACACATCTACATTTGTAAATAAACAATTGTATCCCATATTACATAATTGACTGACAGATAGTAAATTATATCCAAGAGACTCAACTAAAAACACATTAGAGATAGAGTGCTCATTAGATATTGCAATCTTGCCTAAACCTTTCACCTTGCCTTGGTTCCCATCACCGAATATGATTGAATCTTGGGAATCCTTATTCTTGACGTAGGAGGTGAACATCTTCTTCTCCCCCGTCATATGGTTTGTGCATCCGCTGTCGATAATCCAGCTTGAGCCCCCGGATGCATAAACCTGCAAGGCAAATTTAGGCTTGGGTCTTAGGTACCCAACTCTTGTTGGGTCCTACAAGGTTAGTCACAATTTCCTTAGGGACCCAAATGCAAGTTTTATCACCTTTGCATTTTGCCCCTAATTTCCTAGCAACTATCTTCCTATCCTTTCTACAAATAGCAAAGGAAGCATTTAAAGCATAATAAATTGTAGAGGGTCCATTCATAACTTTCCTAGGAGCATGAACAATATTCTTTCTAGGCACATGATGTATATTTTTCCTAGGCATATCTCTATCATGCATATAGGAAGAACTGGGAGCAAACATAGCATAAGAATCATAGGCATGTGAATCAAAAGCATTACAACTCCTATGAGACTGTCTTCTATCATTGTACATAAAAGCATGGTTCTTTTTAGTACTACTTGCCATAGGGGCCTTCCCTTTCTCCTTGGCGGAGATGGGAGCCTTATGGCTTGTTAAGTTCTTGGCTTCCCTCTTGAAGCCAAGCCCATCCTTAATTGAGGGGTGTCTACCAATCGTGTAGGCATCCCTAGCAAATTTTAGTTTATCAAAATCACTTTTGCTAGCCTTAAGTTGGGCATTAAGACTAGCTATTTCATCATTTAACTTTGCAATCGAAGCTATGTGTTCACTACAAGCATCAATATCAAAATCTTTACATCTATTGCAAATAACAACATTTTCTACACAAGTTGTTGATTTCCTAGCTATTTCTAACTTAGCATTCAAATCATCATTAATGCTCCTTAAGCTAGAAATTGTCTCATGGCAAGAAGATAATTCACAAGAAAGCATTTCATTTCTTTTAACTTCTAAAGCATGAGATTTTTGTGCTTCTACAAATTTGTCATGTTCTTCATACAACAAATCTTCTTGTTTTTCTAGAAGCCTATTCTTATCATTCAAGGCATCAATTAATTCATTAATTTTATCTACCTTGGTTCTATCTAGGCCTTTAAATAGACATGAATAATCTATTTCATCCTCATCACTAGATTCGTCCTCACTTGAAGAAGCATAAGTAGAGTCTCGAGTACATACCTTCTTCTCCCTTGCCATAAGGCATGTGTGACGCTCGTTGGGGAAGAGGGATGACTTGTTAAAGGCGGTGGCGGCGAGTCCTTCATTGTTGGAGTCGGACGAGGAGCAATCCGAATCCCACCCCTTGCCAAGATGTGCCTCGCCCTTTGCCTTCTTATAGTTTTTCTTCTTCTCCCTCTTGTTCCCTTGATCCTGATCACTATCATTGTCGGGACAGTTAGCAATAAAATGACCAATCTTACCGCATTTGAAGCATGAGCGCTTCCCCTTGGCTTTGGTCTTGCTTGGCTGTCCCTTGCGACTCTTAAGCGCCGTCTTGAATCTCTTGATGATGAGGGCCATCTCTTCATCATTGAGTCCGGCCGCCTCAATTTGTGCTACCTTGCTGGGTAACGCCTCCTTGCTCCTTGTTGCTTTGAGAGCAACGGGTTGAGGCTCATTGATTGGACCGTTTAGAGCGTCGTCCACGTACCTCGCCTCCTTGATCATCATTCGCCCGCTTATGAATTTTCCAAGGACTTCTTCGGGTGACATTTTGGTGTACCTAGGATTCTCATGAATATTATTCACCAAATGAGGATCAAGAACGATAAAGGACCTTAGCATCAGTCGGACGACGTTGTGGTTCGTCCATCGCGTGCTTCCGTAGCTCCTTATTTTGTTGATAAGGGTCTTGAGCCGGTTGTATGTTTGGGTTGGCTCCTCGCCCCTTATCATCACGAACCGTCCAAGCTCGCCCTCCACCAACTCCATCTTGGTGAGCAAGGTGACGTCGTTCCCCTCATGAGAAATCTTGAGGGTGTCCCATATTTGCTTGGCGTTATCCAAGCCGCTCACTTTGTGGTATTCATCCCTACACAAAGAAGCTAGAAGAACAGTAGTAGCTTGTGCATTCTTATGTATTTGCTCATTAATGAACACAGGACTATCCGTACTATCAAAGTGCATTCTACTCTCTACAATCTCCCATATACTAGGATGGAGAGAGAATAGGTGACTATGCATTTTGTGGCTCCAAAATCCGTAGTCCTCTCCATCAAAGTGTGGAGGCTTGCCGAGTGGAATGGAGAGTAAATGTGAATTTGAACTTTGCGGAATATGAGAGTAGTCAAAAGAAAAGTTCGAATTAACCGGTTTCCTTCTCTCGTAGTCGTTGTGGTCGTCGTCCTTTTGGGAAGAAGTAGACTCATCGCTGTCGTCGAAGTAGACGATCTCCTTGATGCGCCTCGTCTTCTTCTTCTTCCCTTCTTTCCGTCTATGGCCCGAGCCGGAGTCGGTAGGCTTGTCGTCCTTCGGCTCGTTGATGAAGGATTCCTTCTCTTTGTCGTTGATCACGATTCCCTTCCCCTTAGGATCCATCTCTTCGGGCGGTTAGTCCCTTTGTGAAGAGAACGACTCTGATACCAATTGAGAGCACCTAGAGGGGGGGTGAATAGGTGATCCTGTAACACTTAAGAACTTAGGCCACAAAAACTTGGTTAAGTGTTAGCGCAATAACCGCCAAGTGGCTAGAGAGGAATCTTCAACAAAACACAATAACCAACAAGATCAATCATAGAGATGGCACGGTGGTTATCCCGTGGTTCGGCCAAGACCAACGCTTGCCTACTCCACGTTGTGGCGTCCCAACGGACGAGGGTTGCAATCAACCCCTCTCAAGCGGTCCAAAGACCCACTTGAATACCACGGTGTTTTGTTTACTTTACTCAATCCCGTTTGCGAGGAATCTCCACAAATTGGAGCCTCTCGCCCTTACACTTGAAGTTCACAAAGAAGCACGGAGCAAGGGAGGGATTAGCAACGCACTCAAGACAAGAAATCACAGCAACACACGCACACAAGTCGCAATGAGAGCTCACAACACAACTCAATGAGCTCACCACTCAACTAGAGCTCTAATTGCTATCGCAAAGAATCAAAGGCGCGGAATCGATGTCTTGGTGCTTAGGAAGGTTGTAGGAATGCTTGGTGTGCTCCTCCATGCGCCTAGGGGTCCCTTTTATAGCCCCAAGGCAGCTAGGAGCCGTTGAGAGCAATCTATGAAGGCTGATCTTGCCTTCTGTCGACTGGCGCACCAGACAGTCCGGTGCACACCGGACACTGTCCGGTGCCCGATTTCCTTCCATAAATGGCACAGTCGACCGTTGGCAGACTGAGAGCTGTTGGCGCACCAGACATGTCCGGTGCACACCGGACAGACCGGTGCCCCCTTCTAGCCGTTGGCTCGGCCACGTGTCCCGCGCACATCGCGTGGCCGACCGTTGGCCCTGCCGACCGTTGGCTCACCGAACAGTCCGGTGCACACCGGACAGTCCGGTGAATTATAGCCGTACGTCGACGATGAATTCCCGAGAGCGACCAGTTCGCCTGTGAACGGCCCACCGGACAGTCCGGTGCACCACCGGACAGTCCGGTGAATTATAGCCGTACACCGCCGTCGAAGTCCTGAGAGCAGCCTTTTCCCTCGAGCCAGCCTGGCGCACCGGACAGTCCGGTGCACCCAGACTGAGCAGACTTTGGCTGCTCGAGCCATCTCTTCTCCAACTCGATTTTTTCTGTTTCCAGCAGTTAGACACAATACATTAGTCCATAAAACAATGTACTAAGTCTGAGAAACATACTTTTATCCTTGATTTGTACTTTGTCCACCTTTTTACAATTAGGCACTTGTGTTGGACACTAAATCACCAAAATACTTAGAAATGGCCCAAGGGCACATTTCCCTTTCACAACCGCGGTGGCTGACGCCACTAGGATTGTGCGCTCCTGCTGGGGGTGTCAATTCTACGTGAAGCAGACGCATCTGCCCGCTCAGGCCTTGCAGACGATACCCATCACCTAGCCATTTGCTGTGTGGGGTCTAGACCTCGTCGGTCCCTTACAGAAGGCACCCGAGGGCTTCACGCACCTGCTGGTCGCTATCGACAAATTCTCCAAGTGGATCGAGGTCCGACCCCTAAACAGCATCAGGTCCGAGCAGGCGGTGGCATTCTTCACCAACATCATCCATCGGTTCGGGGTCCCAAACTCAATCATCACCCACAATGGCACGCAGTTCACCGGAAAAAAGTTCCTGGACTTCTGCGACGACCACCACATCTGTGTGGACTGGGCCACCGTAGCTCATCCCATGACGAATGGGCAGGTGGAGCATGCCAACGGTATGATTTTGCAGGGGCTCAAACCAAGGATCTACAACGACCTCAACAAGTTCGGCAAGCGGTGGATGAAAGAGCTACCCTCGGTAGTCTGGAGTCTGAGGACGACGCCGAGCCGCACCACGGGTTTTACGCCATTCTTTCTAGTCTATGGGGCCGAGGCCGTCCTCCCCACGGACTTAGAATATGGGTCCCCGAGGACCAAGGCGTACGACGACCGAAGCAACCAGACCAGCCGAGAAGACTCGCTGGACCAACTCGAGGAAGCTCGGGACGTCGCCCTACTACATTCGGCACGGTACCAGCAGTCGCTGCGGCGCTACCATGCCCGAAGCGTTCGGTCCCGAGGCTTCCAAGTGGGAGACTTTGTGCTTCGCCTGCGACAGGACGCCCGAGGGCGCCACAAGCTCACTCCTCCCTGGGAAGGGCCCTTCATCATCACCAAGATCTTGAAGCCCGGAACATACAAGTTGGCCAACGATCAAGGCGAGGTCTACAACAACGCTTGGAACATCCAACAGCTATGTCGCTTCTACCCTTAAGATGTTTTAAGTCGTTCACTTACCTCGTTTACATACACAAAGTCTAACCGTCAAGGAAGGGTTGGCCTTGCCTCAACAAAGCCTGACCCTCCCTCGGGGGCTAGAAGGGGGGAACCCCCTCTGCGTCAAAATTTTCCTCGGAAAAATTTTCTACCAAAACAACCTTTTGTGCTTTCGACTTCCGTATTGATAGCGGGATCCTGAGAACGACGAGAGTACACGTAAGCGGCAAGGCCGACCGAGCCGAGGAACTCCTACGCCTCCGGGATACGGATACCTCACTCATCACCTTCTGCGAGAAGTAACTCACGCTCGGATAAGCGATCCTGCTACCGAACAAGTCCTAACACTCGGGTAGAAAACGACTTTCGCGCCTTCTTGACTGTACCAATAATGGAATCCTTCGACCAAATGAGAGCGCACGTAAGCGGCAAGGCCGACCGAGCCGAGGGACTCCCACGCCTCCGAGATACGGATACCTCACTCATCACCTTCCACGAAAAGTAACTCTCGTTCGGGTAAACGATTCTGCTATTGACAGACAAGTCATGATGCACGAAACAAGAGGAGAGAAGACGCAGCTTTTTAAACACGACGATAAAGTGTTTAGGCCTCGGCGGCCGTGAAAAAGCATGTGCATGCTACAGACAAACTGTTCCTGTATGTTTGGGCATTGGCAGGGGGAGCAGCAGCACCCTCGGCGTTTTTTCCACCCTCGGTGGAACCAGACCCGGCCTCGGACGACGACCTGGGCAAAAGGACCTCCACCTAAGGGAGGACGCCAGCACCGCGCCAGCAGATGTCTAGGCCAAGCTCCAGCGGCTACTACGACACCTTCCTCGGCCTGGGAAGCCGCCATCTCCCGGGCCGATGAAGTCTCTTTCCGAGCCGACTCCGTGTCTGTTCGCGCTAACACCGCTGCCTCCGGCTCTGGCTCATCGCAGAGCAGCCGAGGGTTCCGAAAACTGAGCAAGGAAAGCCTAGAGCGGCAAGGCCGACAGAGCCGAGGGACTCCTACGCCTCCGGGATACGGACACCTCACTCGTCACCTTCCGCGAAAGGCAACCGACGCTCGGTTAAGTGGTTCGGTTAGCCAACAGACAAGTCCCAGTGCTCGGAATGAGGAAGACACATAGCTTCACTCTCGAATACCCAAATGTTCAGGCCTCGACAGCCACAATGAACATACACTGGCACTCAAGGTGCCATTACAAACGGGACTCTGGTTCCATTCCCGCGGGTATGAACAACCCCCCACATCGGAGGGCCTGCGGGACGACAAACTCCGGGTGGCTCACTGGTGACCCATGACAGCAGCGACAACGACCCCCGCTTCGGGCGGCTAAACAGCAGCAGCGATGACCTCAGGGCCGACGCTGCTGTGACGAGGCCCTCGCTCGCGTCTCCGCTCGAGGGGCGAGGACAAGCCATCAAAGCCAAAGAGTCGGGGGTCCGGCCGTAGCTGGTGTCGATGGTCTCGTCAGCGGAGAAACCTTCTTTGGCTGCCACCACCTCAGCACCGACGACGGCGGCCACCTGCGCGCCAGCGCCACGCCGACGAATGGCGGACGCCCCAGCCTACACCGGCAGATCCCCACTCAGGTCCTCACGGACGGGCAGGCCCCGACCTCCGCGCGGAGGCGTCGTGCCGGAGTGAGGACAAGACAATCCAAGAACACGAACGCCGCCCATGCGGCGTACGGCGTCTTGGACGGTCTACCGGTGCGCACGACGCAACAAACGCCTGAGCCCGGATCAAGCGGCAGGAGGCAGCGTCGGAGGCCGCGACAGAGCCAGCTGAGCCAGCGAGCCAGGCATGCTGGAGCTGACGACGCTTGCGGCCGACCGGTCCGGCGTTGCCGAAGTTCGCCCCTCCGCAAGGTTGGTGAGCGCCTTCTCCCCTGAATGCTGAAGGAGGAGACGGCCTACCGGCCCATGCAGGAGGTAGAACCCCGGCTCAGCTCTCCCTCTGCCTCAGCAAGGATGACAAAGATCCTTGAAGCTGAGGGCGGGGCGGAGGCCGCAGCCCGGCTTGCTTTTCCCCACCAAACTGCCCTTTGGTGAGGGAATGCAGCCGAGCTACACGACGAAAATCCTTGAAGCCGAGCGGTGGCTGAAAGGTACCGATCTCCACGAGGCGCGCTCCTCCAACGACAGCAAGAGCAAGGAGACGCTAGAGCACCCCATCTGGGGGCTCAAAAGGTGGAAGGGCGCAAGGCATGAGGGGAGGACGAAGGCATAGCCACTGCCTGGGGGATCGATCCCCCTTTTATAGGTAGACCTCCTCGCTTGCACCCCTTAGCGTCACGGGTGAAGTCCCCACTGACATCCTTTAGGGTTCTCCCCCCACGACACGGGGGCTAAGACCCACACGTCATACGAGCTGATCCGAAGCACGAAGAAGGCGAACCGCTGCACGCGAGGCATGTAATCGTCCCACGGTTACAAGCGCTCTCCCATCTTCGCAGAAACCGGTGGTCGAAAGGGTGGACTGCCACGCGATGGGCATCCAACTGCACCGCAACTGTGTGCCCCTTCGGCCCCGTCCACATCCGGTGGACCAGCGCAAAGGAAGCGGGCCCGCATGTCATGTAACCAGCGCGCCGGTCACGACGTGCGAGAAGCTACACCGCCACTCGCGCCAATGTTGCGCCTCCTCGACTGCGGAACCAGTACCGCGACTCGAGGTAGCCCTGCGCATGACCCAACAGTGCCAATTAAAGGCGACGGCCACGGGTCAGTCAGTCGCGGGGTAGGCACGATGGTTGGCATGGTCAAAAGTGGGCCGGCAGTAACTGCCGCTGCAGACGAACGGAGGCAGCAGTCAAGTCGCCTGCAGGCTCGCGTCCTCTCCCGAAACGATGGGAGAGCCCTCTCCCACGGCGTGAAGACGACGCGCCCGTGCCCCGTTCCTCGAATGGCTCGCACGCGCAAAGGGCGCCACGCGAATCGCCCGTCCCATCACATTAACTCCCCGACGGAACAGGCAACACCTCTGGCAGGCGAGGCGGGCGTCGCTTCGCCTTCTCCATAATGACCACGTCAAAAAGGTGCGCCACCTTATTTAAATTCATATTCTTCCCCTCTCTCTCTCTCTCTCGACACAGGGACCGGGAAAGGGGACGTTGTGGAAAGGATCCCTCTTGGCGGAGGAAGCGGGCCCCGAGCCCCCCTACTGATCAGGGGTTCGAAGGCTGGCCCCTCGGAAAGGTTTCGACAGCCGCCCTAGAGCACTCGGACTTCAAGCCCATTACTGATCAGGGGTTCAAAGGCTGGCCCCTCGGAAGGGTTCGACAGCCGCCCTAGAGCGCCCGGGCTTCGTGCCCACTACTGATCAGGGGTTCGTAGGCTGGCCCCTCGGAAGGGTTCGACAGTCGCCCCAGAGCATGCAGAGTGAGGGATGACTCTGGGTACGTTCGATACATAACCAAGGCTCGGGCTACGCTCCCGAGGTACCCTAGGACATTTCCGAGACCGGTGGGAACGATTTGTAACGGAATTCCACCAGTGGGAGGCATCGAGCCCTCGGACCCTGTCGAAGGGGTCTAGGTCCGGTGAATCACCCGCAGGTACTTTTGGAGCGCACCTCTTGGCCATAGCCAACCCCTAACGAACGGGGCACGGGCGTCCACTCGGATCACCCATTAGCAGCTCACTGGAAACACCATGTTCGATGCCCTCCGAGGGCAACATGGCGCCTTCCCCCCTCCTCCTTGCGGAAAGGCGACGCAGGGGCATACAATAAAAGTCGGGAAAGTCCTTGATCGTCCTCTCGCTCCGTGCAGAGGCTCGGGGGCTGCTCTCGCACCCGGCTACGGCCAAAACTGTTGACAGCGTCAACAAACCAGCTTGATAACTTGGAACCCGACCACGCACCCGGGCTACTGTCGGGCCGCATGAGGGAATGATCAGACCGGCCGAAGCACCACGAAAAGCATTCAGACCTCAGAGGAGTCAAACCACTCCTCCGAGGCCTTGGGGGCTACACCCGGCGGGTGCGCTCACGCGCACCCACCAGAACAAGGCAAAAACCGAGAAAGGCCAGTCCCCTCACCAAAAACGCGACAAAAGCCTCCAAGCGAGTACCATCACTCCCTTTGAGGCTCGGGGGCTACTGTCGGGTACCATAATTAGGGGTACCCCAAAGCTCCTAATCATGGCTAGTAAACACCCTCAGACCAACTGACGGGTACGGTTCAAGCCAAGACTTCGTCTACCCGGACGCGATCTCACCCGAGCCCAGCCTCGGGTTGGAACGATGGTCCCAGACGAGTTCACGCCTCGCCTAAGGCCCTCCTCAGGCAGCGGGCGCCCCCTCGGCTCTCCCGAGGCCCGGCTCGGGTAGGCTTCGTTGTGAAGCAACCTTGGCCATACTGCCTCACCAACCGACCGCTTCGCAGGCGTATTAAATGCAGGGGATGCCTGACGCCGTATCCTGACACACGCGTCTCAGTCGGCCAGGCCGAAGTGACTGCAGTCACTTCGCCCCTCTTCTTTACTGTCCGATATGACAGGAAAACAGCGCCGCTCGCTCTGCTCCGACTGCCGTGTCAGCCATCCCGGCAACGACTGACAACAAGTCACCATCAACCATCGAGTTCAAGCCTCGGGTGCAACAGGAAGCTCCGCCTCGCCCGACCTCACGCTCCGACCTCAGGAGGAGGTCTCCGCCTCGCCCGACCTTAGGCTCCAGCCTCGGGAGGAGGTCTCCGCCTCGCCCGACCCCCGGACTCGGCCTCGACCCCAGTCTCGGGAGGAATCGCGTCCTTGCCCGACCCTAGCATCGGCCTCAAGAGGAGTCTCCGCCTCGACCGACCTTGGGCTCGGACTGACCGTGCTAATAGGGGATGCATCATTTCCCTATTCCTAGCCTGCTCAGGCTACAAGGAACAAGACCGGCGTCCCATCTGGCTTACCCCGGCGATGGGTAATGACGGTGCCCCGCGTGCGCCATGACGCCGGTGGCTCTTAGCCCCTTACGACAGCAAGGAGATGTCAGCAGGGTCCTCGCCGCGCTGCCAGCTGTGCTCCTACAGGACTCAGGCGCTCCTCCAGCGGCCACGCCATCACATGTACAGGGCCCAAGCTCTCCCCCAACGGCCACGTTGGCATGTACACAGGGCTTAGGCACTCCACTGCCGGACACATTAGCGCATAGCTACGCCCCCCGTTGTACGTCTGGACTCTCTCCTTGCCTCTATAAAACGGAGATCCAAGGCTACCCTGAGGGGGGGTTCGCGCGAGGGAGACGGCGGACGAGCTCTGTGTCCCTCTCTCTCTCCCTCACGCGACGCACTTGTAACCCCTACTGCGAGCGGCACCCCTGGTGCAGGATAATACAAGGCTTGTCCCGCATCTTGTGTTCCATCCCACGCCAACCCATCTGGGCAGGGACACGCAGCGACAATTCACTCGTCGGTCCAGGGATCCCCCCGGGGTCGAAACGCCGACACATGCGAAATACGGACAAAGAGTGGATGATACCGAAAGAGTTGAGTGGAAGCATCGTCTTTGCTGAATACTCCATTTCCCTTTCAATTCTATGACTAAGCATGAGAATATACTTGAAAACACATTAGTCATAGACATAAATAAGATATGATCAAAGGATATATCAAATCAAGCATGATCATAGTTCTACATAACATAGATTGCTCCCCCTAAAAATGTGCATTGAGATGAAACCATATTTTGGCCTTAAATGCCAATTGCACATAATTAGGTTACTGAGAACAATTCTATATCATAGAGAATGTGAAGCGCATTGTGTACCAAGTATAAATGTGATGCTCATGACAGTTTATGCACTTATGAAAGCATGTTGTAAACATTTTAAGCATTTTCCCTTAAGGATTTCAAAGAGGCTTAAGGACCATCCACCTTTGAAATAAAGGCAGCTTATCCTCGTTACAAGGTTAAGCTTTAAGCTCTTTGATAATTAAATCACTTCATCTAGTTTAAACAAAGATGTGCAGGAATGAAATTTTAAGAGGTTAAACTAGGTATGAAGCAGGGATATGCATGGACATGCTTTCTCTTCCTTTTATACAAGATATGCAAAGAAAGTACATAAAAGGAAGATTTAGGTACATGAGATGAAGTAGTTTTACCCTTTTGTACCTTTACGTAGAGACGCTCTCTTCATTGTGCTTTGTCCTTAGTCTTGGATGCATAAGACCTATACTCAAGACAATATATGGAAATATTTTGCACAAGAGAGAGTTCTACAACTAGTGATCCTTCTCCAAGTCATTGCTAGCATATATCAAATGGATCACAAATTGCATAAATGAATCATGAATTCTCCTTTTAACTTAGTGCATATCAAGAGAGATATCGATTGGTAGTATATACGGCACTAAGAAACATGAGTGTTAATTGAGGTTATTCAATGATCAAACAAATAACAGATGTGATCAAAAGAACAACATACGCATTAGATTATCAATTAAGCTTAGAGTAGGAGAATCCAACAAATATGCTACTTTAGAGTGAAAAAAAGAATTGAAAAATAGTAGCATTCTTCATGAGAAACTCATTCTCATGCAAGAGACTATATGAAATTACTAAGATAAAGTGATAGTCTCAACATAATCAAGATATAGAAAGAGGCTCCCCCTAAAGATATGCATCAAGTATTTGAATTGAATGGATGAATTTACTCTAAAGACAGATAGGGAGAAGCATTATACATCTTGATCAAGGCTCATAAAATTTGTAATAAACAACTTAAGCCTGGTATTCTTCACTATGAAAGAATTTAGAATACTCACAACCACACCATTGATTGTTTTGAGGATCTTATTATCCAGGTGAGTGTTGTTGTTCTTGACGTCCTTCTCTTTCATGTGAGTGTCCTCCCTTTGTAGTTGTTTCTTTTTCCTTTCAAACTTATTGAAAATACTCAAGAAAGATGTTAATAGCACAAGGGAGCATATGATGAAGGATGATTTCTTTAGATAAGAAATATAAACAATTCATCATCCATAAGTCACACAGACATGAAGTAAAATCCTTAATGTTAGTGCACATCATTAGGAAAGAGGAAGATGCACCTTTTAAGCCTTTTGATCAATCATAGGAATTTACTTCTTCATATTGATTTTATTAATCATTACTTAGAAGCAGATCAATATGAGAACATTTATAGCAAATGCATGAAATAGATTCTAATGGACTAGTGTATTTATGAGAACGAGATTGAGTGCACAACTAGCTGACTTAAGTCCAATAAAGAATCTATTCCTCACATGGGTAAAATATGATAATTTAGATTAAATAGCCATTGAGATGGGAACTAAATTTGATTAAGAAGATGAGTTCCCATACCTTTGCTTTTACCTTTCTTCCTTTGGGTGAAGAGCAACCCTTGAGGCTTGTGGCTTTAAACATGCACTTACTCTCTTGTAGATTTCCATAAGTAAGCTCAAGAGAAATGTCATTAGTAGCACAAGCACTAGTTTCCCTTTTTGTAATCAATTTGATAATGAATGAAAACATAGATTACTAAAACATGGAAACTTCATAGCATGAACTAGATTATCCATAGATGATGTTATGCTCAATTTTAACTCATAAAACAAGCATAAATAATCTTTTAAGATTATGGGAATAAATCTAATTCATGATATGGAAAGTGATAAATGTGAAAGAATCATATTCAATTTAAGCAAGTAGAAATACATCATAAATCATTGAATTGATTTTTCTTTTCATGTTAGATTACGCATTTCCAAAGAGAAACTTATTCTCTACAAGTCAGACTACTTGGGTTACTTAGATAAAATCATTGGTCTCACTATTCTAGTTATAGAGAGAGTTTTCCTTTTATAAGTGTCCTAAGGATTTGAATTCCTTACAAGACACCTTATTCTTTTAAGAACATGAAATATCTCTCTATATCTAGAATCATGGCAATAATAGAATGACTAGTGAGGAACATGCCATGAGATACTTGCAACAAATTAAAGCATGTAGATTGCCATAGTATGGAATTGATGAGTATGCAATCTACCATATGAGAGGAAATTCTTTAAAGAATGATAATATAAATTTAAAGACATTTGAAGTGCTTCTTTTTCTATGCGACTACACAAGACACATGAGAAATCATAATTTTAAGATACTTGCACTTAAAAACACAAGTGTTACCATCCTTCGGCTTTCCTCCATGTTGTAGGCCTTGATTTTTCCGCACAAGATAATTCTTTATTTCCTACAACATCAATATCTTCCCCGAGATGATATGAGTTTTAGACATAACAATTTGAAATAACTTTGGGTCAATCTTGGATATATGGATCATTGAAGATTGATAGCTTGAGTTAAATTGAATTAACTTTCTCAAGCACCCCAAAGCTTCATATCATCTCTTTCTCCTGCAAAGCTTGTCAAGCATATTTTGGTACCCATCGCTTGATGGGTCCATCACGGTTAGTCAACAAAGATTTAGGAACCCAAAAGTCCTTTGTGTTAGCACTAGGTAAACTCATTACCTTTCTAGCACAAGTTGCAATTTTGGGTTGCCTAGTTATATGAGAATTAATTGACAAGCTAGGAGAGGGATTGTTACCAATGGGACAATCCTTGCATTGATGTCCCTTTTTTTGGCATATGTAGCATAGGCGATCTTCAAGTCTTGAAGATTTCTTCTTTCCTTGTTTCTTGCTTGCTACATGGTTAGTGAATATTTTCTTTTCTAACATTATGCCTTTTGTTTTAAATGGGGATAAGATCTAAATAAGTGTCCCTTCTTAGAACATTTAAAACAAACTTTATTATCCTTATCAATAATCAAGTCATTTTTAATATAGGGACATGACCTAATAGAGTGCCTCTTTTCAAAGCATTCACTACACTTCTTACTTCTCTTAGTGTGAAGTGTGACTTGATTGTTACCTTGGATATTACCTTTTATGGAGGCGTGGTTGAGGCTTTTGGAGGAGGTATTGATTTTCTTCTTTTGTTCCTTCCTCTTGACAATCCTCAAGTCCTTGACATTTTCTTCAAGGGATTTAATTCATGCCACGGTTGTTCCCTTCTCAAGCTTCTTCACCATGTGATCACGATTATCTTGAGAGGGTTGAGTAATGCACTTCCCTTTTAGTTGTGTCAAGCTCATTTTTAGCCTCTCATTTTCTTCTTTGAGCTTTTGATATGTATCATCATTTGTTCATGCAAATTCTAGCTCAAAGGAAGATTTGCTTGTCGACGGACAACAAGCATTAGCACATGGTAATGTAGTTTCAATTATAATACATGTGCATGAGTGAGGTTGTTGGGATTTTAAGTTTTCTATCACAACCTCATGAGCAATATTTAATATGATATGATCACCCATAAGATTTTCATGAGAACATAGGAGCATATCATATTTTTCTTGAAAAGCTAGATTATCATCTTTTAGCTTTTCTACTTGGTCCTTAAGCACGGCATTCCTATTTACTAATTGAGCGATACAATGCAAAGCGTTATCTTTCTTAATTGAAATAGTTTCATACCTTTGGACCAAATCAACATGAGAGCACTTTAGCTCCTCATGTTCTTTAGTCAACTCGTCAAAGTGTAGCATTTTCATGGAGAGAACATTTTCTATCCTTTGACGAGCTTCGCTTTGCTCTCTCGCTCTTTCTAGAAGTTTGAGCATGACCGCCTTATCTTCTTGGCTTAGGCGAGCGTAGAGTTGCATGAAGCTTCTTTCTTCCTCCTCATCCTCATTTGTGCTTCCGCTATCATTTTCATTAGCCACACAACATATGTGGGAATCGAAATGGGACGACAAACCTCTTGGAGAGGTGGATTCATCGTTTGGTCTCCATCGGTCATTTTCTTCTTCTTCCTTGCAAGGGTTAGTATCACAAAGACCAAAGGAAGTAGAAGCACAAAATGAACTATCATGTTTGGACTCATCGAATTTTCTTTTAATTCTAGTCCAAATATCATGCGCATCATGAATAGATTCATTATAATTTGATATGAAGGCACGATAATCTTCATTGCTAAGAGAATTACTTAAGATGTCATAAGCTAGGTAGTTTAAGCGAAAACATCTTTGATCCTCCTCGGAAATAATTTTTCTATTATAACTAGAGGGGAAGATACTCTTGTCCATAATTTGTTCTAATTGAGGGTCTACGATTCTAAAGGCATTTATCACCCTAGTAGACCACGAATTATAATTAGAACAATCGGGAAGCAATAGCTCAAGAGTTACCTCATTGTTTTCCTTCGGAGGTGTCTTCTTGTTCTTTTGGGATCTTCTACGAGCCATCACATCGAGTTGTTAGACTCAAGATGAAGTGCCTAGCTCCGATACCAATTGAAAGTCGCCTAGAGGGGGGTGGATAGGCGAAACCTAAAAATTAAAACTTTATCCCCCAACTAGATGCCTAGATTAGTGGTTAGAACAAGATATACAATTATCGGAGTATAAAACTAAGTCCTTGCTTGTGAAGAGTATTGCTTTTAAATAATGCGGAATTGATAAATCAATACTACTAATAAGTCTATGAGAATAAAGCAAGAGGGCTTAGATAAGAAGAGCAATAGCACAAGTTCTTTCTTGCAATGTGTTGCTTCACTAAATGAGAATTTAACTTAAAGCAACACCAAATTGTATTAGCAAAGAATAGTGCAAAAAAACTTAGAAAGGGGAAGAACAAACAAATCACAACCAATAAGCACACGAGACACGGGTGATTTGTTTTACCGAGGTTCGGCCCTCGAAGGCCTAGTCCCCGTTGAGGAGTCCACTAAGGACGGGTCTCTTTCAACCCTTTCCCTCTCTCCACCGATCATGCAAGACCGGCGAGCTCTTCTTCTTCTCAAGGATCACTTAAGACCCCGAAAGGATCACCACACTCTTTGGTGTCTCTTGCTAGCTTTACAAGCCTCCAAAACTTTAGAGGAAGTTCAATGGGAGTCAAAACTCCACGCGCAAATGAACACAAAGATGTAGCACACACTGTCTCTCAATGAATCTCATAAGGCACTAGAGCTAAACTCACACGAGAGGCTTTCTTTTGCTTGCTCTCTCTTTTGTGGCACTTGTGTTGGTTGTAGTGGTCTAAATCTTGTGTATAGGATGGATCAATGAATAGAGGTGGTTGGGAGGGCTTGAGTATGTCAACTAGATGACTTGGAATGTTGCTTGGGCTCCCACACATTGAAGTGGCCGGTTGGGGTGGTATTTATAGCCACCAACCAATTTGTAGCCGTTGAAGATGGCTGCTGGCGATGGGCGCACCGGACAGTGTTCGGTGCGCCACTAGACAGTGTCTGGTGTGCCGCCACGTCATCCTCCCGTTAGGGCTTGGAGCTGGTCGACCGTTGGAGGCTTTGTCCTCATGCAGCACCAGACAGTCCGGTGCCCCTCTGACCAACTGCTCTGACTTCTGCCGCGTTCACTGTGCTGCACTGTTCACTGTCAGAGTCGACCGTTGCGCGCAGATGACCATTGCTCCGCTGGCGCACCGGACAGTCCGGTGACCCACCGGACAGTCCGGTGAATTATAGCGGAGCTGCGCCTGGGAAACCCGAAGGTGAAGAGTTTGAAGTTGATCTCCCTGGTGCACCGGACACTGTCCGGTGGCACACCGGACAGTCCGGTGCGCCAGACCAGGGAGCACTTTGGTTTCCTTTGCTCCTTTCTTCTTGAACCCTTTTTAATCTTTGTATTGGTTTTGAGTTGAACCTTTGGCACCTAGAGAACATATACTCTAAAGCAAACTAGTTAGTCTAATTTGTTTGTGTTAGGCAATTCAACCACCAAAATCATTTAGGAAAAAGTTTGACCCTTTCAGTCCACAACTTGCATAGGTTTGCTGAAAAGAAAACATAATCAATAAAAGTCAGTTCTAACAACATTCAAGCTCACAATACTTATTCAATTGATTGTCTTATAAATTTATTTTAAATGCAAGTTGTCTATACTTTTTTGTTTCGATCATTCTATGCAATGTACGGTGAGTTATATGAACTATGGAACAAAATTCCTCTAATATGTTTTTCATGTGAGAGGTAATTATCTTCAGGCAGTGTAGTGTTCAATGAATGCAACCTTTCAACTTCAAATGCTAAGTACCAATAGTTTGACTCCAGACAACATCAATCGTGATATTAATAAACTCATGATTGAATTGAACAACACATTTTTGTTTCCCTCCTAAATCTTAACACGTTGTGTAAAGGTAGAAACCATAATACTTGTAGTCTCAGCCACCATTGTCCAATTTCGATAAAAGAGTCTTAGAGAAGACTTGGCGTACAAACAGTCCAAACTGGCTATGGTGCCACTGCAGTGCAATTCTGTTCTAGGTCAGGACATCAAATTATAGTTCCCTACTTTTATCGAATGTGATGTCATCCACCTACACAATTTGCATGCATTTATTTCAACCCAGCGGCTAGGTAACGAACAGAAACCAACCCCCAATTAACTCCTCTTGACAATTAGCATACTGAGTCCATTCGAGCAAAAGAATAGATCAGCAGAAAGCATCAGAACCGATCGAGCGACTGTGTTCACGCTCACGCAGTGGACACTCGCTCAAGATCCCACCACAAAAATGCAAGGAAAACGAACGGGGTCCACGCCTCAACACAAAAGAGAAACCGAGAGGCATGCGTTACCTCGCGCTTGGAGGACGGCGCAGACTTGAAGCAGTGGAGCGCGGCATCCTCGAGCATGAAACAGCGCTTGCGCGAGTACTGCATCCCAAATCGGTTGGATCGGAACAGTTACAGCTAGCCCTCCATCTGTATCGCCTCCTCCCTGCCAACGACCACGGCATGTGTCGCCACATCAGGCGGCGTGACCGTCGCAGTCGGCGCCCCCACCTCCATTTCCTCCACGACCGCTACCTCCGCCCTGCCAGCCATTCGTCCGCACTAGCTCCCCCACCAAAAACCGATCTCTCGGGCCGAGGGGCATGATATAGCCGAGTGTCTCGGGGGCGGAAGGCGAGATGGAGGGGATTGGGGGGAGGCGGAGTAGAGACTTACGGGGAACCCTAATCTCCGGATCGATGCTTCTCCTGCGCGGCGGATGGCCTCGTGGGGGCGGTAGCGAGGATTGCGGGCGTCAATGGCGTCCTTCCATCGACGGAGAGCAGATGGGGCGGTGGGTGGGCAGAGGGATCTCGCGGGCGAGATTTCCACGGGCGGGGGGCGAGGTTGGGGTGGTGGATGTCGCGGGCATGGGCGCGGCGGCGGAGATTGCGGGCGAGGGATGCGGCAGGCGAAGTTTTTGGCGCGCGGTGGACGAGGTGGAGGGCGCTGATGGCGGCGGGCGACTGGGGGAGGGGGCGCGGAGGCAGAACATAGGGGTGTGGACGCCTACAGTACAGGCTTATAGAGTAGTAGAGATTATATATTCCATTTATTTAGACAATTTCTTTTAAGTGCATAATTCACAAAGGAATAATCTCCCTCAAACGTTTAGTGGAGGATTCCTTTCTATTATTTATTTTCCGAGTTTCAATTTAAATTTTATGTATCAAATTTCAAATTTTAGCACTCATTTATTTATTTTTAGAAAAGATTAAAGGAATCTAGATTAGACAACATAATTTACATATTTAGAGCACTTCTCCTAAATTCAACCAAGGAATAATGTAATTCTTATTATGATCTTTTATTAGAAATCACTTTATTTATATTTTTGGAAGAAGTTTTCCTATATTACCTAAAATATGATTTTGGGGGTTACAGGATCGCCATGCACCACACCACGCTGTCCTCGTCGCCACTACGCCACTCCAGCATGCGCTAAGCCCCGTGCCGCCGTGCGTTGCTCCACGTAGCGTCGTCCCATCGGCACTGTGCGCCACCGACGTACTTGAAACCATGTGGCTTACCTAGCAAGCCCGTAGCATCTGCCACGTGGCCAACCTTTAAGTATTTCGATGTGGTGTATCCGATATACTTAACTGCCATGTGCTCATTAAGTACTTCGGTGTGGAACAACCTACCTATGTAATATTAAGTATGTCGATCCCAACGTACTTAATTTTCCAAGTACGTCAAATTAAGCATGTTGGTTAAACACATCGATTAACCGAGGTACATAACCTAAGTACGTAGGCTTATTAGAGTTCTTTAAGGGTTTTCGTGTAGTGATCTAAACTTAGTTAATTTTGCATATTTAGCCAACTTAGCTCAACTCTAGCTAGAAAAAGTTAATCAATCTATTTTAAATTATAGCGAAACTTAGTCATTATAGCGCACAATAGTAAATCCAACTCAAATTCTAAAAAAAAAGTCAATTTAGTGAACCTCATCTAACTATAGTCAATATGTCTCAATTCTAACTATTTATAATCTACATAGTTTTCAAACTTCTCTACAATTAGTAGCACCTAGAGAAACTGATGTCGATAGGTCTAACTCATTTGTCAACTATCGATTCAACTATAATCTAGATAGCAGTAACAACTCTAATCATCCGACGTATATTAACAATAGCAAAAGAGAATTTCGTAGGTTGACCAAAACCGACAGAAATTAACTAGACTAATTTTTGTGAGCTTGCACGTAGAAGCCTATAAAAAATTAGCAAACTAATTTCTGCCGGCCAGAGAAAGCCGACAAAAATAAATAATTGTCTTTGGCTGTCTATGAAAATCAGCTAAATTTGATCCCTTAATTTAAAAGATCTAGAGACTGATATTTTTTTTTCATATTACATACTGTTGTGCATGCTCTTAAGTCTCCTCACCAGCCTACTGCCAGAGTAGATGAACAGAACAAAAGTATTAATTGCTAGGAGTTAATTTGCTCAGATCACCAAATTGAGCACATATTAATAAAATAATAACGGTGGTTGGTTGCACTTGCTAAGGAGAGATGTGGTCTCAGCCTCTCAGGCTAGCTTTAGCAGAGACAGTCTAACTAGGTTCCATATATAATGAAGGCAGCAGTGGCTAGCTCAGGCTCCCAGTCCCAGCAACCCTCGGCATAACACGCTCGTTCGTACACGAGAAGTCGAGAACAGGCATCCATCCTAGCTCACTCTTCCAGCTGTCTTTCTCAGCCTCTCTGTTCCTCTTCACTCTCTGGGATAGATAGAGAGACCCGAGGTAGAGCAAGACCTCAACGAGTGAAGCAAAGGGCAGCATGATGCACCGGCTTGTCGTCGAAGCTAGGTAATCTCATTTCATTTCAGCCTCTTCATTTCACTGTGTCCCATGACGGCAGAAGAGATGCCTATTTGTTTTGGTCCAGCTTTACGCACCTTGTGCATGTTTTCTGTATTTATCTTTGATATCTGGGGGCTTTTCAGGAGAAGAGCAGCCCCGGTGGCGATGGCCGCCGGCGGGGTGGCGGGCGTCGAGCGGTGGATGTCGTCGTCGGCAGCCAGCAAAGGAAGGTAGGAGGAAACATCCAATCCAAGGACAACTTGTTGCTTAGCAGTTTGCATCCAACTTTGCATTTGCATAGTGAGTGGACAGTAGAGTGGGGAGGGGATATATTAACTGTTCGTTTGGCTTTAATCCGTATCGGTTTGTACTAAGTATTTTTGTCTTTATATATTGTAGCAGTTCAAATTAGCCTTAGCCATCAGCTGCAGCAGAGCCAGCTGCCATTTTGCATAGATACTGCAGAAACTTTGGCGTTATCCCTTGCATAATGACACCTCTGATCTCTCCAATCCAGGGTGGTAGACTAGATTAGAGCGTCCCTTGCGTACGACTCTGATCTCTCCAGTTCAGGGTGTTAGATTAGGGCATATCGAACGGACTATATAAAATAAAGTCTAAAGACTATGATTTAGTTATTCTCTAAAATAGATAACCCTACAAGATGCTAAAATACTGCAGCAGTCTTTATAAAGAGGAAATTCTCTGCCGTCGCAAATTTATCGAGTATCTTATTCCACATCGCAAATACCATAATCCTTCTATGCTGTAATTTCTTATCCTTTTATATCATCTTCGAAGAGTAAGAAAATTGCATGTCCTAATCTATTCTATGTCACTGTAAATGTAAAAAAATGTATCCGATCGATATATAACAGATTAAGACATTTACGACAACAAATAAGATACTATGAAAAATTGCAACAGTATATAGAGAATTGTTCTCTTTATAAAATTTACTCATTATCCATATTTAAAGTGTCATGCCATCTTTTTTTTTCTGATCTGATCGATCAAGGCACCTATTCCACCAGCAGGTCATCAACCAATCATTGTCTAGGACTCGATGCATCGTCAGTTTCATGCCATCAACAAGTAGTTGCATTGCCAAGTTGATTCATGCACAGAAAGTAATATATGTTGTTGCATAACTACACTAAGGTAAATACTCGAGATATTCATGGATTAGGAAGAGAGTTACTTGTGTTGGCATGAGACTCGTTGGATCTAGATACAACTATGGCTACCAACACAAATGTTTTATAGAGGTTCAAACAGTGAAAGCGTAATATCCTACATTGTCTCTGTGGCAAATAAACTGATGAATACTAAGATGAACAAAATTGCACACTCAGATATTGTTTGAGCCAGATGACCAATTAACTCTCCCTATCCTTTTGGTTATGGTGGAAATTCTAGACAATCTAGCTCTTGTTCACCTCCCTCTATAAAACCTTGGTTCAGCCTAGCTTGTGTAGTTGAATCAACCTTCAAATAGTCTTCTCTATGTTGCTCTACTCTCCCATTTATATCATAGGTGAGAAAAGAGTTACATACCTGTTGGATAATGGACAATAGCCAATAAAGGTTTAGCTATTCTTGTCTTGTTGCGGACGAAGAGCCATACGAAGTGCACGTCTCGATCGCACTACATTGTCAATAGTGTCTTGCTACTGTGCAGAAGTGGCGGTCCTGAGATTTTGGGGGCCCAGGACAAGATTTAAAATAGGGGCGCTTCTAATTCTTTTTATATATAAATATTACTAATATAACACTTAAGATACATCTAAAATATTTATATCAAGCAAGAAGTAAACAAATAGATACATATTACAATATTACCTTAAAAGTTTCTTCTAACATGTTTAGATAAGATCGGATTGTGAGAATATCATGCTTAGATAAGATCGGATTGTGAACATATCATAGCCATAGACTCTTTGATACTTCATTGATAAACTATTATGTCATACATTGATAGTCTAACTACTGAATTTATATCTAAGATCAGGGCCCTATGATCTGGGGGCCTGGGGCGGTGGCCTCTCTGCCCCACCCCCAGGGGCGCGGATGTGTGGCAAATATGTCTAATACTGATAGTTATCGAGTCCATATTTTTGAGTATAACATAGTTGGTAAATGATGTAGATGTCTGTATTTTACAATGCTTACGAGTATGCCTACACGTTGAGGCATAACTATAGCAACAACAGCACGCGCTATAAAGCAGACGTGGGTACAATTGTGACCTTTGATATGGCGACAATATACTCCATTGACCGTAACATCGTCCATCACATTTAATGTGATGGACCAAAGACTTATCTTAACCACCTAGCACAACATGACCATCCTGTGGTACTGGATTTGTACAACCCAAGGTGTTCCTACCATAGAGGTGTATTGAAGAATGTATGATGGGTCTAGTTATGAGTTCTACCTAGCCTGTAGGGGTCTTAGGGCTTGATGAGCATATAAGGCTTGGTCCCTGACACGACACCGAAAGCTTCAGAGGCTAACAACCACCATTTTGGAAGACATCGAAGACCTAAGGGCACAGAGATTTGGTCCTTTGGTCTAGAGGGCCCAATAGCTCCCTCAACCGAACATAGGGGGTGTTTGTCTCTAGCAGCTCCCCTATGTATATGGAGACATGAATCTCCCTAATATATAGGGAAGCAATATGCTCCCCATATACATTAATTATCAGTTTTTAACCCTAATTAGACTCTAATTAGAGTCTGTGACATGATAACAATACATATTGTGGTAGTACAAACATTGTATGATTTTTTAAAAAAATCAAAAAATAATAATTATGTGTTAATTAATTGTGTTATAGGGAAGCTATATAGGAGAAATTGTTGGAGACAAATTGTATGTATATAGGGGAGAATCTTTTAAGAGGAGATAGTAAAATATATTAGATAGTACAAATAATGGAAGATGTATATGGAAAATTGTTCGAGAGAGCCTAATGGGCTCTAAATTTTGCGCTATAAAATTTAAGGATCAAATTATATTTAGATCAGACTCTGTTTCTATTTATTTATGAACTAAAACTAATCGAGGACTCAAACGCATCATGATGAAAAATTTAAATGATGATACGCTATCATTCCTACCTGAGAGGCTCCTATTCTTAGCTAAAATTAGGCATGGTCCCACGGTGTGTGGGGCCTTATAGAAGTATGAGGCTGATATCGGTTGAACCCACTTTGGATTCCCTTGTATTGATGAGATCTTAGAAGATACTCGCTCTGTTCTTTTCTATTTGTCGTGCTTTAGTTCAAAAATAAATAAACTGGCGACAAATATTTGAGAACGGATGTAGTACATTGCTAGGACTAGATATATAGTCTTTAACTCTTTATTGAACACCGGCAACATGAGATAGTCTGGTGAAGATGATTTTTTAATAATAGCGCTATTTATATTTATAAAAACGATTTACCTAGTCAGATCATCTTGAATTAGATTGAATTAGATTAGATTAGATTCCAAGACTGCATCTGTACTGCACGCAGGTGTAGCACGTCTGCTACTGTTGTGCCATGTGATTGATCTCAGCCTCACACCAGTGGCAGAAGGTATGGTACTCGTAGGGAGGCCAGAGGGCGACAGACAGCGAGAGGACAGGATGTGTAGCGTGGGCCCGCACGTACGTTTGCTTGTGAGTTGGAAGCACGGCAGCTTCCAAGAACAGTGCGGTGCTGTTCCCAAGCTCCTTTTCCAAGTGCCGAGAATCTTGCCGTTAACCACGCGCCCGAGTTTCCTGGGTTCCACTCCCGTCACATTGTCTGTCTGTGCACTGTCATTGCAATTTTTTTAACCTTATGTATCTATAAATAATTTTGATTTACGAACCCTACTTATATAGTGTGCTCATGACGCACACGGAGTAATATGCCTGTTATCTTTTTTTTCCATGCATCACTCACTGATTTTCTTGGCCATTGTTAGGCGTGTACAACTAAATTAGTTATATAGTTAGAGAGTCTCTCAAGGAGTCTTTAGGGGCCAAGAGTCCGTTTCTCGACTCGCTCTATATATTATCTTTTAATCATATTTATGATGAAGAGGCTCTGAATTGCATCAGGCAGTTTTTTAGTTGTCTATTGTATCTGAAAAATCGATCTCTTAGTTCAAATCTCAACGCTTGCTAGAGTTTTGTCATTTTCCGTTAAATTTTCAGCCACTGCTACAAGTTTCAATGTGGACCATAATAAATTGTAAATCTGGCATATTGAATTCACAATCTATTCTGCCACCAAACACTCCGAATAATACCACAGGCTACAAGGGAAGATTGCGCTGATCACCGGAGGCGCGAGCGGGCTGGGCAAGGCCGCGGCCCGCGAGTTCATCGAGGAAGGCGCGGGGGCCGTAGTCCTCGCGGACATCAACTCCAAACTGGGCCTCGAGACGGCCCACGAGCTGGGCCCGGACGCCCACTTCGTGCACTGCGACGTGGCCGTCGAGGACAGCGTCGCCGCGGCCGTGGACGCCGCCGTGGCGCGCCACGGCCGGCTGGACGTCATGCTCAACAGCGCCGGCGTCGTGGGCCCGCTTACCCCCGGCACGTCGCGGGTCGCCAGCCTGGACCTGGCGCAGTTCGACTCCGTCATGTCCGTGAACGTGCGCGGGACGCTGGCGGGGATCAAGCACGCCGCGCGCGCCATGCTGGCGGCGGCGCCCGCGCGGGCAGGAGGAGGAGGAGGAGGAGGAGCAGGAGGGTCGATCCTCTGCATGGCGAGCGTCAGCGGCATCCTCGGCGGGCTGGGCACGTACCCGTACTCGGTGTCCAAGTTCGCCATCGCGGGGATCGTCAAGGCCGCGGCGGCCGAGCTGTCGCGCCTCGGCGTCCGCGTCAACTGCATCTCGCCGTACGCGGTGCCCACGCCGATGGTGCTGGGCCAGTTCTCCGCGATGCTGGGCGGGGCAGCCGACGAGGCGCAGGTGGCGGCCATCGTCAGGGGCCTCGGGGAGCTCAGGGGCGCCACCTGCGAGGCCGTCGATATCGCCAGGGCCGCCGTGTACCTGGCCTCCGACGACGCCAAGTACGTGTCTGGGCACAACCTTGTGGTCGACGGTGGCTTCACGAGCTACAAGCACATGAACCTGCCCTTCCCTACCAAGCCACATGAGTGACTTAATTGCCACAGCTTGTGATTCAGGTGTCATTCTGCTACTGTTTGATTTGTACAAAACTGCACCTAACCGCGAGGAAGAAGAGAGTGGGAGTTGTTGTCATCTTGGTTGTATAAGTGACTTTAATTTTCAGCCCATGCAACTACGCAATGATCCGCATGGATTCAGTAGAAAAGAAAGTGGCTACGGAGTTGCTGTTTTCTTCCTGTGGGGAAGTTGTGGATTGCGAAATATCAAGGTACTAAATATTCTGGTTTGGAAAAAGTCCAAATTACTACCTTCAAATATTGATTGTGTCCAGATAATCTCTAAACTAATGTTTGCTTCGGTTTAGGACCCGTTTTGGTTACTTTAGTCTAGGGACTAAAGTTTAGTCCCTACCATATTTGATTCTAGGGACTAATAGTATTCAAAATGTATTAAATGAATTATAAGATGACTAAAGTACCCTTTAGCATTCTTTCGCCATTAGCGCAACTATAATAAAGGAGAGGTAAAAAGTGAAACTTATATGATTTAGTCTCTTGTAGTCATCCCTTGAGGGACTAGAAGCTAAAACAGTTTAGTCCTTGTTTTAGGCCCACCGTTTGACAATTTAGAGACTAAATATGACTAAAATAGATGGACTAATCTTTAGTCCCTCAAATCAAACAGACCTTACTCTTGTTAACTATTTCAGTCAGTCCAATTTACCTCTTAACAAAACTTATATTTTTTATTCTCTTTGTACAAGCTGAATTTTAATTTTTGGACATCATAAATTATTTTTAAAACTACATTATGTATTTTATATTATTATGTTTAATACATTTTTAGTGTTAATTTATTATTATATGTCATAACTCATAACGGCATAACCTATCAAAGAGATTTTGAATTGATTTTTTTGAAAACGTGAAAGGTTTATGCATCTTTTTATTAAGATCGGGAAAGAGCGAAGATTGCAATGATACGCAGCAAACACGACGCACTAGGATCGAGTGTTTTTAAATTGTACAGTAGTATGTGCCCTCCCAAGCATGGAATGACAAGGACTACTGCTCACTTAGGGCTTGTTCGCTTACACCAATCCAGAAGGGGGTTTAAATCCGCTTCTAGTCATTTTTGAATAGGTGGGAATTTAATCCCCTTCAATCCCTTTCTGGATTAGTGTAAACGAACATGCCCTTAGGCTATTCCTAATCCATAATATCATATATATACCTATTTAAAATACATGCAACATAAATATTTTTGATGATGTGGCAAGAGAATTAAGAGAAAAGAGAAGAAAGATGTATTCTAAGAGAGAACCTACTTGGACACATGGTCATATGCATTAAAATTTTAACCATCAAATGTCCCACATCTCATATTCTCACATATACTAGCATTTAATATTCTTTAGAAGATAAAAAAGTAATGCATGATATCATATATTGGGATAATTATATCTTATGTAGTTTTATATAACATGATAGCTTTGGATATTGTGATAAGATATAATAGAATGGAAATAGCCTTATTAAGCAACCTAAGTTTGTTGCCTATGAACTGAATCCACTGTCCCGTGAAAGAGCCTCTAGCGTAATGGTTAAGGCTTCCGAGTAACACCTCTAGGTCCCGGGTTCGATTTCCCTCAAAGGCGAATTTCAGGCTTGGTTAAAAAAATCTCCTCGTTATGCCCCGCCCGCTCCTGGGTTACGTCCTACGCGCCACCCTCCGGTTGGGACATTGCAGAGTGGGCGGTGATGTCTCGCTAGTGATGAGAGGCCAGGGTTCGGAGATTTTCTCAGCTATGACCATGTTTCGATCTCTTCTTAATATAATACCGAGAGGGTAGTCTTTCCCTCCCTGGTCGAGTTTTTTTTTAATCCATTGTCCCACTGAGTGCCTGATAGAAGCAAGTAGTTGGACTAGGGTTGCAGCATGGCGGAAACATCTCCAATTTCATCGTTTCCAAAGCTCCCATGCTACTAGTTAGAGGGAAGAGTTAGGTTTTGTCGGTACCCTAAAACTAGGGTACCCCTTGCTACTGTATAAAGACGCAGTACCCACGTGGCTATCTTTAGTCACGTGGTAAAAGAGCTGTATGTGGGACCAGGCTATGACTCGCCCCAGCCTCGGGCGACTACTCTGGGCCAGCAACAGCGCCTGGCCCCACCACATGGACGGGTCCGGAGCCGCCACGTGTCCTGAGAAAGTGTTATACTCCAAGGCATCAACAGTGAGTCTGGACCCCATGGGAAAGTGCCGGACCCCTGGATATACAGTTCGGACCTCCAGGTTTGGTCCAGGACCCCCACGTGTATGGACCGGACCCCTATAATGGGACAGAACATGCCCGGGCCTCAATCAGGGCCCAGGCGGGGGTCCGGTGCTGACACGTGTCCAGACCTGGTCTGGTGGGATCCGGACCTATCCACATACACTCCTGCTCCCCGCTCAGGCTGAGACCTGATGCTGCCACGTAGCATACTACGCGCGGCATTAGCCAACGGGCGGAACCTAGCATGACGCCTCTGGGCTACGCGCGCCTTCGCGTTCATTACAGATAAGATGTGCGCCTGTCCATTCCACTGACAGGCGGCGTGCTCAGTCCATGATACATGGGACGTGCTGTTACTCACCATTACTGGCATGTTTTCTAGAGAAGAGTTACTGACTATCAATGCTGCATGGACTGAGGTCATCATGACTCTCGCTGATTACTCATGCGTTACTAAGGTGGAGGATCTTTGTGTGCTGTCAGCATTTACTATTCATATAATGTATTCCTACCATTATGCTCCTGAGCCCACATGTCAGGGCTCAGCATCCTTGTATTTACCTCCCTTAAACTATAAAAGGGAAGGGACACAGCGTTACAAGGGACGAGCTCACACACTCAGACTCAATCACACTCTCAAACACACACTCAATACAACATACAGTGGAGGTAGGATATTACGCTCCCAGCGGTCTGAACCACTATAAACCCTCGTGTGCTCTTGTGTTCATCCTGAATCCA
The DNA here is from genome assembly GCA_029449295.1 of Zea luxurians. NCBI lineage: Eukaryota > Viridiplantae > Streptophyta > Magnoliopsida > Poales > Poaceae > Zea > Zea luxurians. Next base: position 15,803,511 of record JAOPSE010000024.1, on the reverse strand, counting down.
CCTAACAGGCAAAACGCTTGGGCCCCCTCCTCATCTTAGGATTAGGGCAGGTGCATTCCGCCACCTGGCCGGAGGATTTTCTCTCCGACAGGTTCCTTTCTAATTGAAATTTAATCTTCAATCTAAATATGAAGGAGCACTTAATAGTGATCTCATGTTGTTTACATCGGAAGAGATTCAGATCACACACTAGGGCTACTAGGCCCACGGTCGAACATGATATTCAATATAACAAGGAACATAATAGACCGATAAAATTGGTTTATAGATCAGTTAAGCTGATGTTGATCCTATTCTTCGCTGAGTAGACTCTCAAATATCTTCAGGAAGACCCGATGGGATGGAACATGTAGTGGTTATACTAGAATTGGCAACGCCACCTAGAATGCTGCCAAATCTCACCGAGAGATGTGATGAACAACAAGATAGTGAGAGAAAAGAGATAGTAGATGTATTTTTTATCGTTTGCCAAAAGGTGGTCTAGCCAACTTATCATGAGGAAAACTATGTGGCCGAGTTTTTAGGGAGGCCTATCCAGCTTCAGTGACCCAACTTGGTCGGGTTAGGGAGCTGGCCAGATCGACTATGTTGGAGAAGCATCCTTCTCCTTTGTTCTAATTTTGCATGAATCTAAAAGCATTAAATAGCGTCAACGTACAACTCATCGGCTATCAAGCATCTAAGGCCAACATATACATTGGCCATATTTGTTGTAAGTATGAAACACGTATTGGCCATTGTTTGGAAGACACATTTCACAATTTTCGGCGGTCAAGCTTATTTTCGGCGGCCAGGGCTTGACCGCCAAAAATAAGCTGTTATTTTCGGCGGCTGACACTAGCCCCCGAAAATAAGGTTATTTTCGGCGGCTACTGACATAGCCCCGAAAATAAGGTTATTTTCGACGCTAACCTCTTATTTTCGGCGGCCAAGCCCTAGCCGCCGAAAGTTAAGCTTTTAAAATGGCCGACTAAATCCTTCTTTCTCTGTTTCTTCCTTTTTCTCTGTCTCACGCGACCAACCGCCGCCCGCAGCACCCGCGCCGTCGCTCCCTGGGCTGCCCAGCTCCCACGCCACCAGCCGCGCGGAGCACCCGCGCCGCTGCTCCCCTGCCGCCCCCACGCCGCCCAGCGCCCCCAGCGTCGCTCGCCCGTCCCCGCCCAGCCCCGGCCACCCGTGCCGCCTCGAGCCGCCACCGCCGTCTACCGCTGTTCTAAGCTTCCGTCGACGGGCCGCGGCCAAGCCCTCCTCGTGCAACCACTCCACCGTCGTCGCCAAGCTCTTCCCCATCGAAAGGTATTTTTTGCGTTTTTTATTCCATATTTTCGGCGGCCGTTATTTAATTGCCACCGAAATTAGTATGTATTTATAATTGTGTTTGTTTGATTAGTGTGTGTGATTAGTATTATTGATTAGTTCGATTTCATTAATGTATTAGTGGTATATGTGGTTTAGGGATTAGGGGTATAGTGTATTTAGGCATTAATTTCATATTAATATGTGGTACCATCGACGCTGAAGTTGTTCATTCTATTGGAGGAAAGGTGCATGGACTGTATTAACTTATGAATTTTTTCAATAATATTGGAACTATGACCGAATAGCTAATTTTCTTATTTTCCAAGATATTCTATGTTTACCGGTGTGATCGATTCGACGGAGTTGCGTTCTCGTGGTGACTCTTCGTCGCAGGCGGGTTGTGGTAGTAGCAGCCGTAGTCGGAGCTATGTATCTAGCATAGAGGACGCTATGAGGGAGCAGCAAGAAAGGTTTCGTGAAGAGCTGCGGCAACAACAAAAGGCATTCCTCCAACAGCAATTAGAGTACATGGCTGCTTACAACGCACAGGCGCAACAAGTAATGAACGTGAGTGTCTTATTTATTCTCAACACGGTCGATATTGGTCCTATAACTAATATATTGTATTTGCAACGGTCTTGGTTTCCAGAGTAGGCACAACAATAACCATTTGTTTTCCCTCAATTTCAGTCGCCAATGCCTCAAAGGGGATTACATGCTCCGCCACCTCTACCTCAGGTGCTTCAATTTAGTTAAGACTTGTCGTTTGTATTAACCTTTTAAATCTTGACTAAACTTGATTTTGTAGGGATCCGGGGTCATGGGCCACAACACGCCACCACCGGTGATACTAGCACCAGGAGGAGCTTATGCAGGGGAGGAAGCTACTACAGGAGAGGTTAGTTTGACAAATAATTTGTTTGAATAGTGGTCATGTAAACACTGCCGTTATTAATGTCTTATTTTTTCTTTAGAATCCAAACCCGTTACACGACTTCGTCAATGAGTTTTTTGCTTATGGAGGTAGTGGTCATAACTCCAACAATCCCGATATGTGATGGTTTGAGTTTTTCGCTTCTGGAGGGAGTTATTATGTTGTAATGAACTATTTGTGAACTGTGATGTTGTATTTGTGAATTTTGATGTGGTGAACCATTTGTGAACTTAATGTTGGTAAACTACAATGTGGTTGTGAAGAAGTGTGATACAATGTGGTCTAATGTTTCTGTCATTTTATTGTGATTATATTGTTGATAAAATTGCTGTCTTTTGCATTTTTTAATTTTTTTCTCTAAAATGTTAATTTTCGGCGGCCAACTGAGGCCGTAGAAAATAAGCGGCTACTGTTTTCGGTAGCTGTTGTTTTCGGCGGCGCAGCCTGGCCGCCGAAAATAATCCCTTATTTTCGGCGGCTAGCTTGTTGGCCGCCGAAAATAAGCTATTTTCGGCGGCTGGCACCTGGCCGCCGAAAATAAAGGCTTATTTTCGGCTGATTTTTTGGCGGCCAGAAACCACCGAAAATAAGCCTAAACTCGCCGAAAATAGCTTATTTTCGGCGGCAAAGGCCTTATTTTCGGCGGCTTTTGGCCGCCGAAAATGCCTGTGTCTCCTGTAGTGCTTGGCTTCTTGCTAAATACTTGGAAAATAGTTTTTGTAATATCTTTCATTAATTGCTCTTGGGAGACTATCACCTTGCAAGGTCTCTAGCATATATGAATTTTCAAATATGACTTTGATAACTTCATAAGGACCTCTCCAATTTGGTGGCTACTTTCCAAACATGTTGGTCTTTGATCCAATTCGTAGTATGGTTTTTCACACTATACCTCTAATTCGAAATGATTTAATTTTGACTTTTTGTATGCTTTGGAAACTTGAGCCTTGTCCTTCTCCTTATCCTTGCACTAGTAGAAAAGAGCTCAAAGTCGGTGCTACGTTCAAATTTTCACTGGTGCTTTCGGTTATCAAACGTCGGTGAAAAAACAAGTGGGGTTGGCTTAAGGAACATCCAATGGAAGCCTATTTCCACTAGCGGTTCTCTTTACACAATCGCTAGTGGAAATGGAGTATTTCCATTGGCGGTTGGTGTAACTAAATCGCCAGTGATAATCTAACTTTCACTGGAATAGGTTTCCACTGGCGGTTCCTTAAGCCAACCGTTAGTGGCATTAGTACTATAAATACCCCTTCTTACTGCCCGATAGGAGTTGTAGCTCGCAGCCAACTTCCATTGAAGGAAATTTTGGAGGTCCAGATTTCACAAAATATAAGGGGAGAGGTTTTTATCTTCATTTTTTGGAACAAGGTTGCTAAGAAAGGTTGGTTTATGTTTCCAATGTCAATTTTTGTTCAAAAGCTCGATTTTAGCCACATTTTGGATTTAGGGTTTCACCATGTGAGAGAAAAGAGTATAGCTAGGTTATTTTCTCTATTTCCTCAAATGAGGTTGTTTAAGATGGTTAGATTTTATCTATGCTCTCTCCTTTTTCATGTTTAGTTTTCTAATCAATTTATCCATGGCATATTAAGTTGTTTAATGAATTGTGCATGTGTTGTGTGGAGAGAGAGGAACATAGATTTGGTAATTAAGATTGTTTTTATTACTTGCTATGAAAGGTTGGTTTTAATTATGTTTCAATTGCCAATTATTGTTCATTTTTGCTCAATTTTAGCTACATTTTGGAACTAGACCTTCACCATGTGTTAGAGAGGAGTATAGCTAGGAAAGTTTGGTTTATGTTTCTCTTGCCAATTTTTGTTCATTTTCCTCAATTTTAGCCACATTTTGGATATAGGGTTTAACCACTTCATCCTTCCCGACATGAACTGTAGCTTGCAGCCCAACTTCCAATGGACAGCCAGATTTCACAAAATACAAGGGGGAGGTTTTGATCTTTATTTTTTGGAAGAAGCTAAGAAAGGTTGCTTTATGTTTCTTTTGCCAATTTTTGTTTATCCATGTTATATTTAGTTGTTAGGAAATATTGGTTTATGTTTCTCTTGCCAATTTGTGTTCTTGTGTGTTTATGTTACTTTTTTACAGGTGATGATGGAGAGGGGATCCCAGATGTATAACTTATCAAGGCTAGATCCATCATACATATCCGAGGTCCACATGTTTATTGATGTCGCTATGAAACATGCTTGGAGAACAAAGACAAAGCACATATATCGTCCATGCATGGACTGCAAAAATGATGTTGTATTTGACGACAAAGAACAAACCATATCTCATCTGGTATGCCGAGTATTTATAAAGGATTACATTATTTGGACAAAGCAAGGAGAGGGTAGCTCTTCGTCTTATACAACTAGAAACCCTGCGAACATCGGCGACATATTTTAGTTCATCCATGAGACACAACAACCTCTTCCACAGAGCGAACATGTAGTGCCAAATGTTACTGATCATGGTTACGCTAGAGGAAATGAACGTGATAGAACTCATGTTCTGCCAAATGTTATGGATGAGGAAGATGCAGAGTTGTTAGAGGCAATATTGTGTCGTCATACAGATCCATCAACGTTCTTCCTGAAAGGTATGGAGTCCCTGATGAAGGCAGCAGAAGAGCCTTTGTACAACGAGTCTAAGGGTTGTACCAAATAGTTCACGACACTCCGGTCTATGCTAAAGCTGTTGATGTTAAAAGCTAGATATGGTTTGTTTGATGCTGGTTTCGATGCGTTCTTTAATATTATCGTAGACATGCTTCCAAAGGAGATCAAAGTGCCTGATAACACGTACTATGCAAAGAAACTAATCAGTCCGCTCACTATGGGCGTGGAGAAGATCCACGCGTGTAGAAATCACATATCCTTTATCGAGGTGATGATTATAAAGACTTAGAGAGCTGCCGAAAGTGTGGTGCAAGTAGGTGCAAGAGTAATAAAGACTATCGAGAGGAAGAGTGTGTTGCATCCGTGTCTATAGGGAAAAAAGCGAAAGAAAACCCAAAAGAAGACCCAACAAAGTTCAAAACCCACGAGCAAAGAAAAAGAAGAAGTAGACTATTATGCACTCAAAAAGATTTCTGCTTTGGTGATGTGGTACCTCCTCGTCGTTGATCGATTGAAGTGTTGTTCGCTAACCCTGAGGATGCCAAACTTATGAGCTAGCATGCTTCTGATGAGCACAACAACGATGGGAAGCTTCGACATCCAGTCGATGGGAAGTAGTGGCAAGAATTCAACGACAACCACTGAGACTTTGTCGATGAACCAAGGAATGTTAGGTTCACACTGAGTACTAATGGAATGAATCCATTTGCTGAGAGGAGCAGCAAGCATAGCACATGGTCGGTGATTCTAATCATCTACAACCTTCCTCCATGGTTGATGCAGAAATGAAAGTACATTTTGCTAACCATCCTTATTTTTGGACCTACACAACCTGGAGTTGACCTGGATGTATTTTTGAAGCCTTTAATGGAGTATATGAAAATATTTTGGGGAACAAATGTTCAAATGTTGGATGAGTATCGTAAAGGTTCATTTACATTGAGAGCAATTATTTTTGTTACAATCTGCGATTACTCTGCTCTCTTCACATTATCAGGCCAGTTTAAGGGAAAGGTTGGTTGCGCAGTATGCATTGATGGAACTGCTTACGTGTACATATATTTGTTTGTGTGTGTAAATATATATAATTCAGTTTTGTTTTGAATATTTTAAAAAAGGCAGGAAAACTACCGCTGGCGGCAAAAAAAAGAAAACCGCCAGTGGAAAGTGCATTTCCACTAGCTGTTGGTTACAAGAACCACCAGTGTAAATGTCGATTTCTACTAGCCCATACCACTAGCTGTTCCAAAAACATCAGTATAAATACGTTTTCAACTGTCAGTACAAAGCTTCTCTGTACTAGTGTTGAGTGCCTTTCAAATCATGATACATAATAACCTTTAACTCTTTTTGCTTAGCAAGTTTAGATGCACCCAAGTTTACATCCATTGGTAACACAACCTCTTTCCTATATACTAGCTCAAAAGTAGTAACTTCATAAAAACCATGTCTAGACACACGATATGCTCATGGAGCTTCAGATAAAACACATGCCACCACTTTAAATTATCTTCAAATTTTTTGACAAGCTTGATCAAAATATTGTTACTGGATTTAGCTTGACCATTAGCTTGAGCATAGTATAGAGATGAATTAAGCAACTTAATCATATATATTTCAACAAAATTCCATATCTCCTTGGATACAAATGATGTTCCTTGATCCATAGTAAATGTTTGAGGGATGCCAAGCAACGTATGATATGGCCAGTAACAAACTTAATTACCACCTTATGTCTCATATTCTTCAAAGGAATGACCTCAGTCCATTTAGTGAGGTAATATGTAGCAACCAAGAAGAAAATGTTGTTGCTTTGATGATGAGGGATGAATTTGACCAATGAAGTCTATCCCTAACCACAAAGGGCCATGGTTTAATGATAGAAGCATAACATAAGGAAAAAGATGAATATTCCTAAACCAGTACCACTTGTATCTAGTAGTGAAAATGGTCGGAGTAAACCAATAAATATGTTGTCTACCGTTTAGTGACTACTTTTTTTGGGACTACTAGAGAGACTCTTCTTAATTAATGACTTCACCTGTCCATGCAAGGAATGTCTTTTGGATTAGTGCCAAACAACCTGTTCTCCATAGATTATAGTTGCAGCAGTGTAGCACCCCGAAAATTCAAATCTTGAAATTTTCTCAAACTCGCTCTAAATTCAAATGGATTTTAAATTTCATTTCAAAATGTTTGTTTGCGAGTTGGTATCAACAAATAAAATATAGTGGTTTATATTCTCCTCAAAATATCCTATAAATATTTCCCCAGTGATCCCCTCAAATTCTTTCCATAAATACTGCCCAAATATTCCACCGATAATTCTCCAAATATTTTCCTCCTGAGAAATACCTTCAGAATCATTTTAAAGTCCCTACAAATATTTTCTTCATAATTTTCCTCATGCTCATATGTATATGTACGCCTCCGGTGTCATACGGTGAGCTCTACAAGCTAATTTCACTTATACATGACTAATACATGCTTATCTCCCACTAATCCTCGCATCCTCCCACTAATCCTCACCTCCTCCCCCTAACCCCCCCACCTTACCTATAAATAGAGGGGCAAGGGCCTCCCCTCAAGCCACACCAAGCCATTTCATGGCACCTCTCTCCCCCCACTCCCACTCCCACACAAGCACAACACAAGCACAAGGATCGTTTGGTCGTTCATTCGATCGTTCGTCCACCTGTTCGTAGTTTGTTCGTGCGTTCGTCCGATCGTTTATGGTTCGTTCATTCGTTTGACCGTTCGATCGTTCATCCAAATAATCTTTGTTCAGCCGTTATGCTGCCGAAATTCTGATCATTCCTTCGTCCGATCATTCGATCGTTCGTCCGTTCGTTCATAGTCCCCATTCACCGTTTATAGTCCCTATTCATCGTTCATCGTTCGTTAGTTACTATTCATCGTTCCTTTGTACGAACTATTCATCATTACTATTTCATCATTACTATTTATCATTACTATTCATCGTTACTATTCATCAACCATCCGATCTCCCAAATATTCAACTGCTCAGCCATCATGCTGTCCAGCTCACCTAAGACCTGCCAGACCAATGAATAGGGACTATAAACGGTGAATGGGGACTATGAACGAACTCCGGTGACTGTGATTTTCCTTCCAATAAAACTTCCCATCTGGTCACCCATCCCAGATTTCTCCAAGTTGAGCACGCTTAACTTTGAGATTCTTTCGAACCAGGCTTCCAAACTCAGATTCTAATAATTCTTATTTCTAAATTCTTATAAAATTATTCCCTATCCAACCATGTCATACCTTAAGCATGGTTCATATTCCAGAAAACTCCCAAAATGCTCTTGTCCCATATTCTACCTATAATTTCCCTGTTCAAACTAAGTCAGATGATTCATTCGTCACTATTCTCACCAACAGTGAACTCTACTGTACTAAACCACAGGTACCCAGCTATAAATACACCCAGCTACCCTCTCCCTCTCCACACACAACACTCTCAGCCAAGGCAAACACCCCACCCACTCAGTTACCCCGCTCTGCCGGCTACACGCATAGTGTCGCTTCACCTCTAATCCACCCTCCTCGTAAGCACCTCCACTCCACCGCCAGTAATATCAAAACACCACATGACACAGATTCTGCTCAAGACTCTACCCATCCATATATCGCCATTCTGACCACTATACTAAGTATTTGTTGATATACTTGCTGGTTTGTATGTTTGCATGTTCATGTTGCATAGTTATCGGAGCGTTCGTGTCATCTCGTGAAGGCCATATCTACAAGCGTACGCCAGACGGTGGAGCTAGAAGCTAGTTTCGCGAGCTCTCACCCTTTCACCGGTTAAAGCACCGAAAGCTCACTAGATCCCTTTGATGCATAAATTACCTATGCTTCTTCAACCACAACCCTCAGCCAATTATTTTGTGCATGATATGATTTTGCTGCTAAGAGACAAGTTATTATGGCCACCCAGCCTTAGAACTTTGCCGCAATCAATCTTTATACTCCTTGACATCTTTGTTACAAATAATATGAGAAAAGGTGTGAGTTTTCAAAAGAAAATATTTTTCAAAATGGGTATGATGAAGGGTTGTCACCCTTATCACCCTTGAGTGGGATGATTAGGGACTCCCTGGTTTAGGGGAGGGCCTAAGGTGATGGCTCAGCCGGGTTAGGTGTGAGCATGAACAATTGTCCCTCTCGCCTAAGGACTGGTTTGTCATCACTCCTTACCTATACTCTTATCAAGTACAACCACTTGAGACTGTATGGGCAATCGCTTGATCTGAACTTGCACGGTCCAAACCCCAAGATTATGACGGTTGGGGAGCACAGGGAGGATAAGGAAGGGTGAGAGCACCTAGAGGGGGGTGAATAGGTGATCCTGTAAAATCAAACACTAAATAGCTACAAACTTGATTATAGAAATATTGGTGTGAGTTAATCAAGTTGCTTTGAAGCGATCTCTTGTGAACAAAACAGTAATAGAGAAAAGCAACAAGAGACACACGATTTTTATCCCGTGGTTCGGCCAAGTAACACTTGCCTACTTCCATGTTGTGGCGTCCCAATGGACGAGGGTTGCACTCAACCCCTTTGAAGTGGTCCAATGATCAACTTGAATACCATTGTCTTTTCCTTTAGAGTATTCTTCCCGTTTACGAGGAATCTCCACAATTTGGAGCCTCTCGCCCTTATAGTATTGATCACAAAGAAAGCACAAGAGTAAGGATGGGAGAGCAACACATGGAAGATCCAAATCCGTAGCACACACATGCACACAAGCCAAGACTTGAGCTCGAAATGAAGCACAGTGAGTTCACAACTCAGACGGAGCTCAAATCCCTAACACAATCGATCAAATGAGTGGAGGCAGAGTCTGGGAGTCTTAGAATGCTTAGAGAAGGCTTGGTGTTCTGCTCCATGTGCCTAGGGGTCTCTTTTATAGCCCCAAGGCAGCTAGGAGCTGTTGGAGTTCAACATGGAAGGCAATTCCTGCCTTCTGTCGAGTGGTGCACCGGGCAACTACTATAGCAGTCCGGTGCACGATCTCCTTCCATATCGGGCGCATCCGACCGTTGAGCCGGCGGTCCCGTTGGTGCACCAGACACTGTCCGGTGCACATCGGATAGTCCGGTGTGCCCAACCGACCATTGGCTTGGGCCACGCGTCGCCCGTTGATTGCGCTGCCGACCGTTGGCTCAAGCGGCTCTGACTCACCAGACAGTTCGGTGCGCCACCGGACAGTCCGGTGAATTATAGCCGCGGATTCCCGAGAGCGACGAGTTTGTCACCGAAGTCCTTGGGCACAGGCGCTGAAGACTCACCAGATAGTCCGGTGCACCACCGAACAGTCCGGTGAATTTTAGCCACGTCTCCCGTCAATTCCCGAGAGCAGCTAGTTCACCGTCGACCGGCTTGGGGCACCGGACACTGTCCGGTGCACCACCGGACAGTCCGGTGTGCCAGGCCCGAGCTGGTTTTGGCTGTACACAGCCAACTCTCCTCCAACTCCTTTCTTCTTTTCTTGGCACTGTTTCTAGCACTTAGATAAACACGTTAGTATTCAAAAACAATTTACTAGGTCTAGAAACTGAAAGTCGCCTAGAGGGGGGTGAATAGGCGGGATCTGAAATTTATAACTTTAAAGCACAACTACAAGCCGAGATTAGCGTTAGAATGAAAACCGAGTCCGAAAGAGAGGGTGAAAACAAATCAACTAAGAAATGAAAGCGGATGACACGACGATTTGTTTTACCGAGGTTCGGTTCTTGCAAACCTAGTCCCTGTTGAGGTGGTCACAAAGACCGGGTCTCTTTCAACCCTTTCCCTCTCTCAAACGGTCACCTAGACCGAGTGAGCTTTCTCCTTAATCAAACAGGTCACTTAGACCCCACAAGGACCGCCACATAATTGGTGTCTCTTGCTTTGATTACAAGTCACTTAGAGAACAAGAATGAGGAAGAAGAAAGCGATCCAAGAACAAGAGCTCAAAGAACACGAGCAAAACTCTCTCTCTAGTCACTATGAGTTTGGAGTGGATTTGGGACTTGGAGAGGCTTTGATTCTATTGAATTGTGTCTTGTATTGATTGCACTACCTCTTGTATTGAATGAGATGTCTGAAAAACTTGGATGCTTGGAGTGGTGGTGGTTGGGGGTATTTATAGCCCTCAACCACCACATAGCCGTTGGGGAGGCTATCTATCGATGGGCGCACCGGACAGTGTGGTGCGCCACCGAACACTGTCCAATGCGCCATTGGACACTGTCCAATGCGCCAGCCACGTCACCCAATCGTTAGGGTTCTGGCGGTTTCGACCGTTGGAGCTCTGACTTCATGTCGCACCGGACAGTCCGGTGCTGCACCGGACAGACCCTGTTCACTGTTCGGTACGCCTCTGACGCCTGCTCTGACTTCAGCGCGCACTGTTCATGCACTGTTCACGCTTTTGCAGACGACCGTTGCGCTGATAGTCGTTGCTCCGCTTGGTGCACCGAACTGTTCGGTGGCACACCGGATAGTCCGGTGAATTATAGCGGAGCGGCCTCTGAGAAACCCGAAGCTGAATAGTTTGAAGTCGATCGACCCTGGTGCACCGGACACTGTCCGGTGGTGCACCGGACATGGTGCACTGGACAGTCCGATGCGCCAGACCAGAGTCCTCTTCGGTTTCTTTTGCTCCTTTCTTTTGAACCCTAAATTTGATCTTTTATTGGTTTATGTTGAACCTATATGCACCTATAGAATACATAATCTAGAGCAAACTAGTTAGTTCAATATTTGTGTTGGGCATTCAACCACCAAAATCATTTATAGGAAAAGGTTTGACCCTATTTCCCTTTCAATCTCCCCCTTTTTGGTGATTGATGCCAACACAAACCAAAGCAATAATATAAGTGCAGAATTGAACTAATTTGCATAAGGTAAGTGCATAGGTTACATGGAATTGAACCAATTTTATAATTTTACTAGATATGCATGGATTGCTTTCTTTTAATTAACATTTTGGACGACGCTTGCACCACTTGTTTTGTTTTTGCAAATTCTTTTTGAAAAATCTTTTCAAAGTCTTTTTGCAAATAGTCAAAGGTATATGAATAAGTTTTCGAGAAGTATTTTCAATATTTGAAATTTTCTCCCCTGGTTTCAAATGCTTTTCCTTTGACTAAAACAAAACTCCCCCTGAATGAAATTCTCCTCTTAGCTTTCAAGAGGGTTTTGAGATATATATCAATTTGAAATATAGATACCAATTGAGATATGATTTCTAGAGGAATACTAATTTGAAAGATACCAATTGAAAACTTTATTTCGAAAAATTTTGAAATTGGTGGTAGTGCGGTCCTTTTGCTTTAGGCTAATACTCTCTCCCCCTTGGCATTAATCGCCAAAAATGGAGACTTAGTGAGCCCTTTTAAATTCTCTCCCCCTTTGGCAAACAATAGATGAGTGAAAGATTATAGCAATGTGGAGAGATGATGGAATACCGGCAAAGAGTAAATAATACCGATGGAGTTGAGTGGAAGCATCGTCTTTGCCTAGTACTCCATTTCCCTTTCAAGCTATGACTTAGTAGAAATTCACTTGAAAACACATTAGTCATAGCCTTGGTACATAAATAATGAGAATTATGCATTTGTACCAAATGAAAGAGATATGATCAAAGGTATATAAATGAGCTATGTGTGCAATGTTTCAATCAAAGTTCTGAGAATCAAGTATATTTAGCTCATTCCTAAGTTTGGTAAAAGTTTTCTCATCTAAAGGCTTGGTGAAGATATCGGCTAATTGTTCTTTGGTGTTAATATAGGCTATCTCGATATTCCCCCTTTGTTGGTGATCCCTCAAAAAGTGAAACCGAAAGTCTATGTGCTTAGTGCGGCTATGCTCAATGGAATTCTCCGCCATGCAGATAGCACTCTCATTGTCACGTAGGAGAGGGACTTTGCTCAATTTGTAGCCATAGTCCCTGAGGGTTTACCTCATCCAAAGTAATTGCGCACAATAATGACCTACAGCAATATACTCGGCTTCGGCGGTTGATAGGGCTACTGAATTTTGTTTCTTTGAAGCCTAAGACCCCAGGGATCTCCCCAGAAACTGATAAGTCCCTGATGTGCTCTTCCTATCAATTTTACACCCTACCCAATCGACATCTAAATATCCTATTAAATCAAAGGTGGATCCCTTGGGGTACCAAACACGAAACTTAGGTGTATAAACTAAATATCTCATGATTCGCTTCACGGCCCTAAGATGAACTTCTTTAGGGTCGGCTTGGAACCTTGCCCACATGCATACGGAAAGCATAATATCCGGTTGGGATGCACATAAATAGAGTAAAGATCCTATCATCGACCGGTATACCTTTTGATCTACGAATTTACCTCCCATGTCGAGGTCGAGATGCCCATTGGTTCCCATGTGTGTCTTGATGGTTTTGGCATCCTTCATTCCAAACTTTGTGAGTATGTCTTGAATATGCTTGGTTTGGCTGATGAAGGTGCCCTCTTGGAGTTGCTTGATTTGAAATCCTAAGAAGTATCTCAACTCCCCCATCATAGACATCTCGAATTTTTGAACCATTATCCTACTAAACTCTTCACAAGTAGATTTGTTAGTAGACCCAAATATAATATCATCAACATAAATTTGGCATACGAACAAATCATTTGCAATAGTTTTAGTGAAGAGAGTAGATCGGCTTTGCTGACTTTGAAGCCAATAGTGATTAGAAAATCTCGCAGGCATTCATACCATGATCTTGGGGCTTGCTTGAGCCCATAAAGCGCCTTTGAGAGTTTATAGACATGGTTAGGATACTCACTATCTTCAAAGCCTGGAGGTTGCTCAACATAGACCTCTTCCTTGATTGGTCCATTGAGGAAGGCACTCTTCACGTCCATTTGATAAAGTTTGAAGCCATGGTAAGTAGCATAGGCAAGTAATATGTGAATTGACTCAAGCCTAGCTACGGGTGCATAAGTTTCACCGAAATCCAAACCTTCGACTTGTGAATAACCCTTGGCCACAAGTCGGGCTTTGTTTCTTATCACCACACCATGCTCGTCTTGCTTGTTGCGGAATACCCATTTGGTACCTACAACATTTTGATTAGGACGTGGAACCAAATGCCATACCTCATTCCTCGTGAAGTTGTTGAGTTCCTCTTGCATTGCCAGCACCCAATCCGAATCTCTTAATGCATCTTCCACCCTGTATGGCTCAATTGAAGACATAAAAGAGTAATGTTCACAAAAATGAGCGACTCAAGATCGAGTTGTTACCCCTTATGAATATCGCTGAGGATGGAGTTCACGGGGTGATCTCTTTGATTCGCCTGGTGGACTCTTGGGTGTGGCGGTCTTTGACCCTATACTTCTTGTTCATCTTCCTTGGCTTGATCATCTTCATCTCCCCCTTGATCATTGACCTCTTCTTGAGGTGGCTCATCCTTTTGATCTTCTTCTTCATCACCTTGAGCCTGTTCCTCATCTTGGGTTGGTGGAGATGCTTGCATGGAAGATGATGGTTGATCTTGGGCTTGTGTAGGCTCTTCGGATTCTTTAGGACACACATCCCCAATGGACATGTTCCTTAGCGTGACGCACGGAGCCTCTTCATCATCTAGCTCATCAAGATCAACTTGCTCCACTTGGGAGCCATTAGTCTCATCAAACACAATGTCACAAGAAACTTCAACTAGTCTAGTAGACTTGTTAAAGACTCTATATGCCCTTGTGTTTGAGTCATATCTGTAACACCCCTGGTGTTACTATCACTAAAACTTGAGCATAACATCATCAGCATTAGCATTTCATATGTTTGACACACCTAGAATGCATTCACTAGGTAAAAGTTTCAAACAAGTTGTATTGATATGGCATTTTGCAAATAAAACCCTGGAGTTGGGTACTTAACCCTAAATAGGGTTCTGAAGGGTAAAACAAGATCCAAATAAAGAAAACCTTAAAACTTAAGTGAAATAGTCATAAAATGTTACTAAGAATAGACCTCAATTACATTCACACCCCTGAACTACCAAAAACCCTAAAAAGGACCATGGAAAACCCTAAACCTAAACCCTAGGGGGCTAAGTGCAAAATCAGTGCACTTTTGGACTAAAGTGCAAAAACCATGATAATAAGGTGTCCTAAGTCATATGGTTCACAATCATGAAGATTTGCAAGCTAAACCCTGAATTTTGGACTTATTTGCAAAAACACCCTATTTGAGTTCTAAACCTAAGTCTGAAATTCAGTGATATTGGCTCAACTTTGGAGCTCTATAGCTTCCAAATTATTGAGAATTTGCCCTAGGTTACCACATCAATTATGTAGATCTATTAAAGGTGAACAACTTTGTTTAAGAGGTTAAGCATTGTTGTTATGAAGAATTGGGAGATAATTAAACCCAAAATTGGGCTATCAGGCTATTTGATGTCTGGAATTCAGACTATCAGTGGTACTGAGTCATTGAGAGCACCTAGAGGGGGGGTGAATAGGTGATCCTGGGAAACTTAAAACTTAATGCCACAAAACTGATTAGGAGTTAGCACAATAATGCCAAGTGGCAAGAGAGGAGTCTAAGCAAAACACAATAACCACAAGAAGATCAACACAGAGATGGCACAGTGGTTTATCCCGTGGTTCGGCCAAGACCAACGCTTGCCTACTCCACGTTGTGGCGTCCCAACGGACGAGGGTTGCAATCAATCCTTCTCAAGCGGTCCAAAGACCTACTTGAATACCATGGTGTTTTGCTTGCTTTACTATTTCCCATTTGCGAGGAATCTCCACAACTTGGAGTCTGTCGCCCTTACAATGAGAATCAAAGTGAAAGCACTAGAGTAAGGGAGGGAAGCAACACACACAAATCCACAGCAAATACGCACACACACGGCCAAGACACGAGCTCAAATGAATATCTCAAAGTTCTCACTAGAACGGAGCTCAAATCACTAAGAATGATAAACGAATGCGCAAAGACTGAGTGTGGATGATCATGAATGCTCAAAGGTTGCTTGGTGTGCTCCTCCATGCGCCTAGGGGTCCCTTTTATAGCCCCAAGGCAGCTAGGAGCCGTTGAGAGGAATCTGGGAAGGCAATTCTTGCCTTCTGTCGACTGGCGCACCGGACAGTCCGGTGCGGATTTCTTTCCCGATTTGGCGAAGCCGACCGTGGGCGATTTGGAGCCGTTGGCGCACCGGACACTGTCCGGTGCACACCGGACAGTCCGGTGAATTATAGCCGTACACCGTTAATTGCTTCCCGAGAGCGAAGACTTCGCCTGTAAACGGCTCACCGGACAGTCCGGTGCACCACCGGACAGTCCGGTGATTTATAGCCGTACACCGCCATCGAAGTCCCGAGAGCAGCCAGTTTGCCAGCGCCAGCCTGGCACACCAGACACTGTCCGGTGCACCACCGGACAGTCCGGTGCACCCAGACTGAGCAGAGTCTTGGCTGCTTAGCCAAGTCTTTTCCAACTTTGTCTTTTCCTGTTTCTAGCACTTAGACACAATACATTAGTCCCAAAACAAATGTACTAAGTCTTAGAAACATACCTTTACATTTGATTTGCACTTCTTGAGTCCTTTGCACAATTTAACACTTAAGTACTTGTGTTGGCACTCAATCACCCAAAATACTTAGAAATGGCCCAAGGGCACATTTCCATTTCAATCTCCCCCTTTTTGGTGATTTATGCCAACACAACAAAAAGCAACTAAAGAAAGTGCAACATCAATACAAATGAGAACTCAAAATTGTTTTGATTCAAATTTGGCATATATGGATCACTCTTTGCCACCACTTGGTTTTGTTTTTGCAAATCAACCTCAAACTCTTATCTCTAGTTCAACCACAATTGTAGAGACAGAAAGAGAGCTGTTCCAAGAAAAATTGATCAAAGATTTCAAAAACTCCCCCTTTTTCCCATAATCAATATTCTCCCCTCAAGAGACCAACTTTTGACAACAGAGACAATAAGAGAGTTTTGACAAACCAAAAGCTCTATTCTACTATTTTCAAAATTTCTCAAGTGGTAGCTGATCCATTTCTTGCTTTGGCCTTATTTTCTCCCCCTTTGGAATCAAGCACCAAAACGGAATCAATCTTGGCCCTTTAACCACATTGCCTCACCAAAATCTTCAAATAAGAGTACCAAGGCAATAAGAGTATATGAGATGAACTTGGAATTAGTTACCCTCTCATCGGAGTGCAGTGGAAGTCTTTCATGGTCCAAGTCCACCTTTTCCCTTTCAAACCTCCTTTGGGACTAAATTAAGAACTCAAACACATGGTTAGTCTCAAAGGGTCAAGTTGTAGCACATCTCCCCCTAAACATATGCATCTCTTGCAAAAGGACTTGTGAGGTCCGGGGAGTGCTTGTACAACTTGAGCACCATAATTAAACAACAAAATGTATAAGGAACTGATCAAGGCATAAACACATGTATGCTACAAATCAATCCAAGTTCCGCGAATCTAAGACATTTAGCTCACTACGCAGCCTGCAAAAGGTCTTCTCATCTAGAGGCTTGGTAAAGATATCGGCTAGCTGGTTCTCGGTGCTAACATAGAACACTTCGATATCTCCTTTTTGCTGGTGGTCTCTCAGAAAGTGATGCCGGATGTCTATGTGCTTTGTGCGGCTGTGTTCAACAGGATTTTCCGCTATGCGGATAGCACTCTCATTGTCACATAGGAGTGGGACTTTGCTCAGATTGTAGCCGAAGTCCCGGAGGGTTTGCCTCATCCAAAGTAGTTGTGTGCAACACTGTCCTGCGGCAACGTACTCGGCCTTAGCGGTGGATAGGGCAACATAAGTTTGTTTCTTAGAGTTCCATGACACCAGGGACCTTCCTAAGAATTGGCACGTCCCCGATGTACTCTTCCTATCGACCTTACATCCAGCATAGTCGGAATCTGAATATCCAATCAAGTCAAAGTTAGATCCCTTTGGATACCAGATCCCGAAGCAAGGCGTAGCGACTAAATATCTAAGAATTCGCTTCACGGCCACAAGGTGACACTCCCTTGGATCAGATTGAAATCTAGCACACATGCATACGCTTAGCATAATATCCGGTCTACTAGCACATAAATAAAGCAAGGAACCTATCATGGATCAGTATGCTTTTTTATCAATGGACTTACCTCCTTTGTTGAGGTCGGTGTGTCCATCGGTTCCCATTGGAGTCTTTGCGGGCTTGGCGTCCTTCATCCTAAACCGCTTTAGCATGTCTTGCGTGTACTTCGTTTGGGAGATGAAAGTGCCGTCCTTGAGTTGCTTCACTTGGAACCCAAGTAAGTAGTTCAACTCGCCCATCATCGACATCTCAAACTTTTGAGTCATCACCCTGCTAAACTCTTCACAAGACTTTTGATTAGTAGAACCAAATATTATGTCATCGACATAAATTTGGCACACAAACAAATCACCATCACAAGTCTTAGTGAAAAGAGTTGGATCGACTTTCCCAACCTTGAAAGCATTAGCAATTAAAAAGTCTCTAAGGCATTCATACCATGCTCTTGGGGCTTGCTTAAGTCCATAGAGCGCCTTAGAGAGCTTACACACGTGGTCGGGGTACCGTTCATCCTCGAAGCCAGGGGGTTGCTCCACGTACACCTCCTCCTTGATTGGCCCGTTGAGGAAAGCGCTCTTCACATCCATTTGGAACAACCTGAAAGAATGGTGAGCGGCATATGCTAGCAAAATGCGAATGGATTCTAGCCTAGACACAGGAGCAAAAGTCTCCTCAAAGTCCAAACCTGCGACTTGGGCATAACCTTTTGCCACAAGTCGAGCCTTGTTCCTCGTCACCACCCCGTGCTCGTCCTGTTTGTTGCGGAACACCCACTTGGTTCCCACAACATTTTGCTTGGGACGCGGCACCAGTGTCCAAACTTCATTTCTCTTGAAATTATTGAGCTCTTCCTGCATGGCCAACACCTAGTCTGGATCTAGCAAGGCCTCTTCTACCCTGAAAGGCTCAATAGAAGAGACAAAAGAGTAATGCTCACAAAAATTCACCAATCTAGAGCGAGTAGTTACTCCCTTGCTAATATCACCCAGAATTTGGTTGACGGGATGATTCCTTTGAATCGTCGCTCGAACTTGGGTTGGAGGTGCCTGAGGTGCTTCTTCCTCTTCAACTTGAACATCCTGTGCTCCCCCTTGATCACATGCCTCCACTTGAGATACCTGTTCGTCATCTTGGGTTGGAGGGTGCACCATTGTTGAGGAAGACGGTTGATCTTGCTCCTTTTGTTCCAGTGGCCTCACATCTCCAATCGCCATGGTACGTAATGTGGCTGTTGGAACGTCTTCTTCATCTACATCATCAAGATCAACAACTTGCTCTCTTGGAGAGCCATTAGTCTCATCAAATACAACATCGCTAGAGACTTCAACCAAACCCGATGATTTGTTGAAGACCCTATACGCCTTTGTATTTGAGTCATAACCTAATAAAAACCCTTCTACAGCTTTGGGAGCAAATTTAGAAGTTCTACCTTTCTTCACAAGAATATAACACTTGCTCCCAAATACACGAAAATAAGATACATTGGGTTTGTTACCGGTTAGAAGCTCATATGAAGTCTTCTTGAGGAGGCGGTGAAGGTAGACCCGGTTGATGGCGTGGCATGCCGTGTTCACGGCTTCCAACCAAAAGCGCTCGGGGGTCTTGAACTCTCCAAGCATCGTCCTCGCCATATCGATGAGCGTCCTGTTCTTCCTCTCTACCACACCATTTTGCTGTGGTGTGTAGGGAGCGGAGAACTCGTGCTTGATCCCTTCCTCCTCAAGGTACTCCTCCACTTGAAGGTTCTTGAACTCGGACCCGTTGTCGCTCCTTATCTTCTTCACCTTGAGCTCAAACTCATTTTGAGCTCTCCTGAGAAAGCGCTTGAGGGTCCCTTGGGTTTCAGATTTATCCTGCAAAAAGAATACCCAAGTGAAGTGGGAAA
This sequence comes from Zea luxurians, assembly GCA_029449295.1. Lineage (NCBI taxonomy): Eukaryota > Viridiplantae > Streptophyta > Magnoliopsida > Poales > Poaceae > Zea > Zea luxurians. The sequence continues at coordinate 15,783,682 of JAOPSE010000024.1, read as the reverse complement.
AATCATCAACTATAACAAGACCATACTTACTTCCTCCTATGCTTAGATAGGCGACGGGTCTAAAGAGGTCCATATGAAGCATCTCCAGAGGTCTTGACGTGGTCATCACATTCTTGGGATGATGTGAGCTTCCTACTTGCTTACCTGCTTGACAAGCTGCACAAGGTCTATCTTTTTCGAAATGCACATTAGTTAGACCTATCACGTGTTCTCACTTTAGAAGCTTGTGAAGGTTCTTCATCCCCACATGTGCTAAATGGCGATGCCACAGCCAGCCCATGCAAGTCTTAGCCATTAAGCATGCATCTAGACCGGCCTCCTCTTTTGCAAAATCAACTAAATAAAGTTTGCCGTCTAGTACACCCTTAAAAGCTAATGAACCATCACATCTTCTAAAGATAGACACATCTACATTTGTGAATAAACAATTATATCCCATATTGCACAATTGACTAACGGATAACAAATTATATCCAAGAGACTCTACTAAAAACACGTTAGAAATAGAATGCTCGGATGAAATAGCGATCTTCCCTAGCCCTTTCACCTTGCCTTGGTTCCCATCACCGAATATGATAGAATCTTGGGAATCCTTGTTCTTGACGTAGGAGGTGAACATCTTCTTCTCCCCCGTCATGTGGTTTGTGCATCCGCTGTCGATAATCCAGCTTGAACCCCCGGATGCATAAACCTGCAAGGCAAATTTAGGCTTGGGCTTTAGGTACCCAACTCTTGTTGGGTCCTACAAGGTTAGTCACAATAGTCTTAGGGACCCAAATGCAAGTTTTGTCTCCCTTACATTTGGCCCCTAACTTCCTAGCAATTACTTTCTTACCCTTTCTACAAATAGCAAAGGAAGCATTGCAAGCATAATAAATGGTAGAAGGTTCATTCACTACTTTCCTAGGAACATGAGTAAAATTTCTTCTAGGCATAACATTTTTCCTAGGCATATCACTACCATGCATATAGGAAGAACTTGAAGCAAACATGGTATGAGAATCAAAAGCATCATAACTTCTAAAAGCATTTCTAGAATATCTCCTATCATGGTACATGAAAGCATGGTTCTTTTTAGCACTACTAGACATAGGGGCCTTCCCTTTCTCCTTGGTGGAGATGGGAGCCTTATGGCTTGTTAAGTTCTTGACTTCCGTCTTGAAGCCAAGACCATCCTTAATTAAGGGGTGTCTACCAACCGTGTAGGCATCCCTTGCAAATTTTATTTTATCAACTTTACTCTTTCTAGTCTTAAGTTGGGCATTAAGACTAGCCACTTCATCATTTAGTTTTGAAATTGAAACTAAGTGTTCACTACAAGCATTAATACCAAAATCCTTACACCTAGTGCAAATTGCAACATGTTCAACACAAGAGTTAGATTTATTTGCTTCTACTAGTTTAGCATTTAAATCATCATTAACACCTTTTAAAGTAGAAATGGTTTCATGACAAGTAGATAGTTCACAAGAAAGCATTTCATTCCTTTTAATTTCCAAAGCAAGAGATTTTTGTGCCTCTACAAATTTGTCATGTTCTTCATACAAAAGATCCTCTTGCTTTTCTAACAATCTATTCTTATCATTCAAGGCATCAATTAATTCATTAATTTTATCAACCTTGGTTCTATCTAGGCCCTTGAATAAACATGAATAATCTATTTCATCATCATCACTAGACTCATCCTCACTTGAAGAAGCATAAGTACTAGTATTACGAGTGCTTACCTTCTTCTCCTTCGCCATGAGGCATGTGTGACGCTCGTTGGGGAAGAGGGCCGATTTGTTGAAGGCGGTGGCGGCGAGTCCTTTGTCGTCGGAGTCAGACGAAGAGCAATCCGAATCCCACTCCTTTCCAAGGTGTGCCTCACCTTTAGCCTTCTTGTAAACCTTCTTGTTCTCTCTCTTCCCATTCTTCCCCTGTTCCTTGTCACTATCATTATCGGGACAGTTAGCAATGAAATGGCCAACCGTACCACATTTGAAGCATGAGCGCTTCCCCTTTGTCTTGGTCTTGCTTGGCTGCCCCTTGCGACCCTTTAGCACCGTCTTGAAATGCTTGATGATGAGGGCCATCTCTTCATCATTGAGCCCGGCCGCCTCAACTTGCGCCACCTTGCTAGGTAGCATCTCCTTGCTCCTCGTTGCCTTGAGAGCAATGGGTTGAGGCTCGTGGATTGGACCGTTCAACGCGTCATCGACATATCTCGCCTCCTTGATCATCATTTGCCCGCTTACGAACTTCCCAAGGACTTCTTCGGGCGACATCTTGGTGTACCTAGGATTTTCACGAATATTGTTCACCAGATGTGGATCAAGTACAGTAAAGGACCTTAGCATTAGATGAACGATGTCGTGGTCCGTCCATCGCGTGCTTCCGTAGCTCCTTATCTTGTTGATGAGGGTCTTGAGCCGGTTGTATGTTTGGGTTGGCTCTTCTCCCCTTATCATTGCGAATCTTCCAAGCTCGCCCTCCACCAATTCCATCCTGGTGAGCATGGTGACGTCGTTCCCCTCATGTGAGATCTTGAGGGTGTCCCATATCTGCTTGGCATTGTCCAAGCCGCTCACCTTATTGTACTCTTCCCTGCACAAAAACGCTAAGAGAACAGTAGTAGCTTGTGCATTTCTATGGATTTGTTCATTTATGAGCATGGGGCTATCCGAGCTATCAAATTTCATTCCATTCTCTACAATCTCCCATATGCTTGGATGGAGAGAGAACAAGTGACTACGCATTTTGTGACTCCAAAATCTGTAGTCCTCCCCATCAAAGTGTGGAGGTTTGCCAAGAGGAATGGAAAGCAAATGTGTATTTGAGCTATGCGGAATACGAGAATAGTCAAAAGAAAAGTTCGAATTGACCGTCTTCCTATAGTCGTTGTCGTCGTCCTTTTGGGATGAAGTGGACTCGTCGCTGTCGTCGTAGTAGACGATCTCCTTGATGCGCCTTGTCTTCTTCTACTTTCCTTCCTTTCGTTTGTAGCCCGAGCCCGAGTCGGTAGGCTTGTCATCCTTCGGCTCGTTGACGAAGGACTCCTTCTCCTTATTGTTGATCACAATTCCCTTCCCCTTAGGATCCATCTCTTCGGGCGATTAGTCCCTTCGTGAAGAGAACGACTCTGATACCAATTGAGAGCACCTAGAGGGGGGGGGGTGAATAGGTGATCCTGGGAAACTTAAAACTTAATGCCACAAAACTGATTAGGAGTTAGCACAATAATGCCAAGTGGCAAGAGAGGAGTCTAAGCAAAACACAATAACCACAAGAAGATCAACACAGAGATGGCATAGTGGTTTATCCCGTGGTTCGGCCAAGACCAACGCTTGCCTACTCCACGTTGTGGTGTCCCAACGGACGAGGGTTGCAATCAACCCCTCTCAAGCGGTCTAAAGACCTACTTGAATACCATGGTGTTTTGCTTGCTTTACTATTTCCCGTTTACGAGGAATCTCCACAACTTGGAGTCTCTCACCCTTACAATGAGAATCAAAATGAAAGCACTAGAGTAAGGGAGGGAAGCAACACACACAAATCCACAGCAAATACGCACACACACGGCCAAGACACGAGCTCAAATGAATATCTGAAAGTTCTCACTAGAACGGAGCTCGAATCACTAAGAATGACAAACGAATGCGCAAAGACTGAGTGTGGATGATCAAGAATGCTCAAAGGTTGCTTGGTGTGCTCCTCCATGCGCCTAGGGGTCCCTTTTATAGCCCCAAGGCAGCTAGGAGCCATTGAGAGCAATCCAGGAAAGCAATTCTTGCCTTCTGTCGACTGGCGCATCGGACAGTCCGGTGCACCACCGGACACTGTCCGGTGCGGATTTCTTTCCCGATTTGGCGAAGCCGACCGTTGGCGATTTGGAGCCGTTGGCGTACCGGACACTGTCCGGTGCACACCGGACAGTCCGGTGCTCCCTTCTAGCCGTTGGCTCGGCCACGTGTCCCGCGTGGATCGCGCGGCCGACCGTTGGCTCACCGGACAGTACGGTGCACCACCGGACAGTCCGGTGAATTATAGCCGTACGCCGTTAATTGCTTCCCGAGAGCGAAGACTTCACCTGTAAACGGCTCACCGGATAGTCCGGTGCACCACCGGAGAGTCCGGTGATTTATAGCCGTACACCGCCGTCGAAGTCCCGAGAGCAGCCAGTTTGCCAGCGCCAGCCTGGCGCACCGGACAGTCCGGTGCACCCAGACTGAGCAGAGTCTTGGCTGCTTAGCCAAGTCTTTTCCAACTTTGTCTTTTCCTGTTTCTAGCACTTAGACACAATACATTAGTCCCAAAACAAATGTACTAAGTCTTAGAAACATACCTTTACATTTGATTTGCACTTCTTGAGTCCTTTGCACAATTTAACACTTAAGTACTTGTGTTGGCACTCAATCACCCAAAATACTTAGAAATGACCCAAGGGCACATTTCCCTTTCAGTCATCTTTGGACAGGAAATCAAGCATGATCGAGTGGGAATTTGACTATAATTATTATGGCAAGATTGTAGCTGAATCATTGGTCTACAACTTTGCTGTAGAGCTTTAGGTGAGTTGCTATAGAAAATTTAGAGAAAATTGACCCTAAAACCTAGCTGTCAGGCACACTGACGAAGCATTCCATGGTACAGTGCACCCCAAACTGAAACAGATCGCGGTTCACCCCATCCTCGTCGCCGGTGATCCGTTGCCATGATGGTTGATTGCTCGTCGTGATTCATGCACCGTGGTCAGTAGATAAGCACGGGCAGGTAAAAATCTTAGCGCCCGGATGGAATTGGGTCTCGTAGCGGCTAAGCTTGCCGTACCTCCCATGCTCATCGGTCGATCGGATAACCTTCACCGCCATTGATCTGTCACCGGTGCGCGCCACGTGTTTAAGCGCTAGCCCGCATCATGGTGAATCATGGAGTGCATGTCCGGTGATCGCCGGAGGACTGCCACGGTGAAAGCCACCCGTTCTAAGCACCAGTGCCCCTTTCCCCCTCCGGCCGCCAACACTTTTCTGCCAAATTGAGCGCCACCGCTGTTGCGCTCTATAAATTGAGTGCACCCGCAGCTTCGTAGGGTAATCACTCATCTATTGCACCAAACCTTGCCCCGGATTATCCACCAGGGACCGAGAATTGCTCGATTCCCCCAATCACGGTTTCCGCCACCGTAAAACGCACCTCGCTGTGGCCAGTGCGATATAGGTCAGCTCATCCTCTCTGCTCTCTCGTTTGAATGCTCTCATGAACCCGTGATGCTCGTCGACCCACCCAATTAAACTAGACCGCCACCAATCACCGGGAACACATTGTTCTTTGGAGTATCCGCACTGTCATCGTGGCCAGAGACATTTGGGTAGCCATTCATGAAATTGATTTGGGGGGGAAACGTTCACTAGGTCCCGAATTTGGTTTAGGCCAAAGAAGGGCGCTGGTCCTTGCGTGAATCGGCCGGTACGCGAGCTCGCTGGAGCTCTGCCGCGCCGCTCACCGTCGTGGTCCTCGCACGGTAAAGGAATAGAAATCCAGGGGCTTTTCTGCATCTGTCAGCGACTCAGTCAAATAGTGCCATGACCCCACTTCCCGTTATTCAATAAGCCAAGGGCCTTTCTACAAGTCTGCCGCGCGGGCAGTTTCCTTCGGGCGTGGGCTGGTTTGGGCTGCTTCCGGCCCAACACTGTTCACGCTTTTCTCTTTTCTTTTTCTATGAAACTTTGGAAATCTGTAGAAAATTGTAGAAAAATGATAAAAATGTCAAACCAATTTTGCTAGATTCCTAATTTTCCATAGAATTTAATAAAAATAGTTTCATGATTTTTAGATCAAATAGGGAATTTTAGAGCATTTAAAATATCCTAAAACATTGTTTCTGGATTTTTAGAAAATAGATAATAATTGCAAAAATCCCCCCAAACTTTTTATATAAACTCTAAACATTATTTAGAAGCTTTGGGTAGAATTTGGTATGATTTGGACCTAGTTTGATACCTAGACCCCAAAACCCTGCCCTGCCCTTTGAATTCCTTTACTAACTCCGGAAACCCTAGTTTTTCGGAGAATCGTGAAGGAAAATTATATTCAAGACTTTAGAAAATAAACTTTTACTATCTTCGCATCCTCATGAGCATTACATGGGCATTCATTATTATGTATGGTTATATTTAGAAAACGAGGAAGAAGTTGAAGTAGAAGAAGAGAAGACTTCGCCACCACCACCTGAGGAACATCAGGCAGGCAGCTGTTTCTATTTTGATATCTACGGGACCAAGCCTGATTCACCTATAATCCAAGGCAAGCCTCGGTGCATTTGCCACCTCCTTGATTCTTTTAAAAAACTTTCTCACTTGCTTGATGCATTAGGTGATAGGAGTTGAATGCTAAAACAATTCCTGAATTACCTTCCTTGAATTTGATTACCTTCCTTTGAATCCCTATTTTATAAAAGGTTTTTACTATGCTTAGTCTTGCTCTAGCAAAACAAAAGGTTTTGTTTTTTATAAATGATGATGTGGCAAAGTGGGAGGGATGTTTTTGAAAATAAAACTTGATGGTGGATCCATCATGGCCAAGATGGGTTCAACATCAGAAAAGATGTACCTCTGCTAGGTACCAAACTTTGGGAATTGAAATGATAAAGTTGAGACCGGGCGAGTGACTTGCATGAGAAGAGAGTCTCGGTGTAGTGTCTCCGTCTAAGTCGTTTAAGGACCGTGTCAATGTAGGCTTGATGACCGAGGACCCTTTAACTGGTCACATGCCTCGTCATGGGTAAGCTTTGCCTCGGGCAGACTAAGGCCAGAATAAGATACCACGCAATGGGAGTGGAGAGATGGCGAGAGTAGCGTGTACCCTCTGTGACAGAGGCTAGACGGTGGTGTATCTGTGCTCTCGGTTGGCGTGAACCTGATCTGGTCTTAAGAACCCCGGTTGCGAGTTGACATATGCAAGGGTTAAGTGCTACATATGTCGTGTGATCGGAGATCCTCAGTTGAGTATAATCGATTCAGATCGCCGTACCTTCACGGTTATGAAGACTTGGTCACTGACCTATACGTAGAACTCCAGTAAAGATGAAGGATTGTTAAGAAATTAGCTAGTATAGGTCAAGTGATTGAACTAGGGTAGATAGAACTCTAGTTACAGGTAATCCTACTTAACTTGACAATAAAACTAGATTTTTAAGGATCCACTTTTAGTAAGCATTTCTGCAAACAGAGTCTTTGATTATTGAGAAACCTTACCTTGACTCCTTATAACCAGCATACCCTTGAGAGTCTTTTCCTTAGTCGGGTAAGCCTTGCTGAGTAATTACATACTCAGGGTTTTATTCCCTATTGTTTTTAGGTGAAGAAGCAACAAACTTTTGTTGCTTCTGTTCTAAGGTGGTACCAAAGGAAGAGCACCAGGAGTGAAGTTGCGGGAGGAGAGGATCCTCCATAAAAACTTTTGTTTAAAACTTATCGGGAGGGGTTTTTGCCTCCCTTGGCTTGTAATAATAATACTCTGCACTCGTATGTTATATTCTAGTCTGTAAATGTTTAACTTTGTCTTACTTTTAACTAAAGGTAAGTTTATGTAACCGCTTCCGCATTTCCATATCTCCGATGATTTGTAATGTCTGCATGACGGGTAAAACACTCTTAGGAAAGTAAGGAAAGCAGATACCGAACTTGTCAAGTGATTCAGGGGCACCTGCAGGGTTGTCTGAGGTCCGTTGGACAAGGACAACTGTAGGTGGGCCTAATGACTTGGGAGGTTCCGTCACAGCTGGTATCGGAGCGAAGCCCATCTCTGCAGATATTATGAGGCATCTTCAAAAAGAATTTTCTAAAGACTTATCTAGAAAATTTCTTCCCTTCTTACCTAAGCATCTCTGAAGAGTTTATTGCAAAGACCAGATAGGAAGAGTGCAATGTATAGACGGTTGAATCAACTAAGGTTGATTCTGTAATTACACATGCATCATGCTAAAAACTATGCTAATAAGATTTCCCCCATAGAAAAATGTCGTCGCGCACGAGAAAGACTGCGGGCAAGTCAACTGGGCCAATCGGTGTACCCCATCATCAACTTGCCCCACGGCATGAAGATAGCAGTAGTGGGAGCAATGATCCGATTGGAGATCTGGAAGCCCAAGTGGATCAGCTTCGAACAGAACTCCGACGCAGGAACTAAATATGGATTGCGGATGGCGAAAGAATCAATGAATTAAGAAGAGACATCCGCCAACTGCAAGACCAGCTAGCGGATCGGGATCTAGCGCTCGACTGGGCGGTGAACTCTCGTTCACTAGCTTGGGCAAAGGAAGCTAGAGCTCGAGCCCGAGTGGAAGAGCTTAGCTCAACCGTGGATAGCTTGCAGGTTTATTGCAACGCACTACATGAAGAAGTTCATGTACTGTACTCGCAACAGCACCCGAACGTCCCTGCGGATCCTGTCAGGATGGAAGTCGGACCTTCTAGAATAGCGGGAGAAGCACTTGGCGGTGAGCTGGACCTTTTTAGGCCCCCTCCCTCTATGAAGCTGGTCGACGAATGGTCTCCGACGCCTGACAGTGAGGCTACCCAGAGTGACAAAAAGCGAGAATAGTATAGTATAGAAGTAGTACTATTGTGTAATAGATGGTGTAATCCTATTGTAAGTACGAGTCTGTAACATTACCTTTTTAAGTAATGTGAAATGGATGGTTTGTATGGCATATCATATTGCTCCAAATGTTCTTTGTCTCAGATGCCTTCCAGGACTCGCGCTCAGGATGGGGTTGGTACCTCCCGTGGGAGGGAAGCGAGCCCGAATCCACCTCCAATACCCCCGACACTTGCTGAGGCCATCACTGCCTTGGTAAACGCTACAGCAGACAATACCCACTTCCTGCGGGAGATGGCAGGTCAACAACTCCAACAACAAGGTGGGCGAGCATATCCGCAAGGCCCCCGTGAGAGATCTTATCTAGACTTCTCTGAGATGCGCCATCCATTGTTCATCAAAGCAGAAGATCCTTTAGAGGCGGATGAATGGATCCACGTCATTGAACAAAAATTCGGGCTTCTTCGGTGTTCAGAAACTCAAAAGCCCTTGTTTGCAGCCCAACAACTGCAAGGCCCTGCCAGTACGTGATGGGGAAATTTTGTGGTCGTTCAGCCGGTCGGTCATCAGATCACATGGGATGAATTCAAGTTGGCCTTCAGAGAGCATTATATACCTGAGGGAGTTCTTCACATGAAGCAAGAGGAGTTCATGAAATTGAAGCAAGGCGGAGATACTGTCACCCAGTATCTCAATAAATTTAATCACTTATCTCAATATGCAATCGACCAAGTCAACACAGATGTGAAGAAAAGGAATTGTTTCATGAGAGGCTTGAATGATCGGATGCAAAGAAAGATGGCCACCTGCATCGACCTTACTTATGGAAGGGCTGTCAGCACAGCACTGGCAGTCGAAGCTAAATATGCAGGATCCGGAAAATCCAAGGGGAATGGAGGCAACAGGCCCAATCAGGGCCCCGAGAAAAGGCAAAGGTTGGTTATCCGACCTTTCAATCAGAATCGTTCTTCATCGCGCCCACCCTCCTTCCCATTCAAGAAACTAGTGTTTATCCATCCTACCTCTGCCCCCACCGCTACAATTCAGCCGGGTGCCCCTGGCACTCGTTTCCCTGCTCTTCCAAGCTCATCAACCGATTGCTTCAACCGTGGAAAGTCCGGGCATTTCATTAAGGACTGTCCATACCCGAGGCAGAATCAAGCAAATAATCAACAGAGTTCCGGGAGCTCCAAGGGAAATGCGGCAAACAATACCGCGGACAAGAATACAAGGAAAACAGGACGGGTTTATTACACTCAAGTGGCCACAACACTGGAAGGCGAACCGGTGATGATGGGTACGTTTCTCGTGGCAAATCACCCTGCACTTATTCTCTTTGATTCTGGTGCTTCACATACTTTCATAGGCAAAAAGTTTGTGGAGAAACACTGCATTCCATATACTGAATCAAGGGAAGGGTTTAAAATACATTCGCCTGGGGGACAAATATTTACCAAAGAAGTGGCTTACCAAGTGCCCGTAACATTGGCTGGACAGGACTTTCCTACTAAGATGATTGTTCTGAAAGGCCAAGACATAGATGTAATTTTGGGCATGACTTGGTTGGCCCAACATAAAGCAGTCCTCAACACTAATCTGAGAACAATCAGGTTGAGTTATGGCCCAGAAGAAATTCTCTTGTCTATTCCCATAACTATTCTAGCTAAACCAATTGACAGAATTAATGAAGCCATTATACCGGAGATCAAAGATATTCCGGTAGTATGTGAGTTCCCAAATGTCTTTCCAGAAGATTTGCCTGGATTGCCTCCAGAGAGAGATGTAGAGTTTGTAATTGAGTTGAAGCCCGGTACGGCTCCCATTTCTAGAAGATCGTACCGAATGCCTCCAAATGAGCTGGCAGAACTCAAGACCTAATTGCAAGATCTACTTGAGAAGGGATTCATCCGACCAAGCTCGTCACCATGGGGTTGTTCAGCCATCTTCGTCAAGAAGAAGGACCAAACACTTCGAATGTGTGTGGATTATAGACCCCTTAATGAGGTTACCATAAAAAATAAGTACCCTCTTCCACGGATTGACATTCTATTTGATCAACTGACTGGAGCAAGGGTTTTCTCTAAGATTGACCTCAGATCGGGCTATCATCAGATCGGTATCAGGCCCGAAGATATACCAAAGACCGCATTCACTACACGATATGGATTATTTGAATACCTGGTAATATCTTTCGGACTGACGAATGCTCCTGCCCACTTCACTTATCTGATGAACTCGGTATTCATGCCCGAGTTGGACAAATTTGTGGTGGTCTTCATAGATGATATCTTGATATATTCCAAGAATGAAGAGGAGCATGCTCAACATTTACGGATCGTATTAACGTGCTTAAGGGAACATCAATTATATGCCAAGTTTAGTAAATGCGCGTTCTGGCTAGAAGAAATCCAATTTCTAGGACATGTGTTATCTGCCAAAGGGATTGCGGTGGATCCCAGCAAGGTCAAGGATATTTTGGAGTGGAAACCCCCAACCACTGTACATCAAGTCCGAAGTTTCCTTGGACTAGCTGGCTATTACCGTCGATTTATACCAGATTTTTCCAAACTTGTGAAACCAATCACGAGTTTATTGAAGAATGATACTAAATTTAATTGGTCTTCGAAGTGTAATGAAGCCTTTGAACAATTGAAGGTATTATTAACCACTGCTCCGGTATTGGCTCAACCAGATATTGAAAAGCCTTTTGATGTGTATTGTGACGCATCAGGCAGTGGTCTCGGCTGTGTATTAATGCAAGAAGGCCGAGTAATAGCTTATGCTTCAAGGCAGTTGCGCCGGCATGAGGAGCATTATCCAACTCATGATCTGGAGCTAGCTGCAGTGGTTCATGCCCTGAAGATATGGCGTCATTATCTACTGGGAAATGTCTGTCATATTTATACATACCACAAAAGTTTGAAGTACATCTTTACCCAATCCGAGCTCAATATGAGACAAAGGAGATGGCTCGAGCTGATCAAGGATTATGAACTGGGGATCCGTTATCACCCAGGCAAAGCTAATGTAGTGGCAGATACACTTAGTCGCAAGGCTTCCTGCCATTATCTAACAATGAGGACTTCTGACATTACATTATGCCAGGAGATGGAGAATCTGAACCTAGGAATGATTCAGCATGGAACTTCAAATCACTTGAAGCTGGAGTCAGTCATCTTGCAAAGGATAATTGATGCACAAAAGAATGATGAGGGTATGAAACATATCCATGAAAAGATAGAGGCTAGAAAAGCCAACTGCTTCCGAAGAGATGATCAAGGTGTGGTATGGTTTAACAACCGCATAGTGGTGCCTAAAAATGAAGAGGTCCGCCAGCAAATCTTAGATGAAGCACATCTTAGTCGCTATTCTATTCATCCCGGAAGCACTAAGATGTATCAAGATCTGAAATAGCATTATTGGTGGACAAAGATGAAGATTAAAATTGCACGCTATGTGGCTAGATGTGACACTTGCAAACGTGTTAAGGCCATACACATGAAAGCTGCTGGTCCATTACAATCTCTACCAATACCAACATGGAAATGGGAAGATATTAGTGTGGACTTTATTGTGGGATTGCCCAGAACCGTGAAGGGGTATGATTCTATCTGGGTTATTGTTGATCGGCTTACAAAAATTGCTCATTTTCTGCCAGTCAAGACATATTACCCGGTTCTCACCTATGCGGAATTATACATTGCTCGCATTCTTAGTTTGCACGACATTCCAAAGACTATAGTGTCGGATCGTGGACCTCAATTTGTAGCCAAGTTTTGGGAAGCACTTCACAAATCCTTGGGTACTAAGTTGCTCCATAGTTCGGCCTATCATCCTCAGACCAGTGGGCAGACTGAGAGGGTCAATCAGATACTTGAAGATATGTTACGAGCATGTGTTCTGGAGTTCCCACAAAAATGGGATGAATGTTTACCATTAGCGGAGTTTTCATATAATAATAGCTATCAAGAAAGCATTAAGATGGCACCCTTTGAAGCTTTATATGGACGACGATGTTGTACTCCATTAAACTGGTTTGAACCAGGTGAAAGGAGTTTCTTCAGGCCAGATATGGTAAAAGAAACCAAAGAAAAAGTTCAAAGGATAATTCATAATTTGAAGAATGCTCAAACTCATCAGAAGAGTTATGCAGACAAACGACAAATGACCTTGTATTTTCTGGTGGGAGATTATGTCTATCTGAAGGTCTCCCCAATGAAGGGTGTAACACGTTTCGGGGTAAAAGGGAAGCTAGCACCTCGATACATTGGTCCTTTCCCTATACTTGAACAATGTGGACCAGTGGCATATCGACTTCAACTACCCGAAACCTTGTCTGCTGTACATAATGTGTTCCACGTGTCTCAGTTGAAGAGGTGTCTTCGGGTTCCAGATCGAACTATCGAAGTAACAGATGTTGTCCTCGAGCCAGACTTGACATATCCAGAGCACCCTATTCGAGTCTTGGATCAAAAGGACAGGGTTACCCGGAGAAAAACTCTCAACTTTTATAAGATAAAGTGGAACCAACATTCCGAAGATGAGGCTACATGGGAAACTAAAACTTTTTAGAAAAGAATTTCCCAGGCTTTTTAGCCTCCTGTAATTTGTAAAGTGTATGAAATTGTTGTAATAAAGGAATGAACCCCAAACCACCCCTGCCTTGTACCAAAAATCAGGAAATAAAAATGTGAAGCATTTCCTTTTCCACTACTTACGCTAGGACTTTTAATCTCGGGACGAGATTCTTTTATGGGGGGAAGGATGTAACACCCCTAGTGTTACTATCACTAAAACTTGAGCATAACATCATCAGCATTAGCATTTCATATGTTTGACACACCTAGAATGCATTCACTAGGTAAAAGTTTTAAACAAGTTGTATTGATATGGCATTTTGCAAATAAAACCCTGGAGTTGGGTACTTAACCCTAAATAGGGTTCTGAAGGGTAAAACAAGATCCAAATAAAGAAAACCTTAAAACTTAAGTGAAATAGTCATAAAATGTTACTAAGAATAAACCTCAATTACATTCACACCCCTGAACTACCAAAAACCCTAAAAAGGACCCTGGAAAACCGTAAACCTAAACCCTAGGGGGCTAAGTGCAAAATCAGTGCACTTTTGAACTAAAGTGCAAAAACCATGATAATAAGGTGTCCTAAGTCATATGGTTCACAATCATGAAGATTTGCAAGCTAAACCCTGAATTTTGGACTTATTTGCAAAAAGACCCTATTTGAGTTCTAAACCTAAGTCTGAAATTCAGTGATATTGGCTCAACTTTGGAGCTCTATAGCTTCCAAATTATTGAGAATTTTCCCTAGGTCACCACATCAACTATGTAGATCTATTAAAGGTGAACAACTTTGTTTAAGAGGTTAAGCATTGTTGTTATGAAGAATTGGGAGATAATTAAACCGAAAATTGGGCTATCAGGCTATTTGATGTCTGAAATTCAGACTATCAGTGGTACTGAGTCATCTTTGGATAGGAAATCAAGCATGATCGAGTGGGAATTTGGCTATAGTTGTTATGGCAAGATTGTAGCTGAATCATTGGTCTACAACTTTGCTGCAGAGCTTTAGGTGAGTTGCTATAGAAAATTTAGAGAAATTTGACCCTAAAACCTGGCTGTCATGCGCACTGACGAAGCATTCCATGGTACAGTGCACCCCAAACTGAAACAGATCGCGGTTCACCCCCCTCCTCGTCGCCGGTGATCCGTTGCCGTGATGGTTGATTGCTCGTCGCGATTCATGCACTGTGGTCAGTAGATAAGCACGGGCAGGTAAAAATCTTAGCGCCCGGATTGAATTGGGTCTCGTGGCGGCTAAGCTTGCCGTACCTCCCATGCTCATCGGTCGATCGGATAACCTTCGCCGCCGTTGATCTGTCACCGGTGCGCGCCACGTGCATGCTTAAGCGCTAGCCCGCATCGTGGTGGATCATGGAGTGCATGTCCTGTGATCGCTGGAGGACTGCCAGGTGAAAGCCACCCGTTCTGAGCACCAGTGCCCCTTTCCCCCTCCGCCCGCCAGCACTTCTCTACCAAATTGAGTGCCACCGTTGTTGCGCTCTATAAATTGAGTGCACTACAGCTCCATAGGGTAATCACGCATCTATTGCACCAAACCTTGCCCCGGATTATCCACCAGGGACCGAGAATTGCTCGTTCCCCCAATCATGGTTTCCGCCACCGTAAAACGCACCTCACCGTGGCCAGCGCGATACAGGTCAGCTCACCCTCTCTGCTCTCTCGTTTGATTGCTCTCATGAACCCATGATGCTCGTCGACCGACCCGATTGAACTAGACCGCCACCAATCACTGGGAACACATTGTTCTTTGGAGTATCCGCACTGTCACCGTGGCCAGAGACATTTGGGTAGCCATTCATGAAATTGATTTGGGGAAACGTTCACTAGGTCCCGAATTTGGTTTAGGCCAAAGAAGGGCGCCGGTCCTTGCGTGAATCGGTTGGTACGTGAGCTCGCAGGAGCTCTGTCGCGCCGCTCACAGTCGTGGTCCTGGCACGGTAAAGGAATAGAAATCCAGGGCTTTTCTGCATCTGTCAGCGATTCAGTCAAATAGTGCCATGACCCTGCTTCCAGTTATTCAATAAGCCAAGGGCCTTTCTGCAAGTCTACCACGCGGGCGCGCGCGGGCAGTTTCCTTCGGGCGTGGGCTGGTTTGGGCTGCTTCCGGCCCAACACTGTTCACGCTTTTCTCTTTTCTTTTTCTTTGAAATTTTGGAAATCTGTCGAAAATTGTAGAAAAATGATAAAAATGTCAAACCAGTTTTGCTAGATTCCTAATTTTCCATAGAATGTAATAAAAAATAGTTTCATGATTTTTAGATCGAATAGGGAATTTTAGAGCATTTAAAATAGCCTAAAACATTGTTTCTGGATTTTTAGAAAATAGATAATAATTCCAAAAATCCCCAAACTTTTTATATAAACTCTAAACATTATTTAGAAGCTTTGGGTAGAATTTGGTGTGATTTGGACCTTGTTTGATACCTAGACCCCAAAACCCTGCCCTGCCCTTTGAATTCCTTTACTAACTCCGGAAACCCTAATTTCTCGGAGAATCGTGAAGGAAAATTATATTCAAGACTTTAAAAATAAACTTTTACTATCTTTGCATCCTCATGAGCATTACATGGTGAAAGGGAATTAGGCTTACACCTAGTTCCTAAATAATTTTGGTGGTTGAATTGTCCAACACAAATATTGGACTAACTAGTTTACTCTAGTGCATAAGTTTTACAGGTGCAAAAGGTTCACATTCAGTCAATAAAAAGACCAAGTGTTGGATTCAACAAAGGAGCAAGAGGGCAACCGAGGGCACCTCTGGCTGGAGGCACCGGACTGTCCGGTGTGCACCGGACAGTGTCCGGTGCGCCCAGAGGACTCCAACTCAAACTCTTCGCCCTCGGGAATTCTCGGAAGCCGGCGCGCTATAATTCACCGGACTGTCCGGTGTGCACCGGACATGTCCGGTGCTCCAAGGAAGCGCGGTCTCCGGAACTCGCCAGCCTCGGGTTCGCGCGGCAGCCGCTCCGCTAAATTTCACCGGACTGTCCGGTGTGCACCGGACTGTCCGGTGTGCCAGCGGAGCAACGGCTCTCTGCGGCGCCAACGGCTCCCTGCGGTGCATTTAATGCGCGCGCAGCGCGCGCAGACGTCAGGCACGCCCATACCGGTGCACCGGACATCAAACAGTACATGTCCGGTGTGCACCGGACACCCAGGAAGGCCCAGAAGTCAGAAGCTCCAACGGTCAGAATCCAACGGTAATGGTGACGTGGCAGGGGCACCGGACTGTCCGGTGTGCACCGGACTGTCCGGTGCGCCATCGAACAGACAGCTTCCAGCAACGGTCACTTTTGGTGGTTGGGGCTATAAATACCCCAACCACCCCACATTCATTGCCATCCAAGTTTTCCACTTCTCAACTACTACAAGAGCTCTAGCATTCAATTCTAGACACACCAAATAGATCAAGTCCTCTCCAAATTCCACACAACACCATAGTGACTAGAGAGAGTGATTTGCTTGTGTTCTTTCGAGCTCTTGCGCTTGGATCGCATTCTTTTCTTCCTCACTTGTTCTTGTGATCAAACTCAATTGTAACCAAGGCAAGAGGCACCAATTGTGTGGTGGCCCTTGCGGGGAAGTTTTGTTCCCGGTTGATTGAGAAGAAGAGAAAGCTCACTCGATCCGTGGGATCGTTTGAGAGAGGGAAGGGTTGAAAGAGACCCGGCCTTTGTGGCCTCCTCAACGGGGAGTAGGTTTGCAAGAACCGAACCTCGGTAAAACAAATCCGCGTGTCACACTCTTATTCGCTTGCGACTTGTTTTGCGCCCTCTCTCGTGGACTCGTTTATATTTCTAACGCTAACCCCGGCTTGTAGTTGTGTTTATTTTTGAGAATTTCAGTTTCGCCCTATTCACCCCCCCTCTAGGCGACTATCAATTGGTATCAGAGCCCGGTGCTTCATTAGAGCCTAACCGCTCGAAGTGATGTCGGGAGATCACACCAAGAGGGAGATGGAGACCGGCGACAACAAGCCCACTACAAGCCAAGGGAGCACTTCATCGGAAGAGTCCCGCACCAAGAGAAGGGAGAAGAAGAAGAACTCCTCCAAGCAGAAGGAGAAAAGATCTTCCTCTTCTCACCACAAGGAGAAGAAGGAAAAATCTTCTTCTCACAAGCCGCATCGGAGTGGGGACAAGCACAAGAGGATGAGGAAGGTGGTCTACTACGAGACCGACACTTCATCAACATCTACCTCCGGCTCCGACGCGGCGTCCGTCACTTCTAAACTCCAAGAGCGTAAGAAGTATAGTAAGATCCCCCTACGCTACCCTCGCACTCCTAAACATACACCTTTACTTTCCGTCCCATTAGGCAAACCACCAACTTTTAATGGTGAAGATTATGCTATGTGGAGCAATTTAATGCGATTTCATCTAACCTCTCTCCACAAAAGTATATGGGATGTTGTTGAGTATGGTGTACAGGTACCATCCGTAGGGGATGAGGACTATGACACGGACGAAGTAGCCCAAATCGAGCACTTCAACTCCCAAGCCGCAACCATTCTCCTTGCCTCTCTAAGCAAGGAGGAATACAACAAAGTGCAAGGGTTGAAGAACGCAAAGGAGATTTGGGACCTACTCAAGACGGCGCACGAGGGTGATGAACTCACAAAGATCACCAAGCGGGAAACGATCGAGGGGGAGCTCGGTCGCTTCCGTCTTCGCCAAGGGGAGGAGCCACAAGACATGTACAACCGGCTCAAGACCTTGGTAAATCAAGTGCGCAACCTCGGGAGCGCAAAATGGGATGACCACGAAGTGGTTAAGGTTATTCTAAGAGCCCTTATTTTCCTTAACCCCACACAAGTTCAATTAATTCGTGGTAATCCTAGATATCCACTAATGACCCCCGAGGAAGTTATCGGGAATTTTGTAAGCTTTGAATGCATGATTAAGGGCTCAAAGAAGATCAACGAGCTTGATGAGCCTTCCACATCCGAGGCGCAACCGGTGGCCTTCAAGGCAACGGAGGAGAAGAAGGAGGAGTCTACATCAAGTATACAACCGATTGACGCCTCCAAGCTCGACAATGAGGAGATGGCCCTAATCATCAAAAGCTTTCGGCAAATCCTCAAGCAACGGAAGGGGAAGGACTACAAATCCCGTTCCAAGAAGGTTTGCTACAAGTGTGGTAAGCCCGGTCACTTTATTGCTAAATGTCCATTATCAAGTGATAGTGACAGGGGCGACGACAAGAAGGGAAGAAGAAAGGAGAAGAAAAGGTACTACAAGAAGAAGGGCGGCGATGCCCATGTTTGTCGGGAGTGGGACTCCGACGAAAGCTCAAGCGACTCCTCCGACGACGAGGACGCCGCCAACATCGCCGTCACCAAGGGACTCCTCTTCCCCAACGTCGGCCACAAGTGTCTCATGGCCAAGGACGGCAAAAAGAAGGTAAAATCAAGATCCTCCACTAAATATGAAACATCTAGTGATGAGGATGATGATAAAAATGAGGAAGAAAACTTGCGCATTCTTTTTGCTAACCTCAACATGCAACAAAAGGAAAAATTAAATGAATTAATTAGTGCTATACATGAGAAGGATGATCTCTTGGATTCTCAAGAGGACTTCCTTATTAAAGAAAATAAGAAGCATGTTAAGGTTAAAAATGCTTATGCTCTAGAAGTACAAAAATGTAACAAATTATCTAGTGAGCTAAGCATATGCCATGACACTATTGCCAACCTTAGAAATGAAAATGTTAAATTAATTGCTAAGGTTGATTCTCATGTTTGCATTGATCCTAGAAATGATAATGTTGATTTACTAGCTAGGATTGATGAGTTGAATGTTTCTATTGTTAGCCTTAGAAATGAGAATGAAAAACTAATTGCTAAGGCTAAAGATTTTAATGTTTGCAATACTACTATTTCTGACCTTAGAAGTAAAAATGATATGTTGCATGCTAAGGTCATTGAATTAAAATCTTGCAAACCTTCTACATCTACTGAGCATATTTCCATTTGTACTAGATGTAGAGATATTAATGTTGATGCTATTCATGATCACCTAGCCTTAATTAAAAAACAAAATGATCACATAGCTCAACTAAATGCTAAGATTAGAGAGCATGACTTAGAAAATGAAAAATTTAAACTTGCTAGAAGCATGCTCTATAATGGGAGACGCCCTGGCATCAAGGATGGCATTGGCTTCCAAAGGGGAGACAATGTCAAAATTAATGCCCCTCCAAAGAACTTATCTAACTTTGTTAAGGGCAAGGCTCCCATGCCTCAGGATAACGAGGGTTACATTTTGTACCCTGCCGGCTATCCTGAGAGCAAGATTAGGAAAATTCATTCTAGGAAGTCTCACTCTGGCCCTAATCATGCTTTTATGTATAAGAGTGAGACATCTAGATCTAGGCAACCAACCCATGCCAAGTTGCCTAGAAAGAAAATTCCTAATGCATCAAATGATCATAGCATTTCATTTAAGACTTTTGATGCATCTTATGTCTTAACTAACAAATCCGGCAAGGTAGTTGCCAAGATTATTGGGGGCAAACACAAGGGCTCCAAGACTTGTGTTTGGGTACCCAAAGTTCTCGTTTCTAATGCCAAAGGACCCAAAACCGTTTGGGTACCTAAAACAAAGAACTAAACTTGTTTTGTAGGTTTATGCATCCGGGGGCTCAAGTTGGATACTCGATAGCGGGTGCACAAACCACATGACAGGGGAGAAAAGGATGTTCTCCTCATATGAGAAAAACCAAGATCCCCAGAGAGCTATCACATTCGGGGATGGAAATCAAGGTTTGGTCAAAGGATTGGGTAAAATTGCTATATCTCCTGACCATACTATTTCCAATGTTTTTCTTGTAGACTCTTTAGATTACAATTTGCTTTCCGTATCCCAATTATGTCAAATGGGCTACAACTGTCTTTTTACTGATACAGGTGTTACTGTCTTTAGAAGAAGTGATGATTCAGTAGCATTTAAGGGAGTGTTAGAGGGTCAGGTATACTTGGTAGATTTTGATAGAGCTGAACTCGACACTTGCTTAATTGCTAAGACTAACTTGGGTTGGCTCTAGCACCGCCGACTAGCCCATGTTGGAATGAAGAATCTTCACAAGCTTCTAAAGGGAGAACACATTTTAGGACTAACCAATGTTCATTTTGAGAAAGACAGGATTTGTAGCGCATGCCAAGCCGGGAAGCAAGTTGGTGTCCATCATCCACACAAAAACATCATGACTACCGACAGGCCACTGGAGCTCCTTCACATGGATTTGTTCGGCCCGATCGCTTACATAAGCATCGGCGGTAGTAAGTATTGTTTTGTAATTGTGGATGATTATTCTCGCTTCACTTGGGTGTTCTTTTTGCAGGACAAATCTCATACCCAAGAAACTTTAAAGGGATTCTTGAGACGGGCTCAAAATGAGTTCGGCTTAAGGATCAAGAAAATTAGAAGCGACAACGGGACGGAGTTCAAAAACTCTCAAATTGAAGGCTTTCTTGAGGAGGAGGGCATCAAGCATGAGTTCTCTTCTCCCTACACTCCACAACAAAATGGTGTAGTGGAGAGGAAGAATCGAACTCTATTGGACATGGCAAGAACCATGCTTGATGAGTACAAGACACCGGATCGGTTTTGGGCCGAGGCGGTCAACACCGCCTGCTACGCCATCAACCGGTTATATCTTCACCGAATCCTCAAGAAGACATCATATGAACTCCTAACCGGTAAAAAGCCCAATATTTCATATTTTAGAGTTTTTGGTAGCAAATGTTTTATTCTTGTCAAAAGAGGTAGAAAATCTAAATTTGCTCCTAAAACTGTAGAAGGCTTTTTACTAGGATATGACTCAAACACAAGGGCATATAGAGTCTTTAACAAGTCCTCAGGACTTGTTGAAGTTTCTTGTGACGTTGTGTTTGATGAGACTAACGGCTCTCAAGTAGAGCAAGTTGATCTTGATGAGATAGGTGAAGAACAGGCTCCATGCATAGCGCTAAGGAACATGTCCATTGGGGATGTGTGTCCTAAGGAATCCAAAGAGCCTCCACATGCACAAGATCAACCATCCTCCTCCATGCAAGCATCTCCACCAACTCAAGTTGAGGATGAGGCTCAAGATGTTGAACAAGAAGATCAAGAAGATGAGCCACCTCAAAATGACGGCAACGATCAAGGGGGAGATTCAAATGATGAAGACAAGGAGGATGAACAAGCAAGGCCGCCACACCCAAGAGTCCATCAAGCAATACAACGAGATCACCCCGTCGACACCATCCTCGGCGACATTCATAAGGGGGTAACTACTCGATCTCGTGTTGCGCATTTTTGTGAACATGACTCGTTTGTTTCCTCTATTGAGCCACACAGGGTAGAGGAAGCGCTTCAAGATTCGGATTGGGTGATGGCGATGCAAGAGGAGCTCAACAATTTCACGAGGAATGAGGTATGGCACTTAGTTCCACGTCCTAACCAAAATGTTGTAGGAACCAAGTGGGTCTTCCGCAACAAGCAAGACGAGCATGGTGTGGTGACTAGGAACAAAGCTCGACTCGTGGCCAAGGGGTATTCACAAGTCGAAGGTTTGGATTTTGGTGAAACCTATGCACCCGTAGCTAGGCTTGAGTCAATTCGCATATTATTAGCCTATGCTACTTACCATGGCTTCAAGCTTTTTCAAATGGACGTGAAGAGTGCCTTCCTCAATGGACCAATCAAGGAGGAGGTCTATGTTGAGCAACCTCCCGGCTTTGAAGACAGTGAGTACCCTAACCATGTTTATAGGCTCTCTAAGGCGCTTTATGGGCTCAAGCAAGCCCCAAGAGCATGGTATGAATGCCTTAGAGATTTCCTTATTGCAAATGGCTTCAAAGTCGGCAAGGCCGATCCTACTCTATTCACTAAGACTCTTAACAATGATTTGTTTGTATGCCAAATTTATGTTGATGATATCATATTTGGGTCTACTTACAAATCTACATGTGAAGAATTTAGTAGGATCATGACACAAAAATTCGAGATGTCAATGATGGGGGAGTTGAAGTATTTTCTAGGATTCCAAGTCAAGCAACTCCAAGAGGGCACCTTCATTAGCCAAACGAAGTATACTCAAGACATTCTAAGCAAGTTTGGAATGAAGGATGCCAAGCCCATCAAGACACCCATGGGAACTAATGGGCATCTCGACCTCGACACGGGAGGTAAGTCCGTGGATCAAAAGGTATACCGGTCGATGATTGGTTCATTGCTTTATTTATGTGCATCTCGACCGGACATTATGCTTTCCGTTTGCATGTGTGCAAGATTCCAAGCCGACCCTAAGGAATCACACCTTACGGCCGTGAAACGAATCTTGAGATATTTGGCTTTTACTCCTAAGTTTGGGCTTTGGTACCCTCGGGGATCCACATTTGATTTGATTGGTTATTCGGATGCCGATTGGGCAGGGTGTAGGATTAATAGGAAGAGCACATCGGGGACTTGCCAGTTCTTGGGAAGATCCTTGGTGTCTTGGGCTTCAAAGAAGCAAAATTCGGTCGCTCTTTCTACCGCCGAAGCCGAGTATATTGCCGCAGGCCATTGTTGCGCGCAATTGCTTTGGATGAGGCAAACTCTGCGGGACTACGGTTACAAATTAACCAAAGTCCCTTTGCTATGTGACAATGAGAGTGCAATCAAAATGGCCGACAATCCCGTCGAGCATAGCCGCACTAAGCACATAGCCATTCGGTATCATTTTCTTCGGGATCACCAACAAAAGGGGGATATCGAGATTTCTTACATTAACACTAAAGATCAATTAGCCGATATCTTTACCAAGCCACTTGATGAACAATCTTTTACCCGACTTAGGCATGAGCTCAATATTCTTGATTCTAGGAATTTCTTTTGCTAGTCTTGCACACATAGCTCATGAATATACCTTTGATCATGTCTCTTTTATATATGCTATGACTAATGTGTTTTCAAGTGTATTTCAAACCAAGTCATAGGTATATTGAAAGGGAATTGGAGTCTTCGGCGAAGACAAGGCTTCCACTCCACTCTACTACTCATTCTTCGCCGTCGCTCCGCATCATCTCTCCAACTATGGTATAATCTTCACTCATTCATTTCATGACCAAAGGGGGAGAAAGTACTTCATTGGGCTCTAATGATTCCGTTTTTGGCGATTCATGCCAAAGGGGGAGAAAATATGAGCCCAAAGCAAAAGGACCGCACCACCACCTAATTTTATAAATTTGATGATTTTAAATTGGTAAATTTCAAAATTGGTATCTCTTTGTGTTCAAAAGGGGGAGCAACTAGTATTTTCAAAATTGATGTCTTAAAACCCTCTTGAACACTAAGAGGAGACCTTATTTGAGGGGGAGTTTTGATTAGTCAAAGGAAAAGCATTGAACAAAGGAAGAAAATTTCAAATCTTGAAAATGCTTTGCAAAATCTTATTCATTTACCTTTGACTATCTTGCAAAATGACTTTGAAAAGAATTTACAAAAGAGTTTGCAAAAACAAAACTTATGGTGCAAATGTGGTCCAATATGTCAAAAACAAAGAAAACAATCCATGCGCATCATATAAGTAAATATTGGCTCAATTCCGAGCAACCTTTGCACTTACATTATGTAAACTAGTTCAATTATGCACTTCTATATTTGCTTTGATTTGTGTTGGCATCAATCACCAAAAAGGGGGAGATTGAAAGGGAATTAGGCTTACACCTAGTTCCTAAATAATTTTGGTGGTTGAATTGTCCAACACAAATATTGGACTAACTAGTTTACTCTAGTGCATAAGTTTTACAGGTGCAAAAGGTTCACATTCAGTCAATAAAAAGACCAAGTGTTGGATTCAACAAAGGAGCAAGAGGGCAACCGAGGGCACCTCTGGCTGGAGGCACCGGACTGTCCGGTGTGCACCGGACAGTGTCCGGTGCGCCCAGAGGACTCCAACTCAAACTCTTCGCCCTCGGGAATTCTCGGAAGCCGGCGCGCTATAATTCACCGGACTGTCCGGTGTGCACCGGACATGTCCGGTGCTCCAAGGAAGCGCGGTCTCCGGAACTCGCCAGCCTCGGGTTCGCGCGGCAGCCGCTCCGCTAAATTTCACCGGACTGTCCGGTGTGCACCGGACTGTCCGGTGTGCCAGCGGAGCAACGGCTCTCTGCGGCGCCAACGGCTCCCTGCGGTGCATTTAATGCGCGCGCAGCGCGCGCAGACGTCAGGCACGCCCATACCGGTGCACCGGACATCAAACAGTACATGTCCGGTGTGCACCGGACACCCAGGAAGGCCCAGAAGTCAGAAGCTCCAACGGTCAGAATCCAACGGCAATGGTGACGTGGCAGGGGCACCGGACTGTCCGGTGTGCACCGGACTGTCCGGTGCGCCATCGAACAGACAGCTTCCAGCAACGGTCACTTTTGGTGGTTGGGGCTATAAATACCCCAACCACCCCACATTCATTGCCATCCAAGTTTTCCACTTCTCAACTACTACAAGAGCTCTAGCATTCAATTCTAGACACACCAAATAGATCAAGTCCTCTCCAAATTCCACACAACACCATAGTGACTAGAGAGAGTGATTTGCTTGTGTTCTTTCGAGCTCTTGCGCTTGGATCGCATTCTTTTCTTCCTCACTTGTTCTTGTGATCAAACTCAATTGTAACCAAGGCAAGAGGCACCAATTGTGTGGTGGCCCTTGCGGGGAAGTTTTGTTCCCGGTTGATTGAGAAGAAGAGAAAGCTCACTCGATCCGTGGGATCGTTTGAGAGAGGGAAGGGTTGAAAGAGACCCGGCCTTTGTGGCCTCCTCAACGGGGAGTAGGTTTGCAAGAACCGAACCTCGGTAAAACAAATCCGCGTGTCACACTCTTATTCGCTTGCGACTTGTTTTGCGCCCTCTCTCGTGGACTCGTTTATATTTCTAACGCTAACCCCGGCTTGTAGTTGTGTTTATTTTTGAGAATTTCAGTTTCGCCCTATTCACCCCCCCTCTAGGCGACTATCACATGGCATTCATTATTATGTATGGTTATATTTAGAAAACGAGGAAGAAGTTGAAGTAGAAGAAGAGAAGACTTCGGCACCACCACCTAAGGAACATCAGGCAGGCAGCTGTTTCTATTTTGACATCTCCTTGATTCTTTTAAACCAAGGCAAGCCCTGGTGCATTTGCCACCTCCTTGATTCTTTTAAAAAACTTTCTCACTTGCTTGATGCATTAGGTGATAGGAGTTGAATGCTAAAACAATTCCTGCATTACCTTCCTTGAATTTGATTACCTTCCTTTGAATCCCTGTTTTATAAAAGGTTTTTACTCTGCTTAGTCTTGCTCTAGCAAAACAAAAGGTTTTGTTTTTTATAAAAGATGATGTGGTAAAGTGGGAGGGATGTTTTTGAAAATAAAACTTGATGGTGGATCCATCATGGCCATGATGGGTTCAACATCGGAAAAGATGTACCTCTGCCAGGTACCAAACTTTGGGAATTGAAATGATAAAGCTGAGACCGGGCGGGTGACTTGCACGAGAAGAGAGTCTCGGTGTAGTGTCTCCATCTGAGTCGATTAAGGATCGTGTCGATATAGGCTTGATGACCGAGGACCCTTTAACTGGTCACATGTCTCGTCATGGGTAAGCTTTGCCTCGGGCAAACTAAGGCCAGAATAAGATACCACGCAATGGGAGTGGAGAGATGGCGAGAGTAGTGTGTACCCTCCGTGGCAAGAGGCTGGACGGTGGTGTATTTGTGCTCTCGGTTGGCATGAACCTGATCTAGTCTTAAGAACCTCGATGGCAAGTTGACATATGCAAGGGTTAAGTGCTACATATGTCGTGTGATCGGAGATCCTCAGCTGAGTATAATCGATTCGGATCACCGTACCTTCGCGGTTATGAAGACTTGGTCACTGACCTATACGTAGAACTCCAGTAAAGATGAAGGATTGTTAAGAAATTGGCTAGTATATGTCACGTGATTGAACTAGGGTAGAAAGAACTCTAGTTATAGGTAATCCTACTTAAATTGACAATAAAACTGGATTTTTAAGGATCCACTTTTAGTAAGCATTTCTGCAAACAGAGTCTTTGATTATTGAGAAACCTTACCTTGACTCCCTTATAACCAGCATACCCTTGAGAGTCTTTTCCTTAGTCGGGTAAGCCTTGCTGAGTAATTCCATACTCAGGGTTTTATTCCCTATTGTTTTTAGGTGAAGAAGCGACAAACTTTTGTTACTTCTGTTCTAAGGTGGTACCAAAGGAAGAGCACCAAGAGTGAAGTTGCGGGAGGAGAGGATCCTCTATAAAAACTTTTGTTTAAAACTTATCGGGAGGGGTTTTTGCCTCCCTTGGCTTGTAATAATAATATTCTGCACTCGTATGTTATATTCTGGTTTGTAAATGTTTGACTTTGTCTTACTTTTAACTAAAGGTAAGTTTATGTAACCGCTTCCGCATTTCCTTATCTCCAATGATTTGTAATGTCTGCGTGACGGGTAAAACGCTCTTGGGAAAGTAAGGAAAGTAGATACCCAACTTGTCAAGTGATTCAGGGGCACCTGCAGGGTTGTTTAAGGTCCGTTGGACAAGGACAACTGTAGGTGGGCCTAATGACTTGGAAGGTTTCGTCACAATATCCTAGTAAAAAGCCTTCTACAGCCTTAGGAGCAAATTTAGATTTTCTACCTCTTTTAACAAGAATAAAACATTTGCTACCAAAGACTCTAGAATATGAAACATTGGGCTTTTTACCGGTTAGGAGTTCATAGGATGTCTTCTTGAGGATTCAGTGAAGGTAGAGCCAAAGTAGCAGGCGGTGTTAATCGCCTCGGCCCAAAACCGGTCCAAAGTCTTGTACTCATCAAGCATGGTCCTTGCCATGTCCAGTAGAGTTCTATTTTTCCTCTCCACTACACCATTTTGTTGAGGTGTGTAGGGAGAAGAGAACTCATGCTTGATGCCCTCCTCCTCAAGGAAGCCTTCAATTTGAGAGTTCTTGAACTCCATTCCATTATCGCTTCTTATTTTCTTGATCCTTAATCCGAACTCATTTTGAGCCTGTCTCAAGAATCCTTTCAAGGTCTCTTGGGTTTGAGATTTTTCTTGTAAAAAGAACACCCAAGTGAAGCGAGAATAGTCATCCATAATTACTAGACAGTACTTACTCCCGCCGATGCTTATGTAAGCAACCGGCCCGAATAAATTCATGTGGAGTAGCTCCAGTGGCCTGTCCATTGTCATGATGTTTTTGTGTGGATGATGGGCGCCAACTTGCTTTCCTGCTTGACATGCGCTACAAACCCTATCTTTCTCAAAATGAACATTTGTTAGTCCCAAAAATGTGTTCTCCCTTTAGAAGCTTGTGAAGATTCTTCATCCCAACATGGGCTAGTCGGCAATGCTAGAGCCAATCCATATTAGTCTTAGCAATTAAGCAAGTGTCAAGTTCAGCTCTATTGAAGTCAACTAAGTATAGCTGACGTACCCTCTACACTCCCTTAAATGCTACTGAATCATCACTTCTTCTAAAGACAGTATCACCTAAATCTGTAAAAAGACAGTTGTAGCCCATTTTGCATAATTGGGATACAGAAAGAAAATTGTAATCTAAAGAATCTACAAGAAAAGCATTGGAAATAGAATGGTCAGGTGATATAGCAATTTTACCCAATCCTTTGACCAAACCTTGATTTCCATCCTCAAATGTGATAGCTCTTTGGGGATCTTCGTTTTTCTCGTAGGAGGAAAACTTTCTTTTCTCCCCTGTCATGTGGTTTGTGCATCCACTATCAATTATCCAGCATGAGCACCTGGATGCATAAACCTGCAAAACAGTTTTAGGCCTTGTTTTTAGGTACCCAAACAGTCTTGGGTCCTTTCACGTTAGAAACAAGCACCTTGGGTACCCATACACAAGTCTTGGAGCCCTTGTGTTTACCCCCAACATATTTGGCAACTATTTTGCCTGATTTTTAGTAAGCACATAAGAAGCATCAAAAGTCTTAAATGAAATAATTGGCTCATTTGATGCAACAGGAGTTTTCTTTTTAGGCAATTTAACATGTGTTGATTGCCTAGAGCTAGATGCCTCATTTTAATACATAAAAGCATGATGTGAGACAGTATGAGGTTTTCTAGCATGAATCCTCCTAATCTTGTGCTCAGAATAACCAGCAGGATATAAAATGTAACCCTCGTTATCCTGAACCATGGGAGCCTTGCCCTTAACAAAGTTAGACAATCTCTTAGGGGCATTAAGCTTGACATTGGTTCCGTGTTGGAAACCAATGCCATCCTTAATGCCAGGGCATCTCCCACTATAGAGCATGCTCCTAGCAAATTTAAAATTTTCATTTTTCTATTTCATGCTCATTAATTTTTGTAGTTAGTTGAGCTATGTGATCATTTTGTTGTTTAATTAAAGCTAGGTGATCATGAATAGCATCAGCATTAATGTCTCTACATCTAGTGCAAATAGAAATATGCTCAACAGTAGATGTAGAAGGTTTGCAAGAATTTAATTTATCTATCTTAGATTTTAGCATGGCATTTTCATCTCTAAGATAGGAAATGGAATCATTGCAAACATTTAAATCTCTAGCCTTGGAAATTAAACTAACATTTCCAGTCTTAAGGCTAGCAATTGATTTATTCAATTTATCAATCTTAGCAGTTAAACTAGCATTGTCATTTCTAAGATTAGTAATTGAATCATCACAAGCATTTAACTTCTCAACCTTAGCAAATAAATTGGCATTCTTAGTTTTAAGGTTGGAAATTGAATCATGGCAAACCCTAAGCTCATTAGATAAATTTTCATATTTTTCTACTTCCTGAGCATAGGCATTCTTCACCTTAACATGCTTCTTATTTTCCTTAATAAGGAATTCCTCTTGGCTATCCAAGAGTTCATCCTTCTCATGAATAGCACCTATCAATTCATTCAGTTTTTCCTTCTGTTGCATGTTTAGGTTGCCAAAAAGAGTGAGCAAGTCATATTCATCATCGCTAGAGCTAGCCTCATCACTAGATGTTGTACATTTGGTGGAGGCTCTAGATTTTACCTTCTTCTTTTTGCCGTCTTTCGCCATGAAGCATTTGTGGCCGACGTTGGAAAAGAGGAGGCCTTTGTTGACGGCAATGTTGGTGGCGTCCTCGTCGGAGGAGGAGTCGGTGGAGCTCTCGTCGGATTCCCATTCCCTACACACGTGGGCATTGCCGCCCTCCTTCTTGTAGTATCTCTTCTTCTCCTTCCTCTTTCCCTTCTTGTCGTCGCCCCTGTCACTATCACTAGATAATGGACATTTAGCAATGAAATGATCGGGCTTACCACATTTGTAGCACACCCTTTTGAAATGGGGTTTGTAATCCTTCCCCTTCCTTTGCTTGAGGATTTGGCAAAAGCTTTTGATGATAAGCGCCATTTCCTCATTGTCAAGCTTGGAGGCTTCGATTGGAATCCTACTTGGTGTAGATTCCTTCCTTTCTTCCTCCATCGCCTTGAATACGATGGGTTGCACCTCGGGTGTGGAGGTGCCGCCTTGCTCCAAGTTGATGATTTGTTTGGAGCCTTTGATCATCAATTCAAAGCTCACAAACTTTCCTATAACTTCCTCGGGAGACATTAACTTATATCGAGGATCACCACGAATTAATTGAACTTGAGTGGGGTTACGAAAAACAAGTGATCTAAGAATAACCTTGACCATTACATGGTCATCCCACTTGGTGCTCCCGAGGTTGCACACTTGGTTCACCAAGGTTTTGAGCCGGTTGTACATGGCTTGTGGCTCCTCTCCTTGGTTGAGGACGAACCGACCGAGCTCCCCCTCGATCATTCCCCGCTTGATGATCTTGGTCACCTCGTCTCCTTCGTGCGCAGTTTTTAGTACGTCCCAAATCTCTTTGACACTCTTCAACCCTTGCACCTTATTATACTCCTCTTGACATAGAGAGGCAAGGAGTATAGTAGTTGCTTGGGAATCAAAGTGCTTGATTTGGGCGACCTCATCCGAATCATAGCCTTTGTCCCCCACCGATGGTACCTGCGCTAAAAACTCAACAATGTCCCATATGCTAGCGTGGAGTGAGGTTAGGTGATGCCTCATTTTATCACTCCACATACAATAATCTTCACCATAAAAAACCGGTGCTTTGCCTAGTGGGACGGAAAGTAAAGGAGTGTGTTTAGAAATGCGAGGATAGCGTAGGGGGATCTTACTAAACTTCTTGCGCTCATGGCGCTTAGAAGTGACGGATGGTGCATCGGAGCCAGAGGTGGATGGTGATGAAGAATCGGTCTCATAGTAGACCACCTTCTTCATCTTCTTTTTCTTGTCGCCACTCTGAAGCGACTTGTGAGGAGGTGATCCCTCCGTTAGCTTGTTGTCGGACTCCTTCGATGGAGCCTTCCCGTGGCTCGTGGCGGGTTTGTCACCGGGCACGATCTCCCTGTTGGCGTGATCTCCCGACATCACTTCGAGTTGTTAAACTCTAATGAAGCACTAGGCTCCGATACCAATTGGAAGTCACCTAGAGGGGGTGAATAGGCGGAATCTGAAATTTATAACTTTAAAGCACAACTACAAGCTGGGGTTAGCGTTAGAATGAAAACCGAGTCCGAAAGAGAGGGTGAAAACAAATCAACTAAGAAATGAAAGAGGATGACATGACGATTTGTTTTACCGAGGTTCGTTTCTTGCAAACCTAGTCCCCGTTGAGGTGGTCACAAAAACCGGGTCTCTTTCAACCCTTTCCCTCTCTCAAACGATCACCTAGACCGATTGAGCTTTCTCCTTAATCAAATGGGTCACTTAGACCCCACAAGGACCACCACACAATTGGTGTCTCTTGCTTTGATTACAAGTCACTTAGAGAACAAGAATGAGGAAGAAGAAAGCGATCCAAGAACAAGAGCTCAAAGAACACGAGCAAAACTCTCTCTCTAGTCACTATGAGTTTGGAGTGGATTTGGGACTTGGAGAGGCTTTGATTCTATTGAATTGTGTCTTGTATTGATTGCACTAGCTCTTGTATTGAATGAGATGTCTGAAAAACTTGGATGCTTGGAGTGGTGGTGGTTGGGGGTATTTATAGCCCTCAACTACCACAAAGCCATTGGGGAGGCTGTCTGTCGATGAGCGCAACGTAACCCAACCGTTAGGGTTCTGGCGGTTTCGACCGTTGGAGCTCTGACTTCATGTCGCACCGGATAGTCCGGTGCTGCACCGGACAAACCCTGTTCACTGTCCGATGCGCCTTTGATGCCCGCTCTGACTTCTGCACGCACTGTTCATGCACTATTCACGCTTTTGTAGACGACCGTTGTGCTGATAGCCGTTGCTCCGCTTGGTGCACTGGACAGTCCGGTGGCAAACCGGACAGTCCGATGAATTATAGCGGAGCAGCCTCTGAGAAACCCGAAGCTGAAGAGTTTGAAGTCGATCGACCCTGGTGCACTGGACACTGTCCGATGGCACACCGGACAGTCCGATGCGCTAGACCAGAGTCCTCTTCGGTTTCTTTTGCTCCTTTCTTTTGAACCCTAACTTTGATCATTTATTGGTTTGTGTTGAACCTATATGCACCTGTAGAATAAATAATCTAGAGCAAACTAGTTAGTTCAATATTTGTGTTGGGCATTCAATATTTGTGTTGGGCATTCAACCACAAAAATCAATATTTGTGTTGAACCTATTTCCCTTTCAAGAAACATACCTTGTTCTTTGATTTTCACTTCTCACGCATTTACCACATAAGGACTCAATAGATATGTGTTGGACATCTAATCACCAAAACACTTATAGAAATGACCCAAGGCCACATTTCCCTTTCAATCTCCCCCTTTTTGGTGATTTATGCCAACACATCAAAAAGCAACATAAGAAGTGCAACATCAATGCAAATGAAGACCAAATTCTTTTTACTTAGGATTTGGCATATTTGGATCGCTCTTTGCCACCACTTGGTTTGTTTTTGCAAATCAAATTCTTTTCCTTATCTCTAAGTCAAACACGCTTGTTTGTGCAAATATAGAGATATTCCAAGAGTGAAATTGACCAAGTGCCAAAAACTCCCCCTTTTCCCCATAA
Organism: Zea luxurians; assembly: GCA_029449295.1. NCBI lineage: Eukaryota > Viridiplantae > Streptophyta > Magnoliopsida > Poales > Poaceae > Zea > Zea luxurians. Next base: position 15,751,435 of record JAOPSE010000024.1, on the reverse strand, counting down.
TCAAAATTCTCCCCATAAGAGACCAAATTTTGCAATAAGAGTATTTTGGACAAATCACAAATTCTAACTCTACTATTTTCAAAATTCATAAGTGGTTGGCTGATCCATTTGCTTTGGCCTTAATTTCTCCCCCTTTGGCATTAAGCACCAAAACGGAATAACTTTTGGCCCTTTTAACCCCATTGCTTCACCAAAATGTCAAATAAGAGCAAAAAGGCAATGAGAGCATAAGTGTGAACTTGGAATTAAATACACTAATACCGAAGTGCAGTGGAAGTCTTTTCGTCGTCCAAGTTCACTTTTCCCTTTCAATGTACCTATGAGACTACATCAAGTGTACTCAAACAAACAAGTTAGTCTCAAAGGGATCAAGTTGTAGCCCATCTCCCCCCTAAATATATGCACCATTTGCATACGGACTTGTGAAATCCGGGGATGACTTGTACAACTTGAGCATCATAAATAGACAACAAATGATGTAAATGCTTACAGTAACATGATCAAAGGCATGAACTACATGTATGCTCTAGATCAATCTAAGTTACGCGAATCTAAGACATTTAGCTCACTACGCAACCTGCAAAACCTTTTCTCATCTAAAGGCTTAGTGAAGATATCGACTATCTGGTTCTTAGTGCTAATGTGGTACACATCGATATCTCCCTTTTGCTGGTGGTCTCTCAGGAAGTGATGCCGAATGTCTATGTGCTTAGTGTGGTTATTGAAAGTCGCCTAGAGGGGGGGGTGAATAGGCGGAACCTGAAAATTAAAACTTTATCCCCCAACTAGATCCCTTGATTAGTGGTTGGAACAAGATATACAAATATCGGAGAATAGAAACAAAGTTCTTGCTAGAAAAGAGTATTGCTAAATAATGCGGGAGAGATAAATCAATACAATTAATAAGTTATAGAATAACAAAGCAAGAACCCTTAGATGAGAAGAGCACTAGGACAAGTTATTTCTTGCACCGTGTTGCTTTCACTAAATGGGAATTTAACTTGAAGCAACACCAAATGATATTAGCAAATAATGGTGCAAGAAAACTTAGAGCAAGGAAAACAAACAAATCACAGGCAATAAACACAATGGACACGGGTGATTTGTTTTACCGAGGTTCGGCCCTCGAAGGCCTAGTCCCCGTTGAGGAGTCCACTTAAGGACGGGTCTTTTTCAACCCTTTCCCTCTCTCCCCCGATCACACAAGGATCGGCGAGCTCTTCTTCTTCTCAAGGATCACTCTCGATCCCACAAGGACCACCACACACTTTGGTGTCTCTTGCTAGCTTTTACAAGCCTCCGAAACTTTGGAGGAAGTTCAATGGGAGTCAAAAACTCCACGCGCAAATGAACACAAAGATGAAGCACACACTATCTCTCGATGAATCTCACAAGGCACTAGTGCTAAACTCAAATGAGTAGCTCTCTTTTGCTTGCTCTCTCTTTTGTGGCACTTGTATTGGTTGTAGTGGTCTAAATCTTGTGTATAGGATGGATCAATGAATATATGTGGTTGGGAGGGCTTGAGTATGTCAACTAGATGACTTGGAATATTGCTTGGGCTCCCACACCTTGAAGTGGCCGGTTGGGGTGGTATTTATAGTCACCAACCAAAATCTAGCCGTTAGTGAAAGCTGTCTGTCGTATGGTGCACCGGACAGTCCGGTGCACACCGGACATGTCCGGTGCGACAGCCACGTCACCAGGCCGTTGGGGTTTCAACCGTTGGAGCTCTGACTTCTGGGCCCGCCGAGATGTCCGGTGGCGCACCGGACATGTACTGTAGATTGTCCGGTGCGCCACAACGCGCGTGTCTGACTTCTGCGCGCTCTGACGCGCATTAAATGCGTCCGCAGGTGACCGTTGGCTCGAAGTAGCTGTTGCCCCGTAGTTACACCGGACAGTCCGGTGTACACCGGACATGTCCGGTGAATTATAGCGGAGCTGCCGTTCTGAATTCCCGAGGCTGGCGAGTTCCGGAGGCCGCTCTTCCTTGGAGCACCGGACATCTCCGGTGTACACCGGACAGTCCGGTGAATTATAGCGGAGTCGCCTCTGGAATTTCCCGAAGGTGACGAGTTTGGAGTTGGAGTTCTCTGGTGCACCGGACATGTCCGGTGGCACACCGGACAGTCCGGTGCGCCAGACCAGAGGTGCCTTCGGTTGTCCCTTGCTCTTTTGTCGAACCTAATACTTGGTCTTTTTATTGGCTAAGTGTGAACCTTTGGTACCTGTATAACTTATACACTAGAGCAAACTAGTTAGTCCAATTATTTGTGTTGGGCAATTCAACCACCAAAATTATTTAGGAACTAGGTGTAAGCCTAATTCCCTTTCAGTTATGTTCAACAGGATTATCCGCCAAGCGGATTGCACTCTCATTGTCACATAGGAGTGGTACTTTGCTCAGATTGTAGCCAAAGTCCCGGAGGGTTTGCCTCATCCAAAGTAGTTGCGCGCAACACTGTCCTGCGACAACATACTCGGCCTCAGCGGTGGATAGGGCAACGGATGTTTCTTTCTTAGAACTCCAGGACATCAGGGACCTTCCTAGAAATTGGCACGTCCCTGATGTGCTCTTCCTATCAACCTTGCATCCGACATAATCGGAGTCTGAGTATCCAATCAAATCAAAGGTAGACCCCTTTGGATACCAGATCCTGAAGCAAGGCGTAGAAACTAAATAACTAAGAATTCGCTTAACGGCCACAAGGTGACATTCCTTGGGGTCGGATTGAAATCGAGCACACATTCATACACTAAGCATAATGTCCGGTCTACTAGCACAAAGATATAGTAATGAACTTATCATTGACCGGTATGCCTTTTGATCAACGGACTTACCTCCTTTATTGAGGTCAATATGTCCGTCAGTCCCCATTGGTGTCTTCGCGGGCTTAGCATCCTTCATTCTAAACCTCTTGAGAAGATCATGGGTGTACTTCGTTTGGGAGATGAAGGTGTCGTCCTTGAGTTGCTTCACTTGGAATCCAAGGAAGTAAGTCAACTCGCCCATCATCGACATCTCAAACTTTTGCATCATCACCCTACTAAACTCCTCACAAGACTTTTGGTTAGTAGAACCAAATATTATGTCATCGACATAAATTTGGCAAACAAAAAGATCACCATCACAAGTCTTTGTAAAAAGAGTGGGATCAGCTTTCCCAACCTTGAAAGCGTTAGAAATAAGGAAATCTCTAAGGCATTTATACCATGCTCTTGGGGCTTGCTTAAGTCCACAGAGCGCCTTTGAGAGCTTATATGCGTGGTCGGGATACCTGTCATCCTCAAAGCCAGGGGATTGCTCCACGTATACCTCCTCCTTGATTAGCCCATTGAGAAAAGCGCTCTTCACGTCCATTTGGAATAACCTAAAAGAATGGTGAGCAGCATAGGCTATTAATATCCGAATTGACTCTAGCCTAGCAACAGGATCAAAAGTCTCCTCAAAATCCAAACCTGCGACTTGGGCATAACCTTTTGCCACAATTCGAGCCTTGTTTCTTGTCACCACTCCGTGCTCGTCTTGATTGTTGTGGAACACCCACTTGGTTCCCACAATGTTTTGCTTTGGACGTGGCACTAGGCTCCAGACTTCATTTCTTTTGAAGTTGTTGAGCTCTTCCTGCATGGCCAACACCCAGTCCGGATCCTGCAAGGCCTCTTCTACCCTGAAAGGCTCAATAGAAGAGACAAACGAGTAATGCTCACAAAAATTAGTTAATCGTGAGTGAGTAGTTACTCCCTTGCCGATGTCACCCAGAATCTGATCGGCGGGGTGATGTCTTTGAATCGACGCTCAGACTTGAGATGGAGGGGTCTGTGGTGCTTCTTCCTCCATAACCTATTCTTCCTATGCTCCCCCTTGATCCTGCCCCTCTTCTTGAGGTACTTGTACATCGTTTTGAGTTGGGGGATGCACCATTGTTGAGTAAGATGGTTGATCTTGTTCTTGTAGTTCCTATGGTCACACATCACCTATCGTCATCGTGCGCATTGCGGCCGTCGGAACTTCTTCTTCATCTACATCATCAAGATCAACTTGCTCTCTTGGAGAGCCATTAGTCTCATCAAATACAACGTCGCTAGAGACTTCAACTAATTCTGATGATTTGTTGAAGACCCTATATGCCTTTGTATTTGAGTCATATCCTAGAAAAAACCCTTCTACTGCCTTGGGAGCAAATTTAGAATGTCTACCTTTCTTCACCAGAATGTAGCATTTGCTCCCAAATACACGAAAATAAGAAACATTTGGTTTGTTACCAGTAAGGAGTTCGTAGGAGGTCTTCTTGAGAAAACGGTGCAGGTAGAGCCGATTTATGGCATGGCAAGCTGTGTTCACAGCTTCCGACCAAAACCGCTCAAGCGTCTTGTACTCTCCAAGCATCGTTCTCGCCATGTCGATTAGCGTCCTGTACTTCCTCTCTACCACACCATTTTGCTATGGTGTGTAGGGAGTGGAGAACTCGTGCTTGATGCCTTCCTCCTCAAGATACTCTTCAACTTGTAGATTTTTGAACTTGGACCCATTGTCGCTTCTTATCTTCACCTTTAGCTCAAATTCATTTTGAGATCTCCTTAAGAAGCGCTTTAGGGTCCATTGGGTTTCTGACTTATCCTGCAAAAAGAATACCCAAGTGAAGCGGGAAAAATCATCGATAATTACAAGACCATACTTACTTCCCCCGATGCTGAGGTAGGCAACGGGTCCGAACCCATGTGAAGAAGCTCCAGTTGTCTTGATGTTGTCATCACTTTCTTGCTGTGATGAGTGTTTCCCACCTGTTTCCCTTCCTGACATGCTGCTCAAGGTCTGTCTTTCTCAAAATAGACATCGGTTAGTCCTAACACATGATCTCCCTTTAGAAGCTTATGAAGGTTCTTCATCCCAACATGTGCTAGACGACGATGCCAAAGCCAACCCATATTAGTCTTAGCTATTAAGCATGCATCTAGATCAGCATTCTCTTTTGAAAAATCAACTAAGTAGAGCTTGTGTTGGGGGCCTTCGTCCTCCGAAGGTCCTCAAAAACATGATTTGACAATGTTTTCCAAGTGGATTATGTGAACAGGTATTTTCGGACTCAGAACTATGAATATGAAGCACGGCCAGGACGAAACCTGAACCAGACGAAGGACGAGCGCAGCCGAAGCTGTGCGCAGGGAAGCTTCGTCGCGATAACAGAGGGGGGAACCGACTTAAAGATGAAAAGACTGCGTGGGCCTTGACAAATTTCCATAAGCCATTAACAAATGTAATGGACATGGATGTAATTTTACGTGGGCTGCGTCCCGCGCCTATAAATAGATGAACAGTACTCCCGTACTGTTCACGCTGACTTGGCATTGGCATTTGCGTCACGCTTGTACTTTTTACCTTCTCTCAAGACCGAAGGTACATTTGTAATTTGTAATCATTTCTATTTCTCTGTGTTAATAAAATAGAAATGATTCTATGATTTACATTTCATGTTTTATATGAATCCTTCGTTATTACTTGTTGAATTTACGAAGGTATGTCTCTTGTGACCTTCGTCCGGAACTCATTATTCCCGAAGGGGAATAATGTTTGGTAGGACGAAGGGCCTTAACATTTAACACTTTTTATGTTGCCTTGTTCTTAATCCGAAGCATCTGAGAACAAGTCCCCAACATTGGCGCCCACCTCCGGTGAACTCACTTCCACTTCGAAGCTTTTTTGAACACCTTCGGAAGCTGTAGATCTTCGCTATGGCACCGAAGAAAGCTTCAGCGGCTGGGGCTGCAGCACTGCAACCGCTGGACCACAACCAGGAGACCGTCTCTCTTCGGGAGGCCCGAAGCCAGAAGAGAAAGGCCGTTAGCCCAACGCTTCAGGAGGAAGAGCTAGACCAAGAAATCAGGGATATGGAGATCCTACATCAACAGGTGCAAAGAAAGAAGGAGAAGATGGCCCGGCTAGCTGAGTTGCAACGGCAGATAGACGAAGCCTCTGAGGAAGTCCGCCATCTTACCCATGATGAGCAAAACAGAAGGCCTCAGCAGAAAGACCTTCATCAGGAGGGCTTCGTCAACGAAGATGACTGGTATGACAATTTCCATCAGGGAAATTTTGTTTTCGATGATGCTTCTCCTTTGTCCGCTGAGCTGCAGGCTACACCTTGGCCTCCATCCTATAAGCCACCCCAGCTCCCCATGTTCGACGGCCACTCAGACCCGAAGCAGTTCTTGATGAGCTACGAAGCAACGGTGTCTTCGTATGGGGGCAATGCTGCAGTCATGGCGAAGTCTTTCGTCATGGCCGTCAGGAATGTTGCTCAGACCTGGTACTCCTCCCTTCGACCAGGAACGATCACTTCATGGCAGAAGCTGAAGGATATGTTGTTAACCAGCTTTCAAGGATTTCAGACAAAGCCAGTCACTGCTCAAGCTTTGTTCCAGTGCACTCAGGACCATGAAGAATACCTTCAGGCGTATGTCAGAAGGTTCTTGCGTCTGAGGGCGCAGGCTCCAACGGTGCCCAATGAAATTGTCATTGAAGCCATGATCAAGGGGCTTCGTCCTGGTCCTGCAGCCCAATACTTTGCTAGGAAGCCTCCTCAGACCTTGGAGAAGTTGCTCCAAAAGATGGACGAGTACATTCGTGCTGATAATGACTTTCGCCAAAGAAGGGAGGAGGCCTTCAGATTTTCTGAAATGACCAGGGGCTTCGGAGGAAGATACTACCCGAGGCATGTCCGGTCTATCCACAGCTCCACTCAGAATGATGATAAGGGGAGTCAGCAGAGCAGACCGCAGTGCTCCTCACAGGCTTCGGGGCAACAACAAGCTTTCTTCCGGCCACCAGCTCCGAGAGGCAGAGGCGCCAGGGGCTTCGGCGGAAGATTCGGAGATCAACCAAGGAAATTGTTTTGCTTGTTCTGTGGAGAAGGCAAGGGCCATACCACCAGGACGTGCCATATTACAATCCAGAAGCAAAAGGAGATAGCCGAAGCTACATCTCAACAAGTTCAGCCGAAGCAGGTCATGCATACTGCTTCGTATCATCCGCCTTACATCCCACAGTACATAGACAACCACCCTGCAGCTTCTGTAGCTTCGGCAAGTCAACCTCAAGCTTCCTGGCAACAGCCCCCGCCTCCACCACCATTGCAACAGGGTCAGCAGCCAGAAGGGAGTCAATATGCTCCACATCAAAGGGACTTCAGAGAACAATCCGAAGCTCGCACAGTCAACAGCACTGTGCCAGAGTCGAAGCACATTTATTGACACATATCCTACCTTTGATAGCAGTCTTTTCCATTCAGTTCTATTCTCTGTAGCAAAAAACATTGATCGTTTCCATGTAATAATTCCGCTGTTTCCCACGAGGAAAATCTATTTTCTCCACATGATTAAGTTGATGAAGTTTTTGTGTTAACAAGGAGGACCTTCGAAATATTAAAAATCCTTCGGATTAATAGAAAGTCGTTCTAAGGAACGCAGAGTAAGTTCATGAAGTCACAAAAAGCCGTTCCAAGGGGAGCGCAGTGTAAGTTTTCTGCTCAAAAGTCGTTCCTAAAGGAATGCAGAGCTTACAGCGAAAAGTCAACGCTGATACCGTCTAAGTAAAAGACGAAGAAGCTCCTAAGGGAGGCTTACAGCGAAAAGTCAACGCTGATACCGTCTAAGTAAAAGACGAAGAAGCTCCTAAGGGAGGCTTACAGCGAAAAGTCAACGCTGATACCGTCTAAGTAAAAGACGAAGAAGCTCCAAAGACGTTCCTAAGGGAATGCAGAGCTTACGAATAAATTTTGTGTGTATCTTCGGAACAAAGGTCATTTGCATAACATAACATCATCACATCATCTTGCATAGCATAAGCATCATACATCATATTGCATTTTGCAAGAGAAGGGTACACAGTATCGACCTTCGGAAGAATGCTTTGAGAAAGCAATATCGAAATTGTATAAATTCGGAATACAGCTTCGGAGAATATTTTTACGAAGCATGGACAAGCTTCGTCAGAGCAATATCGAAATTGTATAGCTTCGGAGAATGCTTTCACGAAGCATGAATGTGACTTATCAGAACAGTTTTAACGGAGAATATTTTCTTCACGAAGCATGAAAAGAAGGGAAGGTGTTTTTTCGCCGAAGACTCAAAAATGGTATGTATGTAGAGTTTCATGCATCGTAAAGAATTGAATAGTGAAAAGAAACTTGTATATTACATTCAAATGTACAAAATGTTACATAGATCACAATTTAAATGTTTTTTCTAAATAGCATCTAGTCTTCTCTTAATACTGCTTCGGCGACTTCATTTAGAAGCTGATCAACAACCTTGTCCATGATAGCTTCGGCCATTTGTTTAATTTCATCATCACCTTTTGTGTGCGGGTCGGCAGTCGATTCAGCAGCTTCTAAGGCAAAAGAATATTTCTTCATTACTATTACAAACCGTGAGCAAAGTTTGAAATAAAAATTACAACACAATAAGAACGGCTAATTAATACCTAATTGCCTTTCGGGCTCTGTACTTCTTTCGGCAGCTTCTGCCACTTTCCTAGCATCATGGATGCCTTTTTCGCTCCTTTGGATAATTTCTTGCGCCATTCCTCGGCCGCCGTCGTTCCAGATATCAGTAAAAAATTTGCCACCAACAACGCTTGCTTCGGCCGAAGGGTCCTTGATGTCTTCGGAAGATAAGGCAGCTTCGGACTGAGCTAAAAATTTTACATGCCCGCAACCTTTCTTCTCTAAGACAGAAGCAATTCCTCTGGCGCCCGAAAAAGCGCAGATATCGCCGCGACTGCTCAGGATCTCCTCGAAGGCCTCTGCTTCGTGACTGATCCATTCCAGTGGACCTTCGGGATTGCCTCGAGTGAAATTATCTTCGCTGGAAAAGGCGCCCACGCTGGCGAAGCTGGTTTTAATTTTATTCACGCATTCTATAGATTTAACATAACATTTCCTCTGAGATGCACGAAGCTCTTTAACTCTTAACTCCAATTTGTTGACCATATGATCACTGAGTTCTCGTTTTGTTTCCTCAAGCACGCGCTCCTCTCTAGCTCTAGCCAGTTGTTTCTGAAGATCTTTAATTTCACGCTTTTGGGCTTCGACCTGGGTTTTTGAAGCAGCTTCGTCATTCTTTACTTTGTCTACCAGCGTAAGCAAAATTTTATCCTTTTCCAGAGCTTCGTTTCTCAGTTTGATAACTTCGGAGCGCAAATTGTTGAACGCAATCTCATAGCTTTCATCTTCGGCGCTTTTTTGAGCTCTTAATGCGTTGCTTAGAATTAAGCCCTGTACGAAAAAGAATCCATATAAGAATATAGGAATGAATTACGAATTAAAAAAGTTTTTTCAAACGCTTAATTCCCAAACCTTTAGGCTATTGTATGCAAGACTGTCTGCGAGATCCTCTTTTGTCATGGCGCTTAGTCCAGCTTCGAGCTTCGGGAAGCCTATACTCCTAGCCATCTCTCGGCAGACAGTTAGTTCTTTATTATCAGGTAGGCAGTATAGGAAATCATCTTCATTTGTCCCATTGAATATTACTGCCCCCTTCGGATATTTTAGCTCTTTTGCATAATGGTTGGCTTCATAAGTTTCTTCTGCAGATAGTTTCTTCCCCGAAGCGTGTCGTATAATGTAATCGCATATGCTGGCAGGAGCTTCGGGGATGGCAGTGTCAATTTCTTCAATTACAACTGGTTCTGATATTTTTATTGCTTCGGCTTCCAAAGGTTGCTCCTTGTAGGGCTCTGAAGGCCCAGCTTCAGCTTCAGCTTGTTGCGTCGAAGCTTCAGTAGAAGCTTCAGCAGCTTCAACACTCTTTTTTGGAGTTGTGCTTGAAGACTTAATTGTCTCCAAGACATCTAGTACGTTTACCATTCTTTTCCTTTTTGGGGTCACCGATGGCCCCTTTTGGTTTTTTATTGCTTCGACATTTACCGAAGGACTTAAGATTTCAGACATTTTTGGCTCGTCAACCTTCGGTTTCTCTGATTCTTCCGCTGAAGGCGCTTCAATCTTTTCTTCCATCTTCGGAACTGAAGCTGGTTCGGTAGCTTCAGATGCCAAAGAAATTTCACCAATAAATTCGGGCACTGTGGCCGGCTCAATAAAACGTGTCCGATGGGTGAGCACCTTCATCTTTTTTCTTTGAGGTGCTGGTTCACTAATGGCACTTGTGGTAGCCTCTGTTGCAGGAGAAGCATTTTTCCTTTTGCGACCCAGTACCGGATAATGATAGTCAGGGTAGATGAACCCGACCGCGTCAAACACACGGTTGAGCCTTTTCTTCTTTCGGCCTCCGAAGGCTGCTGATAGTGCAGTGTTCTCAGCCTTCGAATATGTGCCGAGCAGTTCGTCACTTAATGTCTCAATACTTTTCAACCAGTCATCATCAGGTTCAACAAATTTATCTGCATACTTGAATGTGTATTTTAGTCTAACTAGTCCGCCTTCGTCGGACTCTTTAATGGTTTCCTTCGGCATTTCCCACTTTTCTGCAAGTGGCCATATCCTGAAGGCAATGTGCTCTTGGACCAAGTCCCTTGTTCCAATGAAGGAGCAGACTACGCCGAAGGCTCTTTGGCACTCCTCGGCTGCTTCGTCCATTTCAACCTTCGGCCTTCGTAGCCCGAAGCGTTGCCAGATGGGGCACATAATAATACTTTTAACATTTTCTTGCGCTGTTAAGTCATTCTTCACATAAAACCACTCTGTCATCCAGGCTCCGGGCCACCTCTTCCGAAAGGTCGGCACAGGGCAGCTTGACCCGGAGCGGGCACCGAAGCTGTAACACCCAAAATTGTTGTGATATTGTTCTTTTCCCCAGGGCTTTGTCTCGTATAATAATTCATGAATGTTGCAAAAACTCTTAGCATTTGGTTCTAAACCTTGGCTTCTTGCAGCCCAGACAAATATCCCCATCCTTATGATAGCTTCGGGAGTAAGTTGATGAAGGTAGACTTGAAATGTTTTCAGTACCTCAACAACAAAGTTGCTCAGGGGAAATCGAAGCCCAGCCTTGAGAAAGCTTCGGAAGATTACGACTTCATCTTCTTCGGGAGTGGGCGAAGTCTTTTCTCCAGCGTCAGCCCTCACAATAGATATATCTCGAAAATACCGCCCCCTCATATTATCAATATGGCTCTGCTTGATAGTGGTTTTTCCGAAAACCGTGTGACTTGGCCGCCATGGACGATCTTCGGCCTCTTCCCCACCACTCTCTACATCAAAGCTGTCGCTGTCACCAGTATCTTCGGACAAACCTTCGAGAATCTCCTTGGTGATTTTCTCTGTATTGGTCTCTGCCATCGCTATCAGGAACCCCAGATTCTTCTCCTCCTCGAGACTCAGCTTCGTCTCAGCAGGGATCTTCTTGCCTTCAGACATCTTCGGAAACGCTAAAAAATTGTTCCCGAGGCCGAAGCTTCAAAATCAAAAAGACCAGCAAATCTTAGTGCACAAGAGCTAAAAATTTTAGTGGGCCGAAGCAGATGGCAAGTGTGCGTACCAAATGAGTTTGCGGTGCGATCTTATTTATACACCCAGGGCGTTGAAAATTGAAAGGCCCCGTTTGTCAGTGAATGTTGCTATTCTAGCAAAGGGAAGGTGTTTTTTCGGACCTTCGGCTCAAGGCCTTCGTCCATATCGCAATCTGAATTTATTATTAACAAATTAATATTGCGAGGGGCTACTGTTGGGGGCCTTCGTCCTCCGAAGGTCCTCAAAAACATGATTTGACAATGTTTTCCAAGTGGATTATGTGAACAGGTATTTTCGGACTCAGAACTATGAATATGAAGCACGGCCAGGACGAAACCTGAACCAGACGAAGGACGAGCGCAGCCGAAGCTGTGCGCAGGGAAGCTTCGTCGCGATAACAGAGGGGGGAACCGACTTAAAGATGAAAAGACTGCGTGGGCCTTGACAAATTTCCATAAGCCATTAACAAATGTAATGGACATGGATGTAATTTTACGTGGGCTGCGTCCCGCGCCTATAAATAGATGAACAGTACTCCCGTACTGTTCACGCTGACTTGGCATTGGCATTTGCGTCACGCTTGTACTTTTTACCTTCTCTCAAGACCGAAGGTACATTTGTAATTTGTAATCATTTCTATTTCTCTGTGTTAATAAAATAGAAATGATTCTATGATTTACATTTCATGTTTTATATGAATCCTTCGTTATTACTTGTTGAATTTACGAAGGTATGTCTCTTGTGACCTTCGTCCGGAACTCATTATTCCCGAAGGGGAATAATGTTTGGTAGGACGAAGGGCCTTAACATTTAACACTTTTTATGTTGCCTTGTTCTTAATCCGAAGCATCTGAGAACAAGTCCCCAACAGCTTGCCATCTAATACACCCCTAAAAGCTAATGAACCATCACTCCTTCTAAAGACAGATACATTAACATTTGTAAACAGACAATTGTAACCCATGTGACACATTTGACTTACAGACAGAAGGTTGTACCCGAGCGACTCAACTAAAAATAAATTTGATATTGAGTGCTCGTTAGTGATGGCTATCTTTCCCAAGCCTTTGACCTTGCCTTGGTTCCCATCTCCAAAGATGATCATATCCTGGGAATCCTTGTTCTTGACGTAGGAGGTGAACATCTTCTTCTCCCCCGTCATGTGGTTTGTGCATCCGCTGTCGATAATCCAGTTTGATCCCTCGGATGCATAAACATGCAAGGAAATTTAAGCTTGGGTTTTAGGTACCCAACTCTTGTTGGGTCCTACAAGATTAGTCACAATAGTTTTTAGAACCCATATGCAAGTTTTGTCTCCCTTGCATTTGGATCCCAACTTCCTAGTAATTACTCTTGTTGGGGAGGTTGCTGGCGATGGGCGCACCGGACAGTCCGGTGCGCCACCGGACAGGTACTGTGCGCTGTCCGGTGTGCCGCCACGTCACCCAACCATTAGGGTCTGGAGCTGGATCGACCGTTGGAGCTTTGTCTTCTTGCGACACCGGACAGTAGCACTTTGCAGAGTCGACCGTTGGCGCAGGGAGCCGTTGCTCCGCTGGCTCACCGGACAGTCCGGTGAATTATAGTGAAGCGTGTCCTAGAATTCCCGAGAGTGGCTGGTTTGGAGTTGTACGGCCTGGTGCAACGGACACTGTCCGGTGGCACATCGGACAGTCCGGTGCACCATTCTTCAGCACACTCGAGTCCTTTTGCTCCTTTAAAATTATGTCCCTAACTTGATTCTTTTATTGATTTGTGTTGAACCTTATGCACCTGTAATACATGATTTCTAGACAAACTAGTTAGTCCATAGGTTTGCGTTGGTCGTCAACCACCAAAATTAATTATAGGAAATGGTTACCCAATTTCCCTTTCAATTTCTCCTTTTTTGGTGATTGATGCCAACACAAACCAAAGCAAATATAAAGTGCAGAAATGTAACTAGTTTGCATTTATGATGAATGTGCATAAGTTACTTGGAGTTAAACCAATTTGAAAGTCTTACTAAGAATAAGAGTGAATGGATTGGCTTTCTTTTATTTAACATTTTGGACCACATTTGCACCACTTGTTTTGTTTTTGCACATCTTTTGGAAAACTTTTCAAAACTTTTGCAAGTAGTCAAAGGTATAAGAATATGATTACAAGAAGCATTTTCAAATTTCTCCCCCTGTTTCAAATGCTTTCCCTTTGACTAAATAAAAGTTCCCCCTGAATGAAATTCTCCTCTTAGCTTTTAAGAGGGTTTTGAAGTAGATACCAATTTGAAATTTTACTTTCACAAATCAAGTGAAACATAGATACCAATTGATACCAATTGAGAATACATTAATTGAAATTTTACTTATGAAGATACCAATTGAAAGTTCATACTAATTTAAAATTGCCTTGAATACTAACTGAAAGACAAACATTTGTGAAATTTTGAAATTTGAAATGGTGGTGGTGGTGCGGTCCTTTTGCATTGGGCATAATACTCTCTCCCCCTTTGGCATTAATCGCCAAAAAACGGAGAACTTGAGAGCCCTGTAATACTTTCTCCCCCATTGGTAAAAGAAATATGAGTGAAAGATTATACCAATTTGAGAGATTGTGGAGTAACGACAAATGATACCGTTAGAGTCGAGTGGAAGCGTTGTCTTTGTCGAATACTCCATTTACCTTTCAATCTAAGACTAATACAAGAGATACTCATGGAAACATATTAGTCTTAGCCTTGGCACAAGAAGAAATAAGAAATATGCAATTGTACCAAATGAAAAAGATGTGATCAAAGGTATATAAATAAGCTATGTGTGCAATGTTTCAATCAAAATTCCGAGAATCAAGTATATTTAGCTCATTCCTAAGTTTGCTAAAGGTTTTCTCATCTAGTGGTTTGGTAAAGATATCGACTAATTGGTTCTTGGTGTTTACATAAACTATTTCGATATCTCCCTTTTATTGGTGATCCCTAAGAAAGTGATACCGAATATCTATGTGCTTAGTGTGGCTGTGTTCAACGTTATTATCTGCCATGCGGATTGCACTCTCATTATCACATAGGAGAGGGACTTTGCTCAATTTGTAGCCATAGTCCCTAAGGGTTTGCCTCATCTAAAGTAATTGTGCACAACAATGACCTGCGACAAAGTACTCGGCTTTGGCTGTGGAAAGAGCTACAAAGTTTTGTTTCTTTGAAGCCCAAGACACCAGGGATCTCCCCAGAAACTGACAAGTCCTGAATGTGCTCATCCTATCAATTTTACACCTTGCCCAATCGACATCGGAATATCCTTTTAAATCAAAGGTGGATCTCCTGGGATACCAAAGCCCAAACTTAGGAGTGTAAACTAAGTATCTCATGATTCTCTTCACGGCCCTAAGGTGAACTTCCTTAGGATTTGCCTGAAATCTTGGACACATGCATACAGAAAGCATAATATCTAGTCAAGATGCACATAAATAGAGTAAAGATCCTATCATTGACCGGTATACCTTTTGATCTACAGATTTACCTCCCATGTCGAAGTCGAGATGCCCATTGGTTCCCATGGGTGTCTTGATGGGTTTGTCATCCTTCATTCCAAACTTCTTAAGTATGCCTTGAATGTACTTTGTTTGGCTAATGAAGGTGCCATCCTAGAGTTGCTTGATTTGAAATCCTAGAAAATATCTCAACTCCCCCATCATAGACATCTCGAACTTTTGAATCATGATCCTACTAAACTGTTCACAAGTTGACATGTTAGTAGACCCAAATATAATATCATCAACATAAATTTGGCATATAAACAAGTCTTTTGCAACAGTTTTAGTAAAGAGAGTAGGATCAGCTTTTCTGACTTTGAAACCATTAGTGATAAGAAAATCTCGCAGGAATTCATACCATGCTCTTGGGGCTTGCTTGAGCCCATAAAGCGGCTTTGAGAGTTTATACACATGGTTAGGGTACTCACTATCTTCAAAGCCGAGAGGTTACTCAAAATAGACCTTTTCCTTGATAGGTCCATTGAGGAAGGCTCTCTTCACGTCCATTTGATAAAGCTTAAACCATGGTAAGTAGCATAGGCAAGTAATATGCGAATTGACTCAAGCCTAGCTATGGGTGCATAAGTTGCATCAAAGTCCAAACCTTCGACTTATGAGTAACCTTTGGCCACAAGTCGGGCTTTGTTTCTTGTCACCACACCAGGCCCATCTTGCTTGTTGCGGAATACCCATTTGGTTCCTACAACATTTTGATTAGGACATGGAACTAAATGCCATACCTCATTCCTAGTGAAGTTGTTGAGCTCCTCTTGCATAGCCACTACCCAATCCGGATCTCTTAATGCATCCTCTATCCTGTAAGGCTCAATAGAGGAAACAAAAGAGTAATGCTCACAAAAATGTGCAACCTGAGATCTAGTGGTTACCCCCTTATGAATGTCACCAAGGATGGAATTGACGGGGCGATCTCGTTGAATTGCTTGGTGGACTCTTGGGTGTGGTGGTCTTTGACCCTATTTTTCTTGCTCATCTTCCTTGTCTTCATTATCTTCATCTCCCCCTTGATCATTGTCCTCCTCTTGAGGTGGCTCATCCTCTTGATCTTCATCTTCATCATTTTGAGCCTAATCTTCATCTTGGGTAGGTGGAGATGCTTGGTTGGAAGATGACGGTTGATCTTGTGCTTGTGGAGGCTCTTCGGATTCTTTAGGACACACATCTCTAATGGACATGTTCCTCAACGCGACGCATGGAGCCTCTTCATCATCTAGTTCATCAAGATCAACTTGCTCCACTTGGGAGCCATTAGTCTCATCAAACACAATGTCACAAGAAACCTCAACTAATCCAGTGGATTTGTTGAAGACTCTATATGCCCTTGTGTTTAAGTCATAACCAAGTAAAAAGCCTTCTATAGCTTTAGGAGCAAATTTAGATTTTCTACCTCTTTTAAAAAGAATAAAGCATTTACTCCCAAAGACTCTAAAATATGAAACATTGGGCTTTTTACCAGTGAGGAGTTCATATGATGTTTTCTTGAGGATTCGGTGAAAGTAGAGCCGGTTGATGGAGTAGCAGGCGGTGTTAATCGCCTCGGCCCAAAACCAGTCCGGAGTCTTGTACTCATCAAGCATGGTTCTTGCCATGTCCAGTAGAGTTCTATTCTTCCTCTCCACTACACCATTTTGTTGAGGTGTGTAGGGAGAACTCATGCTTGATGCCCTCCTCCTCAAGAAATCCTTCTATTTGTGAATTCTTGAACTCCGTCCCATTATCGCTTCTAATCTTTTTGATTCTCAGTCTGAACTCATTTTGAGCCCATCTCAAGAATCCCTTTGAGGTCTCTTGGGTTTGTGATTTTTCCTACCAAAAGAACACCCAAGTGAAGCGAGAATAGTCATCCAAAATTACTAGACAGTACCTACTCCCGCCAATGCTTATGTAAGCGATCGGGCTGAATAAATCCATGTGGAGTAGCTCGAGCGGCCTGTCCGTCGTCATTATGTTCTTGTGTGGATGGTGGACTCCAACTTCTTTCCTGCTTGGCATGCGCTACAAATCCTGTCTTTCTCAAAATGAACATTGGTTAGTCCTAAAATATGCTCTCCCTTTAGAAGTTTGTGAAGATTCTTCATTCCAACATGGGCAAGTCGGCGATGCTAGAGCCAGCCCATATTGGTCTTAGCAATTAAACAAGTGTCTAGTTCAGCTTTATTATCATTAAAATCAACCAAATATAGCTGACCATCTAACACTCCCTTAAATGCTATTGAATCATCACTCCTTCTAAAGACAGTAACACCTATATCAGTGAATAGACAATTGTAGCCCATTTTGCATAATTGAGAAACAGAGAGCAAATTGTAGTCTAATGAATCTACAAGAAAGACATTGGAAATGGAATGGTCAGGAGATATAGCAATTTTACCCAAACCTTTGACCAATCCTTGATTTCCATCCCTGAATGTGATAGCTCGTTGGGGATCTTCATTTTTCTCATAGGAGGAGAACATCCTTTTCTCCCCTGTCATGTGGTTTGTGCATCCGCTATCGATTATCCAACTTGAACCACCGGATGCATAAACCTACAAAACAATTTTAGGCCTTGTTCTTAGGTACCCAAATAGTCTTGGGTCCTTTCACGTTAGAAACAAGCACCTTGGGTACCCAAACACAAGTCTTGGAGCTCTTGTGTTTGCCCCCAACATATTTGGCAACTATTTTGCCTGATTTGTTAGTTAAAACATATGATGCATCAAAAGCCTTAAATGAAATATTATGCTCATTTGATGCAGTAGGAGTTTTCTTTTTAGGAATTTTAACATGAGTGGAATGCCTAGAGCTAAAAGCCTCATTTCTATACATAAATGCATGATGAGAAGTAGTGTGAGGTTTCTTAGCATTAATTCTCCTAATTTTGTGCTTAGGATAGTTAGCAGGATATAAAATGTAGCCCTCACTATCCTGAACCATGGGTGCCTTGCCCTTTACAAAATTAGATAGTTTTTTAGGAGCATTAAGCTTGACATTGCTCCCCTGTTGGAAACCAATGCCATCCTTAATGCCAGGGCGTCTCCCATTATAGAGCATGCTTCTAGCAAATTTAAACTTTTCATTTTCAAGTTCATGCTCATTAATTTTAGCAGTTAATTTGGCTATGTGATCATTTTGTCGTTTAATCATGGCAAGGTGATCATCCATAGCTTCAATATTAACATCTCTACATCTAGTGCAAATGGAAACATGCTCAACAATAGATGTAGAGGGTTTGCAATCATTTAATTCTTCTATCTTAGCAATCAAAATGGCATTCTCATCTCTAAGACAGGAAATAGAATCATTGCAAACATTCAATTTTTCAATCTTAGAAACTAACCTAGCATTTTCAGTTCTAAGACTAGAAATTGAATCATGACAAATGCTAAGCTCTTTAGACAAGTTTTCACATTTTTCTACATACAGAGCATAAGCATTTTTCAACTTAACAAATTTCTTGTTTTCTTTAATAAGGAAGTCCTCTTGGCTTTCCAAGAGATCATCCTTTTCATGAATGGCTTCTATTAATTCATTTAATTTTTTCTTTTGGTCCATGCTAAGGTTGGCAAAGAGAGACATCAAATTATCTTCATCATCACTAGAGCTACTTTCATCACTAGATGTAGTATATTTGGGTGTAGCTCTAGAGTGCACCTTCTTCTTTTTGCCGTCCTTAGCCATGAGACACTTATGGACGATGTTGGGAAAGAGGAGTCCCTTGTTGACGGTGATGTTGGCGGCGTCCTCTTCCGAGGAGTCGGTGGAGCTCTCGTTGGAGTCCCATTCCCGACACATGTGGGCATCACCACCCTTCTTGTAGTACCTCTTCTTCTCCTTCTTCTTCCCTTTCTTATCGTCGTCCCTGTCACTTCCACTAGAAATTGGAAATTTAGCAATAAAGTGACCGAGCTTACCACATTTGTAGCACACCCTTTTAGAGCGGGATTTGTAATCCTTCCCCCTCCTTTGTTTGAGGATTTGATGGAAGCTCTTGATGATGAGCGTCATCTCCTCGTTGTCGAGCTTAGAGGCGTCGATTGGAAGCCTACTTGGTGTAGACTTCCTCTTTTCTTCTTTCGTCGCTTTGAATGCGACGGGTTGCACCTCGGGTGTGGAGGTGGTGCCTTGCTCTAAGTTGACAATGTGTTTGGAGTCTTTGATCATTAGCTCAAAGCTCATAAACTTGACAATCACTTCCTCAGGAGACATTAGTTTATATCTAGGATCCCCATGAATTAATTGTACATGAGTAGGATTACGAAAAACAAGGGATCTTAGAATAACCTTGACCATTTCATGGTCATCCCATTTGGTGCTCCCGAGGTTGAGCACTTGATTGACCATCGTCTTAACCCGGTTGTACATGGCTTACGGCTCTTCCCCTTTGTTGAGGAAGAATCGACCGAGTTTGCCCTCGATCGTCTTGCTCTTGGTGATCTTAGTCACCTCGTCCCCTTCATGAGCGGTTTTGAGGACGTCCTAAATCTCTTTGGCGCTCTTTAACCCTTAAACCTTGTTATACTCCTCTCGACACAAGGAGGCGAGGAGTATAGTCGTGGCTTGGGAGTTAAAGTGCCTAATTTGGGCGACCTTGACCGAGTCGTAGTCCTCGTCCCCCACCTTTGGTACATGCGCTCCAAATTCAACAATGTCCCATATGCTTTTGTGGAGTGAGGTTAGATGATGCCTCATTTTATCACTTCACATTGAATAATCTTCACCATCAAAATATGGTGGTTTACCTAAGGGAACGGAAAGTAGAGGAGCGTGCTTTGAAATACGTGGATAGCATAGGGGCATCTTACTATACTTCTTGTGCTCATGGCGCTTAGAAGTAGTGGACAACTTAGAGTCGGAGGTGGAGGGTGACAAAGAGTCGGTCTCATAGTAGACCACTTTCTTCATCTTCTTCTTCTTGTCACCTCCCCGATGCAACTTGGTGGAGGAAGAGGATTCCTCCTTGTGTTTGTTGTCGGACTCCCTTGAGAGAGTCCTCCCCGATCTTGTGGGCTTGTCGCTGGTCACGATCTCCCTCTTGGCGTGTTCTCCAGACATCACTTTGAGTTGGTTAGACTCTTAATGAAGCACTGGCTCTGATACCAATTGAAAGTTGCCTAGAGGGGGGGGGTGAATAGGCGAAACCTGAAATTTATAACTTAAACACACACTACAAGCCGAGGTTAGCGTTAGAGTTAAATACAAGTCCGGAAGAGAGGGAAAAACAAATCAAACAAGAAATAAGGTGAGTGGACACGATGATTTGTTTTACCGAGGTTGGTTCCAAAGAACCTAGTCCCCGTTGAGGAGGTCACAAAGACCGGGTCTATTTCAACCCTTTCCCTCTCTCAAACGGTCACTTAGATCGAGTGAGCCTTCTCCTTAATCAATCGGGTTACTAAGACCCCGCAAGGACCACCACACACTTAGGTGTCTCTTACTTTGATTACAAGTCACTTGAGAACAAGAATGAGAAAAGAAGAAAGGCCAACCAAGCAACAAGAGCAACAAAAGAACACAGGAGATCCTCTCACAAATCCTAACGCACTAGAGTTGATTCGAGGACTTTGAGTGGATCGATCGCTTTGATTGTGTCTTGGAGTGGAGTCTTTTGCTCTTGTATTGAATGCAATGTTTGGAATGCTTGGATTGATATGAATGAGGTGGTTGGGGGTATTTATAGCCCCCAACTACTTCCATAGCCGTTGGGGAGCCTGCTGGTGATGGGCGCACCGGATAGGTACTGTGCGCTGTCCGGTGCGCCAGCACATCACCCAACCGTTAGGGTCTGGAGCTAGATCGAGCGTTGGAGCTTTGTCTTCTTACGGCACCAGACAGTCTGGTGCCACTCTGACTTTGCTGCTCTGACTTCTGCGCGACACTATTCATCACTGTAGCACTTTGCAGAGTCGACCATTGGTGCAGGGGGTCGTTGCTCCGCTGGCTCACCGGACAATTCGGTGGCACACCGGATAGTCCGGTGAATTATAGCGGAGCGAGCCCTGGAATTCCTGAGAGTGGCTGGTTTGGAGTTGTACGGCCTGTTGCAACAGACAGTCTGGTGCGCCATTCTTCAGCACACTCGAGTCCTTTTGCTCCTTTAAAATTGTGTCCCTAACTTGATTCTTTTATTGGTTTGTGTTGAACCTTATGCACCTGTAATACATGAATTCTAGACAAACTAGTTAGTCTATAGGTTTGCGTTAGTCGTCAACCACCAAAATTAATTATAGGAAATGGTTACCCAATTTCCCTTTCAGGTACGTAAGTACTCCCCCTTGCTTATTTATTGTTTTTTAGAGAAGGAGATCGCTGATCGGGTAAGAGTTATGCCTGTTTCCAACCTTGCCTGTGGCTGTTGGACCGCTGATTTGCTTTGCTGCGTATATCGGGCTGCTTCAGCCCCACTCTGATGATATGTCCTGAGTTGTGGACTAATTCTTAAAGTTGATCGCCGTTTATCTCGTTTAAGCAGATCTAGAACTCTCTGATGTATAAATGTGTTTACTAGCCTCCTGGGACTAGTAATTGTATCACATTTGAGTCCTAGAGGATTGGGGCGCTTCAAGCAGACCGAACATTTAGCTTTAATCCGAAGCTAACAACCCAAGTTTCTAGTGTTCCATGAAATCAAAATGTATTGTTAGACTATCCGTAGTAGATCATATAAAATAGAGGATTTGCACTATTACAATGTTTATATAATGAAGTTTGAACTAGGGGACGATATAAGATATAACTATGAGAGACAACCTTAGAGCATCTCTGACAAGCTGACTCAAAATACTACTCTAAAAATTAAAATATTACATCATTTAAAGTATTTAGGGTACTAAAAATAAATTTTGCTCCAACGTTAAGCCATAAATCAAATATTTCAGGAAGTAAATTACATTATTAGAAAATAAAATGTTCAGGGCACTAATCTGATGTATAGTATATTTAGGTCAATTTATGGTTTGTCTTATTTTTTTATAAAAAATGTAAAATGGGACACTGCCGAAGCTTTTTTATATATTATTCCTATATTTTAAGGAAGGTAGGACACTAATTTAAGACAAATGTTAGAGATGCTATGATAGTATTTTAGAACCAAGTGCGCGAGTGCGATGATAAGTCTCTACTATAATTAAAGCATCAGTTTTGTAGGAAACGGGTGACGCCTAAGAGGGGGGTGAATTAGGACTTCTAAAACTTTCACTAAACTAGGCCACAAATAAATCCCTAGAGCAAAACCTATGCAAATAATCAAACTAGAGAGTGCAAACTAGGTTTTGTCTAAGTGTTGCTATCTCTACCGCAATGGCTAAGTTTCAATCTACACTATATAAGTATGAATACAAGGTTGAAACTTAAATGCTTAATATAAATGCGGAAGCTTAAAGAGCAAGGTAGAGAATGCAAACTCTCGTGGATGATGCCGGTATTTTTACCGAGGTATCCGGAACCACGCAAGGTCCTGACTAATCCTCGTTGGTGCCCCTACGCAAAGGGAAGCCCACGCGAGGGCCAAGCACCACGGTCGAGTAACTCCGTAGAGAGCCACGGGCCTTCTCCACGCGCAAGTGGTGCTCCGCTTCTAGCTCCTCTCGAACGCTCCCCGCCGTCTCCACTATCGAACTTCTGGCCAAAACGTCGCGGGCCTCGTTCCCTCCGGTACACGGTGGCGGTCGTGACACAAACGCGGTTGTCACAGTCTCGCAAGACTCTCGCCCCACTCGGTATAATTACAACGACTCATGCAAGAGCCGAGGGGTTGTGTGGTTTGTCAAAACTCACTCAACTAACTAGGGTTCACCTAGAGCAAGCGCTAAAGCGGTCTAACTAACCTAAGCACTTCGCAAAGCACCTACGCTAATCACCGAGTGATTCTATTAAGCACTTGGGTGTTTGAGCTCTTGGAAATGTGCACTATATGCCTTGGTATGTTGCTTGGGCTCCCACACCTTCAAATGGCCGGTTGGGTGAAGTATATATAGGCCCCAACTCCAAAATAGCCGTTGGAGAAAAGCTGCAGTTCTCTGTGGCACACCGGACAGTCCGATGGTGCACCGGACAGCGCACTGTAGCCTGTCTGGTGTGCCTAGCCGTTGCTCTATCAGAGTAGGTGACCGTTGGCGTCGCAAGCTAATCCACACCAGACAGTCTGGTGCTCACACCGGACAGTCCGATGGTCTTCTCTCTGAGTGCCACCTGGAACTAGCCGTTGGGCTGGAGTTCCGTGGTGCACCGGATAGTCCGGCGTGTGGGCACCGGACAGTCCAGTGCGCCTTCGCACAGACAGTCCATAGCAGCACACTTGGACTTTTCTTGGATCTTCTTAATGTCTTCTTTTGAGGTGTTGCTTTCCTCAATTCCTTAGTCCAAGTAAATCTTGCATCCTGTAAACTACAAACACAAACACTAGAAAACTTATTAGTTCACGGATTGTGTTGATCATCAAACACCAAAACTCAATTAGCCAAATGGCCCAGGGTCCATTTTCCTTACAATCTCCCCCTTTTTGGTGATTGATGACAACACAACCAAAGCAAGGAAATGATACAAGTATTTGAATGAAAATATGCAATCTACTTGCTAGGATGCATGTTTGTCCCCACAATGTGATATTATGGACTTAAGCCTCCCCCTAACTCCATAATTCACTTACTTCCTATTTTAGGACCAAATAACCAAAACCACTTGAAAAACCATTTGTAGATATCAAATTTTAAATTGGTGGTGTTTGGTGTTTGATATAGTTTTCATTGCTTTGGTCCCTAAACTTCTCCCCCTTTGGCATCAACCACCAAAAAGGAAGACATTAAAAGCATGTAGGAAGTAAATAAAGGCTTGCCCTCATTAAGAATTTTATCAGATGATACCACTTGAAGAATACTAAATTAAACCACATGAATGATATCATTTGAAAGGATTACTCCCCCTAAACGAGTGTTCTCTTTAGAAAGAATTTTCTCCCCCTTTTTAGAGATGAAGAAATACTCCCCCTGACAGAGATCCTCTAATTAGGAAAAAGCATGTGAAAATTAGAGGTGCAAGACATGAGTTGAAAAGACTAACTTCCCGTATGCATAGGTAATAGAATGTGAGTTAACCACTTATGCATTTTTAGCAACATGGAAGTATATGATATGAAATATAGTCTAATCAAATTTTGGAGAAGACATGTAAATGATACTAGATGTAGTCTCAAAAGATACCGATTGAAATTCAATGGCGAGCTTGAGAGACATGAGAGTTCTTGGAGATTTTGCAGTGGAAGATTGTTGTCTTTTTCCGGGGACCTCATTTTCCTTACAATGAGACTATCACATGAAATAGACTTGAAAAGGTGTTAGTCTCAAAGTATTAGATTATAGAGTAGCCTCCCCCTGAAGGTGTGCATACAAGTTTTGAATACTTGTAGGAGACATACACTTTGATTTGATATCAAGAGGGGCAAATTATCTATAATCCTAACTTTGGCACATATAAGTTAAATGATACAACTTGTAGAAATCAAAATTTTCAATTGATGCATCATTTACTATGGAGTGATATAGAAGCTATGTGCCGTGCTTAAATAAACATTTTAAGCCATGTAGGTTTGCTTAAGTATATGAATTTGAAGTAAGTAATCCTACCATGTGATTTACCTAGTATGCATGATTTTAAACAAAAGTAACTGACAAATGTAATACTAGGCAAGAAAGGTAAACTAGATAAAAAAGGTAAATAGATACGCATATCTAAAAATAAGAGATACAATAAAACTAGTTACCTTAGTCATGGGTGGGAAATTTGGGTCCAAAATTTTCACTAACCCACTTGGCAATAAACTTTATCCAATATTATGTATCCCATGGTATACATCTCAACTTTGCCAAGTCTCCAAATTTCCCGAAGATCTTTGGTCCACTCACTTCCCTTTCGGGATCCAAACCTTCTTGGTGCTTTTCATGGTTGAAATTATTTCCTTTGGCACCCAGATGCGTTTGGCCCCTTTTCCTTTGTTGGCTTGCTTGTTGGCCTTGATTGCTATCACCTTTCCATTCTTTTTCTTCTTGATCAAATATGGTGTAGCATCCTTTTTGTTCACCTTTTTTATGTAGGTGTTGGAGATTTTGCTTGGTGGCTTTTGCTTGAGCTTTTGCCTTTGTTTATCCCCGGTCATCGCCTTGCATTGGAAAGACTTGTGGCCTTCCATGTGGCATAGCCTACAAATCACAGTTTCTCCCTTCATAGGCTTCTTCAATCCCGCAGTGGTGTTATCCTGTGGAGGTCGGATTTGTTTGGCTTTGCCTTTCTTGTCATACAAGGCCTTGCCAAGGTGAGCCACTTCTTGCTTTAATTGTTCATTTTCCTTTGCAACCTCATCCGAACATGTTTCTACAACAATATTCTCAACAACAACTTGGTTGCAGGGGTTAGAATCATCAATTAAATCAAAGCAGGAAGTAGAAGCATCTTTCTTAATAATTTCAGGTATTTCAACTAAAGATGCTGCTTGGGTGCTATCAATGTTTTCTAGCTTAGTAGTTAGCTCATTATTGTGTATGCTGAGAATTTCCATTTTCTCAAGCAAATTTTCAATAGCTTCTTGGGAGCTAGCTAACTTAGCCTTAAGTTTTTCATTCTTTTTAATGAGACCATCATCGATAGCAGTGGATGGAGCACTAGATTCTAATAGCTCAATTTTAGTTGATAGCTCACTATTTAAGTTTGCGAAAGTTTCAAATTTTTCTAGCAAACCTTTGTAATCATTTTCGGAGCTAATCAACTTATTTTTCAAAGTTTTAAGTTGAGCTTTTTGCTTAGTGCAAACATCCTGGAAAAATTCTACGGCTTCCGCAAGCTCATCTATGGAGGGCTTTCCCTCACCTTCGTCATCACTACTGCTATCATCACTAGAGGATGGAATGCTTTTGTTTCCTCTTGCCATAAGGCATTTGTGTGATGACCTTGATGAGCGTGATGAGGACCGGTGGCTGCGCGTCCTTGGAGGTTCATCTTCACTTGAAGAATCATCCCAAGTTCTAACACTTGTTAGCGCCTTGCCTTTGCTCCTCTCCTTTTTGGGTTTGGCCATATTTGGGCAGTTGTCCCTGAAGTGGCCCTTCTCCCCACATGCGAAGCATCCTCTCTTCCTTTGCTTTTTCTTGTCAATGTTAAAGAGAAGATCCTCGACCTACAGGGGCACATCCATTAGATTAATCTTGCGGATCATCCTCATTACCTTTCCGATGCGTCGGATTGTTTCTTCGTCCTCGGAGGATGATGTGCATGGTTGATTATCCTCATCATCATCACTTTCTTCTTCTTTCTCTTCTTCACTAGAGGAACTTGGAGTGGGAGCCTTCTTTTTGCCCTTCCTTTCATCACATGCAAAAGCATATGGTCTTGAGGAAGTTGGCTCCTCTCCCCAACACATTTTTCGCGACATCTCAAAAGCCGCGATTTTCCCAATCACAATGGTTGGGGTCATGTTGCTCAAGTCCTCCATGTTGTGAAGAATGGTGATGATGCTCCCATATCTTTGTTGTGGTAGCAGGGAGATAATCTTCCTTACAATGTCCGCATCACCTAGCTTATTAATGCCAATAGAATTGAGCTCATTGATAATTAGATTCAAACGAGAATACTTGTCTCTAACAAGCTCATCATCTTTCATAGCAAAAGAATTATACTCATTTAAGACTAGACAATGTTTTTGCTCACGGACATTGGATGTGCCATCACGGAGCTCATGCAATTTTAGCCAAATCTCATTAGCAGTTTTCAAGTTAAATACTTGATTAAAAATATCCATGCTAAGAGATTCATACAAGTAATTTTTGGCTCTAGCATTTAAATGAATTTCTTTTTCCTCACTCGTGGTGGATTTCTCGAGATTCTTGAGGGGTTTCATCCCGTCACGAGTGACTCTCCAAACACCTAGATCAACGGCCTCTAGGTAACAAGCCATTCTAGCTCTATAATATGGGAAGTTAGTGCCGTCGAAGTGTGGTGGCCTATGGGTATCCATCCCTTCCTCTAAAAAGCGTCGGCTCTTTTAGCGGTGAAGCTAAAGCGTTTCTAATGAGCCAAACCGGGCTTTGATATCACTTGTAGGAAACGGGTGACGCCTAAGAGGGGGTGTGAATTAGGACTTCTAAAACTTTCACTAAACTAGGCCACAAATAAATCCCTAGAGCAAAACCTATGCAAATAATCAAACTAGAGAGTGCAAACTAGGTTTTGTCTAAGTGTCGCTATCTCTACCGCAATGGCTAAGTTTCAATCTACACTATATAAGTATGAATACAAGGTTGAAACTTAAATGCTTAATATAAATGCGGAAGCTTAAAGAGCAAGGTAGAGAATGCAAACTCTCATGGATGACGCCGGTATTTTTACCGAGGTATCAGGAACCACGCAAGGTCCCGACTAATCCTCATTGGTGCCCCTACGCAAAGGGAAGCCCACGCGAGGGCCAAGCACCACGGTCGAGTAACTCCGTAGAGAGCCGCATGCCTTTTCCACGCGCAAGTGGTTCTCCGCTTTCGGCTCCTCTCGGACGCTCCCTGCCGTCTCCACTATCGAGCTTCCGGCCGAAACGTCGTGGGCCTCGTTCCCTCTGGTACACGGTGGCAGCCATGACACAAACGTGGTTGTCACGGTCTCGCAAGACTCTCGCCCCACTCGGTACAATTACAACGACTCACGCAAGAGCCGAGGGGTTGTGTGGTTTGTCTAAACTCACTCAACTAACTAGGGTTCACCTAGAGCAAGCGCTAAAGCGGTCTAACTAACCTAAGCACTTCGCAAAGCACCTACGCTAATCACCGAGTGATTCTATTAAGCACTTGGGTGTTTGAGCTCTTGGAAATGTGCACTATATGCCTTGGTATGTTGCTTGGGCTCCCACACCTTCAAATGGCCGGTTGGGTGAAGTATATATAGGCCCCAACTCCAAAATAACCGTTGGAGAAAAGCTGCAGTTCTCTGTGGCACACCGGACAGTCCGATGGTACACCGGACAGCGCACTGTAGCCTGTCCGGTGCGCCTAGCCGTTGCTCTGTCAGAGCAGGTGACTGTTGGCGCCGCAGACTTTTCCACACCGGACAGTCTGGTGCTCACACCGGACATTCCGGTGGTCTTCTCTCCGAGTGCCACCTGGAACTAGCCATTGGGCTGGAGTTCCCTGGTGCACCGGACAGTCCGGCGTGTGGGCACCGAACAGTCCGGTGCGCCTTCGCACAGACAGTTCGCAGCAGCACACTTGGACTTTTCTTGGATCTTCTTAATGTCTTCTTTTGAGGTGTTGCTTTCCTCAATTCCTTAGTCCAAGTAAATCTTGCATCCTGTGAACTACAAACACTAAAAAACTTATTAGTTCACGGATTGTGTTGATCATCAAACACCGAAACTCAATTAGCCAAATGGCCCGGGGTCCATTTTCCTTACAAGTTTCAACGATCGTCCTGCATCATTTTTTAAAAAAAGTCTCTACATTTCTTCCAAATCAACTCAGCGTAAAATGTTAAAAAGTGGTGCAGGAGGTGGGGGTTTGAACCCACACCCTGATGGAAGAAGGGTGAGAGAGACACTAGGCAAAGCTGTCCAACCAGTAGAACATCATGCTCAGGTATTTATAATATTGAATATAAATTGTACATATATATATATATATGATTTTTTGTAAAATAAAAAAAATAATCGTGTCGGGCCGAGCCAGCACTACAGGCCAAGCAACGCACGACGCTCGTGCCGGGTTAGCCCAGGCACTATTAAATGGGTCGTGCCTCGGGCCGGCTCGCCAAACACGGTCCATTTGGCCACTTATACCTCCGCACGATAATGATGGTTCTCGTCTCAGTTGCCACCACCTCATTCGCCATTCTACTCCTTTTCTATCTCCCCTCATGCCTCCACCTCTGCGCCACCCCATTCTCGGCAGAGGGTGTAGGAGCATGCGCCTCCTCTCCGTATTCGTCTGACACCATCCCCGACACTGACTACTGCAGTGTCTAATGCACGTCCATGAGGACGTTTCACATCATGTGTGCATCATCGTTTTCGCCGTTGTCGGACGTCTCATTTATCTTCCTGAAAGGGAAATGTGCCTTTGGGCCATTTCTATAATGTTTTGGTGATTAAGTGTCCAACACATATTAAGTGAGTTGATTCTGTGCCAAACAAGCAAGAAGTGCAAATCATGTAACAAGGTATGTTTCTAGACTTAGTACATTGTTTTGAGTACTAACATATATTGTCTAAGTGCTAGAAACAGAGAAAAGAAAAGAAGAAAAGAAATGCAAAAGACTTGGCTTGGTACAACCAAAGTCCAGCTCGGCATGGCACACCGGACTGTCCGGTGCGCCAGGCCAGCCTTCGGTGAATAGGCCACTCTCGGAAAAAAAACGGCGACGTACGGCTATAATTCACCGGACCGTCCGGTGGTGCACCGGACTGTCCAGTGAGCCAACGGCCGCCAGTGCAACGGTCAGCCACGCAATCCGCGGGCAACGCGTGGCCCGCGCCAACGGTCGGCAGGGGGCACCGGACTGTCCGGTGGGCACCAGACTGTCCGGTGTGCATCGGACAATGTCCGATGCGCCAACTGCCACGAATCTGCAATGGTCGTCTGCGCCAGAATAGGAAAGAGATCGGCACCGGACCGTCTACAGTGACTGTCCGGTGGCGCACCAGACTGTCCGGTGCACCACCCGACAGAAGGCAACTTTGGCCTTCCTTGTTGGTCTCCAACGGCTCCTAGCTGCCTTGGAGCTATAAAAGGGACCCCTAGGCGCATGAAGGAGTAACCCAAGCTTACAAGAAACATTCTAATACTCCAAGACTCCAACTTCGCGCATTTGATTCTTTGAGATAGTGACTTGAGCTCCATTTGAGTTGAGAACTTCGTGCGTTGTGTTTTGAGATCGAGTTGTGACTTGTGTGCGTGATTGTGCTGTGATTTGAGTCTTGTGTGTGTTGCTCTCCCCTCCCTTACTTCTGTGCTTCTTTGTGATCATCATTGTAAGGGCGAGAGGCTCCAAGTTGTGGAGATTCCTCGCAACCGGGAAAAAGTCTAAGAAAAGAAAAACCATGGTATTCAAGTTGATCATCGGATCACTTGAAAGGGGTTGAGTGCAACCCTCGTCCATTAGGACGCCACAACGTGGAAGTAGGCAAGTGTTACTTGGTCGAACCACAGGATAAAAATCACGTGTCTCTTGTGTGCTTTCTCTTTGATTGTCTGTGTTCACAAGAGCTCGTTTCAAGCTACTTAGCCGTTCTAAATTAATAACTAAGTTTTGTGGCTATTAGTATTGAATTTTGCATGATCACCTATTCACCCCCCCTCTAGGTGCTCTCAATTGGTATCAGAGCCATTCTCTTCATGTAAGGGACTAATCGCCCGAAGAGATGGATCCTAAGGGAAAGGGGATGGTGGTCAACGACAAGGAAAATGAGTCCTTCCTTAACGAGCCTAGAGACGACAAGCCAACCGACTCAGGCTCGAGTCATAAGAAAAGAGATGGAAAGAAGAAGAGGTGCATCAAGAAGATCATTTACTACGACAGTGATGCCTCGTCTTCTTCACCACACGACGACGACGACTCCTCTTCAAAGAAGAAAATGGTTAATCAAAATTATTCATTTGATTATTCTCGTATTCCTTTCAATTCCAATGCTCATTTGCTTTCAATTCCTCTTGGTAAACCTCCACACTTTGATGGAGAGGACTACTCTTTTTGGAGTCACAAAATGTGTAGTCACTTATTTTCTCTCCATCCTAGTATTTGGGAGATAGTTGAAAATGGAATGCATTTCGACAGTACCAATAACACTGTGTTTATTAATGAGCAAATTCATAAGAATGCACAAGCTACCATTGTTTTGCTAGCATCTTTATGCAGGGATGAATACAACAAGGTGAGCGGCTTGGACAATGCCAAGCAAATTTGGGATACCCTCAAGATATCACATGAGGGAAATGACACCACCATGATCACCAAAATGGAGTTGGTGGAAGGGGAACTGGGAAGATTCACGATGATCAGGGGAGAGGAGCCAACACAAACATACAACAGGCTCAAGACCCAGGTAAACAAAGTTAGGAGCTATGGAAGCACAAGATGGATGGACCAGGATGTCGTCCGACTAATGCTAAGCTCATATACGGTAATTGACCCCCATCTTGTCAACCTTATTTGTGAGAATCCCAGGTACACCAAGATGACGCCCGAGGAAATACTTGGAAAGTTTGTGAGCGGGCGCATGATGGTGAAGGAGGCTCGATATGTGGACGATGCTCTAAACGGTCCACTACCCGTCCACGAGCCTCAAACCGTTACCCTCAAAGCAACCAGCAACAGGGAGATGCTACCAAGCAAGGTGGCACAAGTGGAGGCCGCTGGCCTCAACGAAG
The DNA here is from genome assembly GCA_029449295.1 of Zea luxurians. NCBI lineage: Eukaryota > Viridiplantae > Streptophyta > Magnoliopsida > Poales > Poaceae > Zea > Zea luxurians. Next base: position 15,720,066 of record JAOPSE010000024.1, on the reverse strand, counting down.
ATGAAATGGCGCTTATCATCAAGCGCTTTAAGACCGCACTAAAAGGACGCAAAGAGTACCCCAACAAGAATAAGACAAGGGAAAGCGCTCCTACTTCAAATGCGGTAAGACTGGTCATTTTATTGCTCAATGTCCTGATAATGAAAATGACCAGTGGAAGAAAGACATGGGAAGAAGGAGAAAAAGAAAAGCTATAGGAAGGCGAAAGGCGAGGCTCACCTTGGTAAAGAACCGGATTCATACTGCTCTTCATCCAACTCCGACGATGAAGGACTGGTAGCCTCAGCCTTCAACAAGTCCTCTCTCTTCCCCAACGAACGACACACTTGCCTCATGGCCAAGGAAAAGAAGGTAAGTGGTCGTGATACCCCTAAATACACTACTTCTAGCGATGATGAGTCTAGTGATGATGAAGTAGATTATACTGATTTATTTAAGGGTTTAGATAGAACTAAAGTAGATAAAATCAATGAGTTAATTGATGCTTTAAATGAAACAGATAGATTGCTAGAGAAGCAAGAGGATATTTTGTATGAAGAGCATGATAAATTTGTTAGTGTGCAAAAATCCCTTGCGTTAGAGATTAAAAGGAATGAAATACTATCTTCTGAGTTATCTGCTTGTCATGAATCTATCTCTAGTTTAAAGATTTTGAATGATGATTTAAATGCTAAGCTAGAAGTAGCCAATAAATCTAGTTCATGTGTAGAACATGTTGTAATTTGCAATAGATGCAAGGATTTTGATATTAATGCTTGTAATGAACATCTTGCATCCATTACTAAATTAAATGATGAGGTGGCAAGTCTTAATGCTCAACTTAAGACTTGCAAGGTTGATTTTGATAAGTTAAAATTTGCTAGGGATGCCTACACCGTTGGTAGACACCCCTCAATTAAGGATGGACTTGGCTTTCGAAAGGAAGCCAAGAACTTAACAAGCCAAAGGGCTCCCATTCCCAAAAAGGAGAAAGGAAAGGCCCCTATGACTAATAGTACTCAAAGGAATCATGCTTTCATTTATAATGATAGAAAATTTTCTAGAAATGCTCATTATAATAGGAGTTATGATGCATTTAATTCACATGCTATGTTTGCTTATAGCTCTACTTTTGTGCATGGTAGAAGTAAGCCTAGGAGAAATCATGTTGTGCATCATGTGCCTAGGAGAGTATGTAATGAGCCTTTTACCATTTACCATGCTTGCAATACTTCATTCACGCTCTTATGTAAAAATGATAAAGTAGTTGCTAGAAAGTTGGGATCCAAATGCAAGGGAGACAATACTTGTATTTGGGTTCCAAAGGCTATTGTGACTAACCTTGTAGGACCCAACAAGAGTTGGGTACCTAAAACCAAAGTGTAAATTGCCTTGCAGGTTTATGCATCCGGGGGCTCAAGCTGGATTATCGACAGCGGATGCACAAACCACATGACGGGGGAGAAGAAGATGTTTACCTCCTATGTCAAGAACAAGGATTCCCAGGATACAATTATTTTTGGAGATGGGAACCAAGGCAAGGTTAAAGGTTTGGGAAAGATAGCCATCACAAGCGAGCACTCTATTTCAAATGTATTCTTAGTAGAGTCATTAGGGTATAATCTCCTATCTGTAAGTCAATTGTGCCACATGGGCTACAATTGTTTGTTTACAAATGTTGATGTTTCTGTCTTTAGAAGGAGTGATGGTTCATTAGCATTTAAGGGTGTATTAGACGGCAAACTCTACTTAGTTGATTTTTCAAAAGAGGAGGCCGATCTAGATGCATGCTTAATAGCTAAGACTAGTATGGGCTGGCTGTGGCATCACCGTCTAGCACATGTTGGGACGAAGAACCTTCATAAACTTCTAAAGGGAGAACATGTGTCAGGACTAACAAATGTATGTTTCGAGAAAGATAGACCTTGTGCAGCTTGCTAGGCGGGAAAACAAGTGGGGAACACTCATCACAACAAGAATGTGATGACAACATCAAGACCACTGGAGCTACTACATATGGACCTCTTCGTACCCGTTGCCTACCTTAGCATCGAGGGAAGTAAGTATGGTCTTGTTATTGTTGATGATTTTTCCCGCTTCACTTGGGTGTTCTTTTTGCAGGATAAATCAGAAACCCAAGGGACCCTTAAGCGCTTTCTAAGGCGGGCTCAAAACGAATTTGAGCTCAAGGTGAAAAAGATAAGAAGCGACAACGGGTCTGAGTTCAAGAATCTGCAAGTGGAGGAGTACCTTGAGGAAGAAGGCGTCAAGCACGAGTTCTCTGCTCCCTACACACCATAGCAAAATGGTGTGGTAGAGAGGAAGAACAGGACGCTTATCGACATGGCGAGAACGATGCTTGGAGAATTCAAGACGTCCGAGCGGTTTTGGTCGGAAGCTGTGAACACAGCTTGCCACGCCATAAACCGGCTCTACCTACATCGCCTCCTCAAGAAGACCTCGTACGAACTTCTTACCGGTAACAAACCCAACGTCTCATACTTTCGTGTATTTGGAAGCAAATGTTACATTCTAGTGAAGAAAGGTAGAAATTCTAAATTTGCTCCCATGGTAGTAGAAGGGATTTTACTAGGGTATGACTCAAATACAAGGGCATATAGAGTCTTCAACAAATCATCGGGTTTGGTTGAAGTCTCTAGCGACGTTGTATTTGATGAGACTAATGGCTCTCCAAGAGAGCAAGTTGATCTTGATGACATAGATGAAGATGATGTTCCAACGGCCGCAATACGCACCATGGCGGTTGGAGATGTACGACCACAGGAACAACAAGAGCAAGATCAACCTTCTTCCTCAACAATGGTGCATCCCCCAACTCAAGATGATGAACAGGTCCCTCAAGAAGAGGCGCGTGATCAAGGGGGAGCACAAGAAGAACAAGTTATGGAGGAAGAAGCACCACTGGCCCCTCCAACTCAAGTCCGAGCGACGATTCAAAGGAATCACCCCGTTGACAAGATTCTGGGTGACATAAGCAAGGGAGTAACTACTCGCTTAAGATTAGCTAACTTTTGTGAGCATTACTCGTTTGTCTCTTCTATTGAGCCTTTCAGGGTAGAAGAGGCCTTGCAAGATCCGGACTGGATGTTGGCCATGCAGAAAGAGCTCAACAACTTCAAGATGAATGAAGTTTGGAGCCTGGTGCCACGTCCAAAGCAAAATGTTGTGGGAACCAAGTGGGTGTTCCGCAACAAACAAGACGAGCACGGGGTGGTGACAAGGAACAAGGCTCGACTTGTGGCAAAAGGTTATGCCTAAGTCGCAGGTTTGGATTTCGAGGAGACTTTTGCTCCTGTGGCTAGGCTAGAGTCTATTCGAATATTGTTAGCCTATGTCGCTCACCACTCTTTCAGGTTGTTTCAAATGGATGTGAAGAGCGCTTTCCTCAATGGGCCAATCAAGGAGGCGGTATACGTGGAACAACCCCCTGGCTTTGAGGATGACAGGTATCCCAACCACGTTTTTAAGCTCTCTAAGGCGCTCTATGGACTTAAGCAAGCCCCAAGAGCATGGTATGAATGCCTTAGAGATTTCTTAATTGCTAATGCTTTCAAGGTTGGGAAAGCCGATCCTACTCTTTTCACTAAGACTTGTGATGGTGATCTTTTTGTGTGCCAAATTTATGTCGATGACATAATATTTGGTTCTACTAACCAAAAGTCTTGTGAGGAGTTTAGCAGGATGATGACTCAAAAGTTTGAGATGTCGATTATGGGCGAGTTGAACTACTTCCTTGGGTTCCAAGTGAAGCAACTCAAGGACGGCACCTTCATCTCCCAAACGAAGTACACTCAAGATCTTCTCAAGCGGTTTGGGATGAAGGACGCCAAGCCCGCGAAGACACCAATGGGAACCGACGGCCATGTCGACCTCAACAAAGGAGGTAAGTCCGTTGATCAAAAGGCATACCGGTCTATGATAGGGTCATTACTATGTGCTAGTAGACCGGATATTTTGCTTAGCGTATGCATGTGTGCTAGATTTCAATCCAACCCAAGGGAATGTCACCTTGTGGCCGTTAAGCGGATTCTTAGATATTTAGTTGCTACGCCTTGCTTCGGGATCTGGTATCCAAAGGGGTCTACCTTTGACTTAATTGGATATTCAGACTCCGATTATGCTGGATGCAAGGTTGATAGGAAGAGTACATCAGGGACGTGCCAATTCCTAGGAAGATCCCTGGTGTCTTGGAGTTCAAAGAAACAAACCTCTGTTGCCCTATCCACCGCTGAGGCCGAGTATGTTGCCGCAGGACAGTGTTGCGCACAACTACTTTAGATGAGGAAAACCCTCTGGGACTTTGGCTACAATCTGAGCAAAGTCCCACTCCTATGTGACAATGAGAGTGCAATCTACATGGCGGATAATCCTATTGAACACAGCCGCACTAAGCACATAGACATCCGACATCACTTTCTGAGAGACCACCAGCAAAAGGGAGATATCGAGGTGTTCCATATTAGCACCGAGAACCAGCTAGCCGATATCTTTACCAAGCCATTAGATGAGAAAACCTTTTGTAGGCTGCGTAGTGAGCTAAATGTCTTAGATTCGCGTAACTTGGATTGATCTATAGCATACATGTGTTTTATGCCTTTGATCATGTTACTTATACATTTATGCAATTTGTTGCTTATTTATGGTGCTCAAGTTGTGCAAGGGATCCTTGGACCTCACAAGTCCATGTGTGAATGATGCACATATTTAGGGGGAGAAGTGCTACAACTTGACCCTTTGAGACTAATCCTTGTGTTTGAGTTACTTGATGTCGTCTCAAAGGTGCATTGAAAGGGAAAGGTGAACTTGGACCATGCAAAGACTTCCACTGCACTCCAGTATTAGTGTACTCACCTCCAAGTTCATTCTTATGCTCTTATTGCCTTTTGCTCTTAATTGACAATTTTTGGTGAGGCAATGGGGTTAAAGGGACAAAAATGATCCCGTTTTGGTGCTTAATGCCAAAGGGGGAGAAATTAAGGCCAAAGCAAATGGATCAGCTACCACTTGAGAATTTTGAAAATAGTAGAGTTAGATTTTTTGATTTGTCCAAAATACTCTTATTGCAAAATTTGGTCTCTTGTGGGGGAGAATTTATGATTATGGGAAAAAGGAGGAGTTTTGGCTCTTGATAAAGTTTTCCATTGGAATATCTCTCTTTGTGCCCAAACAAGTGAGTTTGACTTAGAGATAGGAAAATGAATTTGATTTGCAAAAACAAACCAAGTGGTGGCAAAGAATGATCCAAATATGCCAAATTAGAGTCAAAAACAATTTGGTCCTTATTTGTATCGATGTTGCACTTATTTGTGTTGCCTTTTGATGTGTTGGCATAAATCACCAAGAAGGGGGAGATTGAAAGGGAAATGTGCCTTTGGACCATTTCTATAATGTTTTGGTGATTAAGTGTCCAACACATATTAAGTGAGTTGATTATGAGCCAAACAAGCAAGAAGTGCAAATTATGTAACAAGGTATGTTTCTAGACTTAGTATATTGTTTTGAGTACTAACATATATTGTCTAAGTGCTAGAAATAGAGAAAAGAAGAGAAGAAAAGAAATGCAAAAGACTTGGCTTGGTACAGCCAAAGTCCAGCTCGGCTTGGCACACCGGACTGTCCGGTGGTGCATCGGACAGTGTCCGGTGCGCTAGGCCAGCCTCCGGTAAACAGGCCACTCTTGGGAAAAATCGGCGGCGTATGACTATAATTCACCGGACCGTCCGGTGATGCACCGGACTGTCTGGTGAGCCAACGGTCGCCAGCGCAACGGTCGGCGCGCAATCCGCGGGCAACGCGTGGCCCGTGCCAACGGTCAGCAAGGGGCACTGGACTGTCCGGTGTGCACCGGACAGTGTTTGATGCGCCAACTGCCATGAATCTGCAACGGTCGTCTGCGCCAGAATAGGAAAGAGATCGGCACCGGACCGTCTACAGTGACTGTTCGGTGGCGCACCGGACTGTCCGGTGCGCCACCTGACAGAAGGCAACTTTGGCCTTCCTTGTTGGTCTCCAATGGCTCCTAGCTGCCTTGGGCTATAAAAGGGACACCTAGGCACATGGAGGAGTAACCCAAGCTTACAAGAAACATTCTAAGACTCCAAGACTCCAACTTCGCGCATTTGATTCTTTGAGATAGTGACTTGAGCTCCATTTGAGTTGAGAACTCCGTGCGTTGTGTTTTGAGCTCGAGTTGTGACTTGTGTGCGTGATTGTGCTGTGATTTGAGTCTTGTGTGTGTTGCTCTCCCCTCCCTTACTTCTGTGCTTCTTTGTGATCATCATTGTAAGAGCGAGAGGCTCCAAGTTGTGGAGATTCCTCGCAAACGGGAAAAAGTCTAAGAAAGGAAAAACCATGGTATTCAAGTTGATCATCGGATCACTTGAAATGGGTTGAGTGCAACTCTCGTCCATTGGGACGCCACAACATGGAAGTAGGCAAGTGTTACTTGGCCGAACCACGGGATAAAAATCACGTGTCTCTTGTGTGCTTTCTCTTTGATTGTCTATGTTCACAAGAGCTCGTTTCAAGCTACTTAGCCGTTCTAAATTAATAACTAAGTTTTGTGGCTATTAGTATTGAATTTTGCAGGATCACCTATTCACCCCACTCTAGGTGCTCTCACTTCCCGACCTTCGCCCTGTTCTTCCTCCCCAACCTGCTGCCCCCGCCCACGGTCGCAGCCACGAGCCGACCGACGCTCGTCGACGTGGGTACAACGTGAGTCGGTCATGCTCCTGACCTTTCTCCGTGCGTGCCGTCGAGGAGGACATGGTGGCGCCTGCCACGCTTAGGTTATCTTGGCGATGAGGAGTCCAGGTCTGAGATATTGGATAACCAAGGCTCGTAGCGTGGCAGCAGTCGGCATATGCTATGGAGTTGGTGGTGGTGTTGTGTCGCTTCGGCAGATCCAGGGCTGGGAAGACACTCGCATTCTCTCGCCCTTATCGGATTGACGCCTGGTGCAGGTGTCTTTCGGTTTGGAGCTGCTCCGGCGGGCTTTCTTTCTCCGCTTGCGTGCTCTCTCCATATATATCTAGCGGTATACTACCTATGTCGTCTCCAGATGTTCAGGTCTTCGTCGTGTTCTTCTGCGGCAACGAACATGTATGTCCGCTTCTTCCCTTCCCCTCCTACTCTACGAAACCTTGGAAGTGGGGGAGGCGAGAGATGTGGACCTTTGATTTACTGCCTATGGTACCCATACGTTCATAAAAATATTAATTATGCGAAGAGCGGAGACAATAAATAAAAAATGTTGAGATCTTTTTGATGGATAATTTACGTGTATATTGTTGTGAGCCGTCGTAACGCGCCGGTAAGGCGGTAACAGACTAGTACTATGGATGAAACGAATTCGTTCAACATGTGAAATAACTACGGTTGATCTGGTGGCTCGTTTCCTGTCTTTTTCTTTTGTCCTCCAACAGGCAATGAGTGGTGGACACCATCCACCTGATGACTGGTTCCGAGTTCCGACGACGCTGATTGTCACCGCTGCAGTGATTTCATTTGCATGCATGTCCACTCGCCGTACGTTACCATTATCATCCTTGATTCATGTCCACATCATACATGGCTCACTAGAATATACCAGTATCTGCTTCTCCTCTATAGAACTGTGAGCAAACCACGTCAGTTGTAGTGCCATGGCTGAAGCAGCGCCCCACTTCGTGCTCGTGCCGATGCTGGCGCAGGGCCACTTGCTCCCCATGCTGGACCTGGCGCGCGTCCTCGCCAGCCACGGCGCCCGTGCCACGGTGGTGCTGACGCCCGTCAACGCCGCGCGCAACAGGGCCTTCCTGGAGCAGGCCGCGGGGGCGGGGCTCACCATCAACTTCGCCGAGCTCGCGTTCCCGGGGCCAGCGCTCGGCCTCGCCGCGGGCTGCGAGAGGGTCGACATGCTGCACGACCTCTCCCTCATCGTCCCGTTCTACGATGCCGTGTGGCTGCTCGCCGAGCCGCTCGAGGCGTACCTCCTCTCGCTGCCCCGGATGCCGGACTGCCTCGTCTCCGACTCGTTCATGGCGTGGACTTCCAGCGTCGCGCGGCGGCACGGCATCCTTCGGTTCGTGGTCCACTTCTCGCCCGCGTCCTACGTCCTCGCCGCGCACATCCTCGAAACGCGCGGCGTCTACGACCGCGCCGCCGACGACGAATTCGAACCGTTCGAGGTGCCGGAGTTCCCCGTACGCGCCGTGGTGAGCAGGGCTACGGCGCAAGGGGTCTTCCAGTGGCCTGCAGGCATGGAGAGGTTCCGGCGCGACACGCTCGATGCCGAGGCCACCGCCGACGGGATACTGTTCAACACGTGTGCTGCCCTGGAGGGCGCGTTCGTGGAGCGCTTCGCTTCGGAGGTCGGCAAGAAGATTTGGGCGGTCGGGCCGCTGTTCCTCCTCGGTTCCGGTTCCGACGCCGGCGGGATGGCCGGGAGAGGCAACCGCGCGGCGGTGGACGCCGACCAAATCGTGTCCTGGCTTGACGCGCGGCCGGCGGCGTCCGTGCTCTACATCAGCTTCGGCAGCATCGGCCGTCTGTTCCCGGCTCAGGCCGCCGAGCTCGCCGCCGGACTGGAGGCGTCGCGCCTGCCGTTCATCTGGTCGGCCAAGGAGACGGCGCCCGGCCTCGACGCGGAGTTCGAGGAGCGCGTGAAGGACCGGGGCCTCGTCGTCCACGGGTGGGCGCCCCAGATGACCATCCTGTCGCACCCTGCCGTGGGCGGCTTCCTGACGCACTGCAGCTGGAACTCCATCCTGGAGAGCCTCTGCTACGGCGTGCCGCTCATGACCTGGCCGCTGTTCGTCGACCAGTTCCTGAACGAGGCGTTGGTCGTGGACGTGCTCGGCGCCGGCGTCCGCTCCGGCGCCAAGGTGCCGGTGACGCACGTGACGGTCGTGAAGCCAGGGGAGGTGCTGGAGGTGCAGGTCTGGAGGGACGGCGTCGAGAGGGCGGTCACCGACCTCATGGACGAGGGCCCCGCGGGCGCGGAGAGGCGGGCGAGGGCCAAGGAGCTCGGGCAACAGATGAGGGCCGCAATGGCGAAGGGTGGGTCGTCGGACACCGATGTGAGGGACTTGATCCGCCACGTCGTTGAGGTCGCGCGGAAAAAGGGGGAGCACGAGGACACGGCTCTTGCTGGAGGTGACCACGTGATCACGAGCAAGGAAAAGGCAATGAACGGCACCGGTGGAAAACACTACTGATCAAATTCGTGTGGTACGGTCGTTTTAGCTGAAAGAATCTCTCGAGTTAAGCTAGCTACTAGCCACGCAACCCAACTTGCATGTACCAGCAGCAATGACATATTATGCTATCGTGTTTTTTGTGCGACAATTTTCCATCCGAATTCAACAATACCGAACTTGTAATTAACCTAAGTTAATTACAGCAGCTGATGGCTGATATAAGTCGTATCAGAACCACACCTGAAACCAAGAACCTGATCGCTAGCCCGCTATGGATGGGATTTCGGTTTGTAATAATAATAACAATAACATTTTTGGTCTTAGAAAACCGAATAAATTCCGAGGACGAATGTTGAGAAATTATGGCAAAAATTTCAAATAAACAGTTGTCTTTTCGTCCAAAATTAAATCACTGGATGACACAAATAAGAGATGTCACAAAATTTGACAAAATATTAAAACATCTATAATAGCATAACAAAAAATGGAAAATTTTCATGGGTTAAAATATTGTTATGGATTTTTAGTTTAGTCCATAAATTTAGACAAATTCGATTGATCATGGAACAACCATCAAGAAAATTTAGATTGTTTCCATCTATCGTTGCGAGACAGTCGATGAAAATTAGTTTACACTAGTCTATTATATCTATATTTTGCCACTCTAACCTTTCACTCTCACCTCTTACACCGTCTCTGCCCGCGCTTACCTCGCCCCTAGGTAGGGCCATGGCGCCCGACCGCGCCACATCGTCACCAGACGATCTTTGTATTTACCGGTAACATTATAATTTTCGAGTGACAAATTTTCTTTTAACCAAGATGCCCTTGTTACAATTTGTGGAGCATGAACTAATTATTTCTAGATCAAAACTAAATAAATGGTAAACAAATTTAGTCTTAGAAACCTATGTGATGTATTCATGTCACTGCATATTTTTTGTTTGAATGTATTCAAATTTGATTTTGATTTGAATTCAAATTCTCTTTTCAAATACCATGCACAATAACTCGCAACCTAGAAGTCGGCCCATCTTCCTACTCTCTCTTTGCATGGGGCAATGACTAGCCAACTTACCACAACAGTCTGCGTCACCTCCCTCTCTCCGTCTCTCTTATAGGTGGAGCCACCTGTCATCCTACCCCTCTATCCCCGCCATATCACGTTGGCGCGTGTGTTCAGCCAAGATATCACCGGAGTCCACCATCGTATGGCGTCCCCATTGCCTCCAAAAAACCTCGAAGGTCCAGACCCATGACATCTAGGTCACATTCATGTTGCAAAGCCCATTGGTGTGATATCCTAGCCCCTAGGATGGGATATCCTGGCCCAAGACTTAATAGAATTAATAGTGTACTCATACCAACAAGGTGCATCTTCTTTTTCGGAAGCCTATCTCGAAAGAACCTCCAAGTTAAGCGTGCTTGGCTTGGAGCAATTTGGGATGGGTGACCGACTAGGAAGTTTTCTCGGGTGTGCATTAGTGAGGACAAAGTGTGCATAAAAGACTCGTGTTGGTCTGTGGGGACGATATATGATCCTAGAGAGCTGCCAGGAGTAAGTACTACTGGTCCAAGGATTGGACGGGGTGTTACAAGTGGTATCAGAGCCGGCCCTCGCGGTTTCACGAGCGTGTGTGGGTTAGGGGTTCGGGTATATGGCGCACGGCGCATGTGGGCCTAGAGCGGTCACATGGCAATGACATATGACGACACTAGACACACAGACGTGGCTAAGAGGGGAGGTTCCTGGATTGGTGTTGACCGACGAGGACGTCAGTCTTCTAAGGGGGGTGGATTGTGATATCCTGGCCCAAGGCTTAATAAATTAATAGTGTACTCATACCAACAAGGTGCATCTTCTTTTTTGGAAGCCTATCTCGAAAGAACCTCCAAGTTAAGCGTGCTTGGTCTGGAGCAATTTGGGATGGGTGACCGACTGGGAAGTTTTCTTGGGTGCACATGAGTAAGGACAAAGTGCGCACAGAAGACTCGTGTTTGTCTGTGGGGACGATATATGATCCTAGAGAGCTGTCATGAGTAAGTATCGCCGGTCCAGGGATTGGATGGGGTGTTACAATTGGTAGTCTTCCCTTTTCCTCACCCTTTCCATCTGGGTCACCCCTGAGTCTGACCAAGACATGAACTCTGCTATAGAGTCATGGCTAGCCCTCGGGGCCGGGCCTAGGTGTGTGTGAGCCGTGCGCTCGCATAGGGCCTCTAAAAATTGAGGACCCCCAAAACTTAGCAGATGTATTCTAGTTTTATAATCTTCTACAACAAATATTAATATATAACACATATTTTCTTTCCTACCATTACGCTGCGCTGAAATGAAACTACCGAGCGCTGCACCAAAAAATGAATCTTTATAGAATATTAACATGTATGTCCGCGTGAACGAAGTTCTCTAAATTAAAGCTACTAAATTCATATTTTTGTTCTACTATGACAAAAAAGACGTATTATTTAGCCACAATAGCACTTGAGAGTGAAGCTTTGGAGAAGATCAGATATAAGCATATTGTACAAGATTTTATTTAAAACCCACCAAAAGAACGATGTTATTCAAATAAAATAGATATGTTTATTTAGATATTCTATTGCAATATATATTATTGTAACATGTAGATTGTTATTGCTAATTTTTAATAAAATATATATTACAGTTCTATACATTTGGCATGCTTAAAATTTGGCATAGGGCCTCAAATTTCTCTGGCCCAGCCCTACTCGCCCTGCCTTCCTTGCCTCTCCCACACATCATAAAGACCCAACGTATAAAGCTTCACCTCACACACCCCCTGCTTTCCTCAAACTAAGTCATCCCAAACCCTAAAGTCCCTATGCTGAGCTTGAGTCACTGTCTGAAGCGACCCAATCCTCTGGGACTCAAATGTGATACAATTACTAGTCCCAGGAGGCTAGTAAACACATTTATACATCAGATAGTTCTAGATCTGCTTAAACGAGACAAACCTATAAAGGTGGCGAACAACTTTAAGAGTTGGTCCACAACTCGGGACATATCATCAGAGTGGGGCTGAAGCAGCCCGATATACGCATCGAAGCAAATCAGCGGTCCAACAGCCACAGACAAGGTTGGGAACATACGTAACTCTTACCCGATCTCCTTTTCTGAAAAACAACAAATAAGCAAGGGTGAGTATAAACGTACTCAGCAGCCCACCTTCACCCGCGGAATGGGGAAATCAGATATAATGCATGGAATATGTAGAGCTCAGGATATTTTGCAGAAACAACAATATTTGATGCAGGGTTGTTTTGTAAAACATTTTGTATTTTTCAAAGCGCATCCTCTCCCAAACGAGCAGAAAGTTCTTCAGTATAGAACAAAATCCCCTGGACTAAACCATCCAGGTATCTCAGCAGTTTCCCACTGGTTTTCATTTTCAAAAACAGCTACTGGACTTCCCATCCACCATAGCTCACGGCTCAACCGCCGGACCTTTTAAAAACCACTTTTCAAAAGCACCTTTTTTTGGAAAAACGAAACACTAATTGTCATACCACACCAGACTCGTCCATTCCTGTGGACGCCGACTATTTGAATAGGTTTGAACTATGCGCAAAGGTGTACACTTTACCCACTAGTCCGGCTCTGCGATCTCATGGCCAATGAGACCCGAATCCAAATATCTTTCTTTCCTCGCATGTCCTTACCTTAACGGTTATACCGAAAGGAGTCAGGCCACTGCCATGTCCAAACTGGACAAAACATTCCCCCTCCTTATCCTCCCGGTGCTCCCCAACCATCATAACCCTGGGGTTTGGACCGTACGAGTTCAGATTGAGTGACTACCCATACAGTCTCGAGTGGTTGTACTTGTCATGAGTACAGGTAGTGAAGGATGACAAACCAGTCCTTATATGTGAGGACAATCCTTCTGCTCACACCTAACCCGGCTGAGCCAACACCTGAGGCCCTCCCCTAAACCATGGAGTCCCTGATCATCCCTACTCAAAGGTGATAAGGGTGAAAACCCTTCATCATACACATTTTGAAAAGCATTTTCTTTTGAAAACTCACACCTTTTCTCAAATCATTTGTAACAAATATATCAAGGATTGATTGCGGAAAGCGGCTGGGTGGCCATAATAACTTGTCTCAAAATCATATCATGCATAAAATAACAGGCTGAGGGTTGTGGTTGAAAAAGCATAGGTAATTTATGCATCAAAGGGATCCAGTGAGCTTGCCGTGCTTATCCGGCGAAGGGGGAAGGGAAGCTCGCGGAACTGGCTTCTAACTCCACTGCCTGGCGTAGACTTGCAGATCTGGCCTCCACGAGACGGCACGAACGCTTCGATAACTATGCAACATGAATAAGCAAACATACAAACCACCAAGTATATCAGCAGATATTTAGTATAGTGGTCAAAATAGCGATATATGGATGGGTGGAGTCTTCAGTAGAATCTGTGTCATGTGGTGTTGATATACTACTAGTGGTGGATCGGAGGTGCTTACCAGGAGGGTGGACTAGAGGCGAAGCGACACTATGCGTGTAGCCGGCAGAGCGGAGTAACTGAGTCGGTGGGGTGTTTGCCTTGGCTGAGGGTGTTGAGTGTGTGTGGAGAGGGAGAGGGTAGCTGGGTGTATTTATAGCTGGGTGTATGTGGTGTAGCACAGTGAAGTTCACTGTTGGTGAGAATAGTGACGAATGAATTGTCTGACTTAGTATGAACATGAGAGTTATAGGCAAAATATGGGACAAGAGTATTTTGGGAGTTTTCTGGAATATGAACCATGCTTAAGGGATGATATGGTTGGATAGGGAATAATCTGATAAGAATTTAGAAACAAGAATTATTGGAATCTGAGTTTGGAAGCCTGGTTCGAAGGAATCTCAAAGTTAAGCGTGCTCAACTTGGAGAAACCTGGGATGGGTGACCAGATGGGAAGTTCCCACTGGAAGGAAAATCACAGTCACCGAAGTTTGTATGACTGGAATATGGGTCTGGATGGTCTTAGGTGGACTGGACAGCATGATGGATGAGTAGTTGAAATTTGGGGTGGTCGGAGGATCGATGAATAGTAACAATAAATAGTAACGATGAATAGTAACGACAAAAAGTAATTATAGATATTATCGATGAATAGTAACGATGGTGAATAGCAACAAAGAATAGTAACGGTGAATAGTAACGATGATGAATAGTAACACTTAATAGTAATGGTGAATAGTGATGGCGAATGGTCGTATGAACGAACGATGAACGACGAATAGGAACTATGAACGAACGATGAACGATGAATAGGAACTATGAACGAACGGATGAACGATCGAATGATCGGACGAACGAACGATCGGAATTTCGGCAGCATAACGGCAGTACAAAGATTATCTGGACGAACAATGAATAGGGACTATGAACGAACGATGAATGATGAATAGGAACTATGAATGAACGATGAACGATCGAATGAACGAACGATCGATCAGAATTTCGGCAGCATAACGGCTGAACAAAGATTATTTGGACGAACGAACGGACGAAAGATCGAACGATCGGACGAACGGACGAACGAACCATGAACGATCGGACGAACGAACGAACAAACTAAGAACAAGTGGACGAACGATCGAAAAACGACCGAACGATCCTTGTGCTAGTGTGTGCTTGTGTGGGAGGTGGAGTGGGCGTGTGTGGGGGGGGAGAGAGAGTTGCCATGAAATGGCTTGGGTGGCTTGAGAGGAGGCCCTTGCCCCTCTATTTATAGCCATGGTGGGGGATTATGGGGAGGGATGAGAGGATTAGTGGGAGGATGAGAGGATTAGTGGGAGATTAGCATGTATTTGTCTTGTATAAGTGAGATTAGCTTGTAGAGCTCACCGTATGACACCGGAGGCATACGTATACGTATGAGCATGAGAAAAGTTTTGAAGAAAATATTTGTAGGGACTGTAAAAATGATTCTGAAGGTATTTCTCAAGAGGAAAATACTTGGAGAATTATTGGTGGAATATTTGGGTAGTATTTCTAGAAAGAACTTGAGGGGGATTATTGGAGAAATATCTGAGCGGTATTTCTGGAAAGAATTTGAGGGGGATCACTGGGGATAATATTTGTAGGATATTTTGAGGAGGATTTTGGAGAGAATATAGACCACTATATTTTATTTGTTGATATCAACTCGCAAACAAACATTTTGAAATGAAATTTGAAATTCTTTTTGAATTTAGAGCGAGTTTGAGAAAATTTCAAGATTTGAATTTTTGAGATGCTACAAATCTACCCCACTTAAAATGAATCTCGTCCTCGAGATTCGGCTTAGAAAGGTTATGGGTATAGCTTTACTTCAGCTACAAATCTTCACTTTGCAGACGCTTTGAGGAGATAGAGCTTCAACAAAATCTAGCCTTGAGGAGCACCCGGTTGCTGATTGCAAACGCTGATTCTGGCTACTCAAGGATCATCTTTAGGCTTCTAGGTTTCGCTTGGCAGCTAGCTTATTGAAGAAGCATCGATGCCAACACGCAAACCTTTCTCTTGCGAACTCCTACATGGATTCCTTCCTTGATTGGTCTTCTGGTGCTTCATCAACAGAACTTGGGTGACCACTTCTCATCCAGAAACTTATATGCTTGGAAGATCTGGTCCTCCACAAGCTTGCTACAGGCCTTCTTCTTTTTCTTTATAGCATCAACTTTACTGGAACACTACCCCACTTAAAATGAATGAGGGTAGGACTCTTGAATCTTGGGGATTCGAACTCCTTGAAGTACCACATAACAAGGGTGTTTTGGGTCCTTCTTCTGCTGTTGCTGCTTGAGCAGGCTACGGAGAGATGACTGACACAGGGTTGATTTTGGGAGAACCTTCTTCTTATCTTCTCTTCGCTATCTTCTTTTCTCTTGCCTCTTTCTTTCTCTTTGCTCTTCCCACTAGAGGATTCTATCAAGGAGTATTACCATCATACAGAGGAGGAAGCCGAAGACTATGAACCATGTACAACAGTCTTCAACCCAAGAATCACCAAGCATTGTGATCTTAGGGCGAGGGAGTGGAAAATGGAGTTGCTTGCGATTTGGCAAAGGGGGTTTTATCAGGTGTGTGCTTTGCTTTGAGCGAGATGGGAGTTGGGGAGCTGGTGGGGGGGTTTATAGGCGAGCGGCATGCGAGGTGGTGCTCTAGGGTGTGGAGTGGTGGTGGTGGAGCAGGTGACACGAGGCAGCAGGTGCGATGGAGGGGGGGACGGTGTTGCTGGCGGTAATGGCGATGGGTGCGCTGCAAAGGGGGCCTGGGCGGCGATAGTGCACTGCAAAGAGGGTGTGGGGCGGTGGTAGTGCGCATGGAGGCGGGCACGCGTGCAGGGGGCACGGGTGAGTGGTGGGGTCGATGACCCTGATGTTTGTGGTCTCTGGTTCCAACAATATTTGCCTCTCTGTGTGGTAATAACTTCTTTTGTCCTCTTTTCCTGTTTACTTTGACTCAGGGGCAGTGCTTTGATTCTCACGGTCGGTCCTTTTGACTAAGCGGCTGGACTGGTTTCTTCTGTAGCTTATTCCAGGCTTCAAGGGTAAGCTTCCCGGTATCTTCTTGGGTAAGGTGCTTTTCTCTTGAGATGGGTTAAGATGAGAATGGAAGCATAAGGTGAAGATTAGCTCTAATTTGTGATCTATGTTTTTAGATAAAACCTTTTTTTAAAAGAAGGAAAACACACAAGCTCAGCAATGATAAACACAAACAAATCAAATGTTTTGAATAGGGGAAGAATAGAGTTTTTCCAAAGCACGGACTACTCGGATTCGGGGGCTAAGCTTAACTACTATTGCTCGGCTCCTTAACTGAGAACTATGCAACTTATGAGCACTAACGTTAAAGCATCACACATGCACTCAAAAGAGGAGAAAACATCAAGCGAAATTCATTTTGAAATGCCCTAGGGGGCCACACAATTAGAGTTTTTCAAAACACGGGGCTACACGGTTACCTCTCATACATGCAGGGCTCTGGCCAAAGTGAAGAAAAACTTCACTACCCAATGCATGCAGAGAACTGGGCATAACTAACTTCAGACCAGGCAGCTTCTCTTCTGGCAAGGCTGGCGCACAACTTCAATCTGAGACATCTCCTGGATGGGTTAAGAGGGAGCTGATGTTGATGACTTCTTCTGGCGGCGACTGAGATGGCAAGACGGGGTCGAACTCTTCTTCAAGCTGGACTGGCTCTTGTAGCTCCTCAGAGGGCGGCGGTGCTGGAATCTTCTTCATGGTGAGGGGCTCAAACAACTCTGGCAGGGGATCTTGGGAGGACTCGGGGTGCTCTTGCTTATTCATAGCCTGAGGGAAGACTGGAATTCCTTCCAAGACTATAGCTCCTTCCGGGAGATCCCAAGCCTTCTTCTCTCCTTTAATAGAGATTGGGTGACCTTCAAGAATCTGGGGATCTTCAGCTCTCCTGGGTTGAACTAGGTTGGATGAAGCAGGTTCTTGGATTCGCAGGGCTCTACGTTGGTTATGGGTTACCAAGTAGGCCTCCATCAACTTCTGGACATGCTCATCCTTGGCTTGCTTCAGGGCTTCAACAGCAATGACTTCATGACATTCCAAGGCAGCTACACGGGCTTGAGATGTGGTTTGATCCACATGGAGCTTACGGTTGCGCTTCTCTGCATCTTCTGCTCGGGAAATCATCTGACGGTGGTGCCAAGCCAAGAAATCATACTGCGCATCTAGGGTGAGCAGGTATGCAGTGAGGTACATGACTGTGGGGTCATCCTCAAACAGCTGCTGCCCTTCCAGTGCACACATCTTGGCCATCCAGACTAGACGGTCTCTCTGAAAGGGCAGAAAGAATCTGAGCGGTGTGTCGGCCACTTCTTCTTCATAGATCTGACATAGGGCCCTCAATGCCTTCGAGCGACAACTTGGCAGGTGTCTTTGAATCTGTGCCCTGCAGCAGTGACACTCCATTCCACATGGTGCAGACTGGACCCAATGTATACAGTCACGACACACTTCTCTATGCCATGCTCGACGAATTCACGACCATCATACTCTGGCTGGCTCCTGATTCCGAGGCGGACTGTGCATGCTCTCAACAACTTGGGGAAACCATCTTCATTCTGGCAAAAGCTGGTTTGGCAGCGAACCTCCATCTGACTTCTGAGTGAAGGAAAGGGGAATGCATTTTTGAAATGAAGGGATGAGAGCAAGATTTTTTTTAAGAAAATAGTTTTGACTCAAAAACTTTTGGATAAGGCTAAGGGTTACGTCCTGCGGCCAACCTAACAACTCTGATACCACCTGAAGCGCCCCAATCCTCTGGGACTCAAATGTGATACAATTACTAGTCCCAGGAGGCTAGTAAACACATTTATACATCAGATAGTTCCAGATCTGCTTAAACGAGACAAACCTATAAAGGTGGCGAACAACTTTAAGAGTTGGTCCACAACTCGGGACATATCATCAGAGTGGGGCTGAAGCAGCCCGATATACGCAGCGAAGCAAATCAGCGGTCCAACAACCACAAGCAAGGTTGGGAACAGGCGTAACTCTTACCCGATCTCCTTTTCTGAAAAACAACAAATAAGCAAGGGTGAGTACAAACATACTCAGCAGCCTACCTTCACCCGCGGAATGGGGAAATCAGATATAATGCATGGAATATGTGGAGCTCAGGATATTTTGCAGAAACAACAATAATTGATGCAGGGTTGTTTTGTAAAACATTTTTTATTTTTCAAAGCGCATCCTCTCCCAAAGGAGCAGGAAGTTCTTCAGTATAGAACAAAATCCCCTGGACTAAACCATCCAGGTATCTCAGCAGTTTCTCACTGGTTTTCATTTTCAAAAACAGCTACTGGACTTCCCGTCCACCATAGCTCACGGCTCAACCGCCGGACCTTTTAAAAACCACTTTTCAAAAGCACCTTTTTTTGGAAAACAAAACACTAATTGTCATACCACACTAGACTCGTCCATTCCTGTGAACGTGGACTATTCGAATAGGTTTGAACTCTGCGCAGAGGTGTACACTTTACCCACTAGTCTGGCTCTGCGATCTCATGGCCAATGAGACCCAAATCCGAATCTCTGTCTTTCCTCGCACGTCCTTACCTTAACGGTTATACCGGAAGGAGTCAGGCCACCGCCATGTCCAAACCGGACAAAACATTCCCCCTCCTTATCCTCCAGGTGCTCCCCAGCCATCATAACCCTGGGGTTTGGACCGTACGAGTTCAGATTGAGTGACTGCCCATACAGTCTCGAGTGGTTTTACTTGTCATGAGTACAGGTAGTGAAGGATGAAAAACCGATCCTTATATGAGAGTACAATCCTTCTGCTCACACCTAACCCAGCTGAGCCAACACCTAAGGCCCTCCCCTAAACCAGGGAGTCCCTGATCATCCCTACTCAAAGGTGGTAAGGGTGAAAAAAAACTCACACCTTTTCTCAAATCATTTGTAACAAATATATCAAGGATTGATTGCGGCAAGCGACTGGGTGGCCATAATAACTTGTCTCAAAATCATATCATGCATAAAATAACAGGCTGAGGGTTGTGGTTGAAAAAGCATAGGTAATTTATGCATCAAAGGGATCTAGTGAGCTTGCCGTGCTTATCCAGCAATGGGGGAAGGAAGCTCGCGGAACTGGCTTCTAGCTCCACTGCCTGGCGTAGACTTGCAGATCTAGCCTCCACGAGACGGCACGAACGCTCCGATAACTATGCAACATGAATAAGCAAACATACAAACCAGCAAGTATATCAACAGATATTTAGTATAGTGGTCAGAATAGCGATATATAGATGGGTAGAGTCTTGAGTAGAATCTGTGTCATGTGATGTTGAGATACTACTAGTGGTGGAGCGGAGGTGCTTACCTGGAGGGTGGACTGGAGGCGAAGCGACACTATGCGTGTAGCCGGCAGAGCGGAGTAACTGAGTGGGTGGGGTGTTTGCCTTGGCTAAGGGTGTTGAGTGTGTGTGGAGAGGGAGAGGGTAGCTGGGTGTATTTATAGCTGGGTGTATGTGGTGTAGCACAGTGAAGTTCACTGTTGGTGAGAATAGTGACGAATGAATCGTCTGACTTAGTATGAACAGGAGAGTTATAGGCAAAATATGGGACAAGAGTATTTTGGGAGTTTTCTGGAATATGAACCATGCTTAAGGGATGACATGGTTGGATAGGGAATAATCTGATAAGAATTTAGAAACAAGAATTATTGGAATCTGAGTTTGGAAGCCTGGTTCGAAGGAATCTCAAAGTTAAGCGTGCTCAACTTGGAGAAACCTGGGATGGGTGACCAGATGGGAAGTTCCCACTGGAAGGAAAATCACAGTCACCGGAGTTTGTATGACTGGAATATGGGTCTGGATGGTCTTAGGTGGACTGGACAGCATGATGGATGAGTAGTTGAAATTTGGGGGTGATCGGATGATCGATGAATAGTAACGATAAATAGTAACAAATGAATAGTGACGACGAAAAAGTAATTATAGATAGTATCGATGAATAGTAACGATGATGAATACTGTCGGCGAATAGTAACGATAGTGAATAGTAACGGTGAATAATAACGCTGATGAATGGCAACGGTGAATAGTAATGATGAATAGTAATGGTGAATGGTGATGGTGGATAGTTCGTATGAACAACGAATAGGAACTATGAACGAACGATGAACGATGAATAGGAACTATAAACGAACGGACGAACGATCGAATGATCGAACGAACGAACAATCAGAATTTTGGTAGCATAACGACAAGACAAAGATTATCTGGACGAACGATGAATAGGGACTATGAACGAACGATGAACGATGAATAGGAATTATGAACGAACGATGAACGATCGAATGATCGAACGAACGAACGATCGGAATTTCGGCAGCATAACGACTGAACAAAGATTATTTGGACGAACGAACGGACGAACGATCGAACGATCGGACGAACGGACGAACGAACCATGAACGATCGGATGAACGATCGAACGATCGGACGAACGAACGAACAAACTAAGAACAGGTGGACGAACGATCGAAGAACGACCGAACGATCCTTGTGCTAGTGTGTGCTTGTGTGGGAGGTGGAGTGGGCGTGTGGGGGGGAGAGAGTTGCCATGAAATGGCTTGGGGTGGCTTGAGAGGAGGCCCTTGCCCCTCTATTTATAGCCATGGTGGGGGGTTAGGGGGAGGGATGAGTGGATTAGTGGGAGGATGAGAGGATTAGTGGGAGATTAGCATGTATTTGTCTTGTATAAGTGAGATTAGCTTGTAGAGGTCACCGTATGACACCGAAGGCATACGTATACGTATGAGCATGAGAAAAGTTTTGAAGAAAATATTTATAGGGACTGTAAAAATGATTCTGAAGGTATTTCTCAGGAGAAAAATACTTGGAGAATTATTGGTGGAATATTTGGGCAGTATTTTTGGAAAGAACTTGAGGGGGATTACTGGGGAAATATCTGAGCGGTATTTCTGGAAAGAATTTGAGGGGGGTCACTGGGGATAATATTTGTAGGATATTTTGAGGAGGATTTTGGAGAGAATATATACCACTATATTTTATTTGTTGATATCAACTCACAAACAAACATTTTGAAATGAAATTTGAAATTCATTTTGAATTTAGAGCGAGTTTGAGAAAATTTCAAGATTTGAATTTTTGGGATGCTACAGTGTCGTCTTTCACCATCGACGTAGCTTCGTTGTCGTTGCTCATTCTCTACGACCAAGGTCCACCCCACGAGCTTCAGTGTAAGGTATAGGTTCTACAACGCCCGTCCTTGATCATAATAATGCCCTATGGTTCAAGTAATTGCTCATCGACGCTACTTTGTTGGCCCTACGAGTCCTCACCACTATGCATCGTCATCCCATTGCCACAATTTACCCCCATGGAGTTAGCCATTGTGCGCTTAGGCTCCCCATGTAAACCCCATCACTAGAAGTACTCGAGATCATGATTTTCGTGTTGCTATAGTGAGTGCTACCGCGAGGTTAGTGATCGTCGGCGATAGCGCCACCTCTCAACTAGTTGATCTAGTGATATTTTTTGGATCAAGATCCAACCTGCTACAATAGCCCTAGACACTAATCAAATATAGGTCAACTATTCTAGCACTGCCACTTGTGCATAAAGAGTCCATCGGCTCTTTAAATTCATGACCCTTTGCTAAAATAGCCCTAGACACCGATCAAATATAGGTCAAATATTCTAGCACTGCCACTTTTGCATAAGAGTCCATCAGTTCTTTAAATTCATGGCCCTTCTAAAGCTAGAACCATAAGCATAGGGAAATTTCAACCTTTTCATCCATGACATCACTTTTTCTTCTGTCTAGGCTTTAGGCAAAATGGAGCGCGTGTCTTCCTACCATTTTCCTTGATCTCAAGCATTAGCCGATGACAAAGAAGTGTTAAGTCTCATCTAGCCTTTAGATTGTCCTTAGAACTATCTTGGAAATACATACACATGCTTATGATGCTTGCACTAATGTTATGTTCTTGGTGATTACATCAATATTGTGCATAAAAATCAAAGCTTTGGCGTATAGGAGCTCCCAAAGTCCACATAAGTGAGTCTAGTTGTGCTCCAATCTAAAACCTTTGAACCATTTCCTATCTGTAGTTCCAACTAGTTTACTCAGCATGACATCAATTTCTGGCTTGCTTAAACTCTTTAGTGTTCCCCTTTTGTGGCAATAGTTTTTTTCCTGAATGTGTTCCTCTTCCTATTAAAGACGTGATTGTTGGGTAGGAAACATTTATGACAGTCAAAGTAACATATCTTCCCACTAAATTCTAAGCAAAAACAACTATGTCTTCACCATAAATCAGACATATTAAAGTGCCAAGGTAGCTCCATGCAGAAAAGATATTGTATGACATGAAATCATACATCGACCATAAACAAGTTACATGAAGGGTGAATTTCTCCTTTGAACTATCATACGCTTTCATTCCTTCCAATAACTTCTTCAGCTCTTTGATTAATGGTTGCATCATCACATGGAGATTTTTTCTAGGATGTTCTAGGTCAGGTATGATGAGGCATAGGAATACGAGCTCATACTTCATACAAAGAGGAGATGAAAGATCATATGGAATATCAAAGACAGACTAGAATACAAAGTTGCAATTACATTAAAGGCATGAAACCATCTGTCGCCAACCTAACACGGATATTACTTAGGTCACTAGTGAAGTCTGGGTCAAAGTTGTCTAGATCCTTTCATGCATCACCACTGGATGGGTGCACCATCACATCACCATTCTCGCAAAAACCTTCTTTATGTCATCTCATATGCTTAGTCATAGGGGTGGATCCGAGATCCAATCAAACCTTGGACTGGTCTATTAGATATAATTTTCTTTCATTATATTTTGATGAAAAAATAACAACTATAAGTAGAGATATATAGATCACGCCTCGAGGCACAAACCGAGTGGCCCCGGGCCTGTATTCCACACTACTTGGACATATAGCTAGAGACAAGCAACCATTTCATATGATCTTCAAGGGGCATCATTTGAAGTACCTTATATAGAACCTTGGTCCTCACATTCTCACCATCATCGTTCAAGACCTCATGTACCTCAATTTTCCACACACTTTACACTTTTTCTCTTTCTCATTATCTTCCCAAAAAAGCATACAACCATCTTTATAGACATGAACCTTCTCATAAGGCATGTTGAGACCTCTTAGCAACTTCTTTGATTTGATGGAAGGACATCATCAATCAAATCTATAAGCTCCTTGTAATATTTACTTGATAATGCAAACTTGGACTTGATGGTCATAAGCCGTGTCACAAAAGCAAGGGTGGACATTGTTGTGTGCTAATGTAGTGGCTCTTCCAAAGCTTTAAGGAGATCCAAGAACCTTTTAGCCTCATCTAGCATTGATCCTCTGAGTTTGGGTCATACTATATATATATATATATATATATATGTGTGTGTGTGTGTGTGTGTGTGTGTGTGATTAAGCACCTCGTCCATCCTATCACCATCAATCATATCACCCTCTGTCACTTGTTCTACCACTTGTGTTGCTGCTTATGCCTCATCATGTTGACGGTGTGACTCGTCGTAGTGTGACCACACTTCGTAGCTTGGTGAAACCATAGGTACAAAGGTGGAGCTTCATCATTCTTTTGTCGTTGCATTTATAGTTGCGACAATTTGTACATGGGCATAAGACATCAATATCTGTTGTGGTTGCTGACAAACTAAATGCGCGATCAATAAATTTCTGTCTTCACCATCCACTGATGAGAGTGAGCCCCACATTTATTACAACCATCATCCATCTGTGATCTTTACCCATAATCATGCTACAGCCATAAGTAAGAGTTATTCATTTATAGCCTCCACCAACCCTCATGCATAAACTATGTTGGATGGTCGAAGAGAATTAAATATCTAT
This sequence comes from Zea luxurians, assembly GCA_029449295.1. Lineage (NCBI taxonomy): Eukaryota > Viridiplantae > Streptophyta > Magnoliopsida > Poales > Poaceae > Zea > Zea luxurians. The sequence continues at coordinate 15,695,466 of JAOPSE010000024.1, read as the reverse complement.
GTTCACATAATGTAAAGAGTTGAGGGCACGCGTTACCTTGTTGGCAGAAGATTGAAGATGGCCGACAATATCGCGGTGGGGGTAGATCAACAATGCCAAAGCCGGCGGTGGTGCACATCAATGTCTCATAGAAGGGTAGTGCATGACAGGGTGGTCGTGACAATGGTGGTGCATGGTGGGTAGGTGTGGTGGGTGCGCAAAAGGGAGACCAAGTATGGGGAGAGAGTGAGGGAGTCATGGTGAGGGTGGGGAAGCGTCAGTGGCGGATCCAGGATTAGACCTAAGGAGGGGCTGATTTTACAGTGACCATTAGTGGAAGCAACACAAACTATTAGAGGGACTCCTTTTTATTTCTTCTTCTTCTTCCTCTTCCCTTCTTCTCTACCCTCCACCTCTTTCTCCAATAGAGTGAGGGGCTATTTTTTTCTCTTCTTCTTCTTTCCTTTTATTTTTCCTCTAACTTTAACCTCTGTATCAATGGAGTTTCATAGCTGTAGGGGTGCTGGAGCCCCGCAGCCCCCCTTTAGATCCGCCACTGGGAAGCGTGACAGTGGAAGGTTGTGTGGTAACCAAGGCGTGCGGTGTGGGACACCAATGTTGTGTTCGTATGTAGGGTGCTACGACATGGGGCGGTGTGGTAGGGGCACACGACGCAGGGCAGGCATGGGCGACACGTTAGGGGGGAGGGCAACGACACGCGGGGCAGGCTCGACGCGGGAGCGACGTGGTGGCATAAGCGGTGCACGACGAGCAGTGAGGGCACCGCAACGAGCGATGTAGGTGGGGTGCAAGCAAAATAGAGCGCGGGCTGGGGACTGATAAGGCGACATAAGTTATATAACTTTTATTAGCCGTGTCAATAGTCAACAAAAAATAATTAATTTTCATCGGCTAGACAGAGGTCGACAGAAATTAGTTAATTTTCGATGACCGCTCTAAATACCGATAGAAATTAATAAGGCCGACAATCTTTTTTTTAATGCTGCGGGACTACTTACCGTACGTTCGATGGATTTGAGGAGAATTGAAGCTTTCGTTACTGTTTTGCCTGACCGTCACTAAAAGTCTAAAATGACATTCAGTCCCACGTACATAGTTTTGGTAGGGAAAATCAGTTTTTCCAGCCTTTGTACCCCAGTTCTACGCTAGTGGTAACTTAAAATTACCAGCGACAGCCATGCTACATACGCACGGACGGCAAGGTCCAGCGGCTATGGTGACGGATTGGGCCACACGGAGAACGGCAGCACCACGTCCTTGGCGACGGCGGCAACGACAGCAGAGATGCTAGCGGCCAAGGAGATGGTCTTGGACCTGTGCACCTGATCGCAGAAGTGGCCGCCGCCGCCGCAGCAGGCCCTGATCTGCGGGCCGTAGGCCATCACCGCCACGAACACAGCGCCGGTGGCCGAGTAGAGCAGCATCTGCACAGCGACGTCGACGACAACCAGGACGACCCGGGGAGTCATGGGCGCATCCTCGCCGTCGTCGCCCTTGCCGATCTGCACGTAGATCGCGGCCACCTCCAGGATCGTCGCTGCGATGTTGGACCCTACAAGGTATCTGTGCATCAGGTGCAGAGACAGAGAGCACAGCAAATTACTCCGGGCCGGAATGCATGCATACGCAACGCAGGTAGAACGTAACGAAATGGCACGCGTATTCCTTACACGAAGGGCTGGTAGTCCTTGAAGGTGGTGACGCTGGTCGCGTCGCCGTCGAGCCCGTAGATGGTGCACTCGCTGGCGGTGGCCATGACGACGGCCGAGGTGAGCGCCAGCGCCAGCGTGGAAAGGCGGAACAGCAGGGTCACCGCCTTGGAACCGTTCGGCGCCGCGTCGTCGTCCATCACATGGCAGTCGGAACCGTTCATGACGACGCACGCTTAGGCTGAGCAAATCAAGATGAAGAGGTTGAAGATGAAGCCGCAAGATTGGGAGCCTTTTTCTCTGACGATGAACAATGGAAGAATTGAAGGGCGAGGAGCAAATATAATATATAGTAAAGGAGCATCGGAGGAGATCAGTTGATATATAGTGAGCAGGTTTATGGGGATCATGCTGCATCGCTAATTGGAAAGTGACAAGTATATATACATATACACACTGATTGATGGATCCATTAACATGTGTAAAACAGAAATTCGAGTGCACATCCTTAGACCTTAGTTCCTTTAGACAGGAGGATAAAATGGGTGCGTGCCTTTCTTAGCAAGATTAGTATTCATATATGTTCTTCTCTTTCCTTATTCTCCTTGCAAATGCGCCGCTTTCCATTGAGATTTCTCAACACTAACTCCAAAGGCCATCTAGCTTAGTGGTTACAAGAACCATCTAATAATTATAAGAGCCTTAATAGCACCTTAGGTCTTGTGTTCGTTTCACTCATCATCGGAATTTCACTGTATTATACTTTGTGGTAGACGATGTTCCCATCGTCAGCGAGGCGTCTATAGTGATTTTGTCAATCTCAAGAATTTATTGGCTCAATCTTCAAAAATGCTTATAGGCGTAAGGCTGCTTGCAAGTGTTTCAAGGCGTGGTGAATTTAGGATTTGAAGTTAGTCTAGTTAGTGTTAGACTGTGTGTGGTCGACACTATTCACTACTGGAATTCGGCTCTTTGCCGAGTGTCAAATGTTTTGCCGAGTGTTTTTTTCGGGCACTCCGCAAAGAAGCTCTTTGTCGAGTACCACGCAAAAAACACTCGGTAAAAGAAAATACTCGGCAAAAAAGCTCTTTACCGAGTTGTTTTTTTCAACACTAGATAAAGACAATTTAAAAATCACATTTCAAAGCAGTAAATTAATTTAAATAAAAAAGTTTTCAACTACAAATTTTTATAACTCATCGTGATGTACAATTTATATTTTGAACAATTCTTCATATGACGAAATAAAATTAAATTTGTTCATAAAACATATATCTCTCTAGTAGTTTATGAAACTACAAGGGAGATGTGTAAGATTTGTGCATTTTGTTAGAACCATCATGTGAGATGAACAAATCATCAAACAACCAAGATAAACTTTGTAGATCTTAAGAATTATAAAATTTTGTAGTTGGCAACTTTTCTATTTGAAGTTATCTTGTCAACGAAAACTACGTTTGAATTTTAAAAATTTAAAATTTGAATTTTGAAAACAACCTCAAAATAAAAAACCACCGACATGAAAGTTGTATGTATTGAAGAGTTATGAAACTTTGTGGTTGACAATGTTTAGGTTTGAAATCATCTTGTCATGCAAAACTATGTTTGAATTTTAAAATTTAAAATTTTCAAACTACCTCGGATGGAAAAACCACCAAAATAAAAGTTGTAGATCCTGAAATATAATGAAAATTTGTACTTGACAATTTTTTGATTTGAAAGCATCTTATCATTGAAAAATTCGTGTGAAGTTTTCAAATTTGAAATTCAAATTTTGTAAACTACCTCGGATGTATAAACTATTAAAATAGAACATGTAAATCTTGAAAAGTTATGCAACTTTATAGTTGGTCACATTTTCAAATGAATTCATTTAGTGCCTCAAATAATCAAATTACTCTCGGTTTGTTATAGCACATGAGAAATAAAAACGTAATATAGATATAATTGATGTAGTAGTGTAGTGTTAGAGGAGGGTATTTGCGAGAGAGGTTGCGAGTTCGAATCTCACGTTCACAAAATATGTAAATTTGATTCAAAATAATAGTGAAAAATGATAGAGTGATGAATATGACAATGGGTAGTGGTAGAGGAGAGTAGTTCGCATAATTTTAAAAATGTTTTGTTGTTTTTTTCGATTCTTAATTTGCCGAGTGTAAATACACTCGGCAAAGAACGCGAGTCCGGTAGTGATTAATTATTGGGCTGCTTGCCAATTAGGGTTATGCTGATGTGTCTATATATGTAATCACCACCTCTATATAATACAATCAAGAGTTTCCCACTATAACTTGGTACCAGAGCCAGTTTCTCTTCTCTCCCTCCCACCCCCACAGCCTCCACCCCTTCTCTGCCCTAGGTTCGGCCACCAGCTTCCGTGCTGCTGCCCTAGGAGGCTCATCCTTTGCTCCTAGGGGTGGCTCCTCTCCAGCCGTCGGCCCTCCTAGCCATCCTAGGTTGGTGAGCCTCCCTGCCCGAGACGCGAGATGTCCAAGAGCTCGACACTTGTTAGTTGTGCCCCTGCAGCGCCGCTCAGCAAGCCGCCACCGCATAGGTCGGTCTCGCCATGGCCGACATCGAGCCCTCCTCAAGCATTGCGCTCCCTCCACTCTCTGGTCCTCCCAGGGTACCAAGCAGCAGAAGCAACTATGTGCGTCTGGCGCACCCGCTCTACTCTGCCGCCGGATCTGAAGCCCTCGCGTCCGCATCGTCGGATTCATTCGCGCCGCCCCCCCCCCCTCGCCGGCTGCACCCACACGACACTAGAGTGCGCCGCGACCACTCCTCCCTCCCCTCCCCGCCGGCGGTCCCCTTCCCCAGGCTGAGCTCGCATCCATGGCTGTGGTGCTTGTCCAGTTCAGGCCGCCACCATGCCGTCGAGCTCCTATGGCCATCGCATGGTCGGTCTAGCCTCTCTGGTGCGTGCTCACCGTGGCTGCGCCTTAATTCTCAGTGTTGTCGTGCCACCGCCCTCGGGATGGACCTCCCTTCCCACCACCGGCATGGCCCCCTGATCGGCGTGCACATCGCCCCACACAGCCTTGGCCGCCACCAGCACATGCTGATCGAGACCGCACCTACTCAGCCTGACCCACAGCAGGTGGAGCGGACGAGTGCAGAAGCAGCGCACATGACAGCGCCAGAGGCAGGCGGTTGCCGATAGCAGGAGGTGGTCGTGCCCTGCGAGCACCTCTCCAACTCGCCACTAGGACACCACACCTCGTTCTCCCTCCACATCGACCGACGTTCAGATGTCCTAGTGCATGGTCGCCGTCGTCGCTCCTCTCGACTCACCTACCGCCGCGCCATGCCTCCCAACATGCGCCGGCATGGCGCTCAACCAGGCTATCTACTCATCCCTCCTATGCGCTGGCATGGCACTCGGCCAGACTCCTCACACCTCTCCTTCGACCTCCCATCATCGACATCAAACCCCCCTCTGCTAGGCCCGACGCAGGCCACTGCTCGACTGGACCTGCCCTGTCGCCCTCCCCTTCATCGCCTTAGTTGGATCCATCGTTGCCACAGACTTCCTGGCCAGATCCACTGTTGCTGTGACCTTCCTGGCTAGATCCGCCGTCCCTTTGGCTGGATCGCCGTCTTCCTGGCTGGATCCGTCGCTGTTGTGGCCTTCCTGTCTGGATCTGTCGTTACCCCTTCTATTCTACAGCTGGCGCTGCCACCATGACCAGTGCAGATGTGTGCGCTGCCGCCGGCCTCCCTAGCGAGGCTCCTCGATGTCCGAACAATCGAAGAAGCAAGAAGGTTGCCCTACTGGTGCTCTTTTGTTGTGTCGCCCTGCCGACCGTTGACGCTCGAACGTCGACCCTCCCGAAGAACAAGCTACTGTTGCGTGTCTCCCAACCACAACCACCTTGACTTCGGCTACCTCGGCATCCAGGGGCTATCGTCTTCTCGGAGTCCACAGTGGTCTCTACTCCAGTCTCATCGAGTGCGGTGCCCCCATTGCGACTGCGAGGGATGTTAGGCTATGTGTGTGGGCCGACACCACTATTGGGCTACTGTCCCATTGGGGTTAGGGTTCTGTGTCTATATATGTAACCACCACCTCTATGCAATACAATCAAGGGTTTCCCACTCCAACTGTTAGGGTGGTCCAATCAGTCAATTTTTTAGTATCACAAATATCAATCGCCAATTTATAAAAGATAAATATAAAAACTAAATTGTCTTACAAATATCTTCAAATCCATAAATAAGTTTTTTCTCAAAAGAAGCTTACGCAATACATATTTTCAAGATTAATATTTCAAATCATGTCATGACGCTTACAAGAAACTCCAACAATATCCCACAAGAGAAGTACTTGATGAAAAATCCACACAAAAATATTATTTCCCTTGGTAACACCAACAAGGACTAGTTGGAGTTGATGTACAAAACAATAGACATAATAAGTTGAACATCACTCTTTAATGAACAATGTTGTGAGCTCTTTAATCTCTCCTCTCATGTTGCTAGCCCCATATATATATATATATATATATATATATATATATAATATATATATATATATATATATCTTTGGCCACATATTTGTCTTATAGTCAAATGATGTCTTACAAGCAAATCTTCGATTTCTTCCTCAAATGATAATAATCAATATCATGTACATGCACAACATCAAGAAAGTGTTCACAAGGCCTTCTCAATTTATCAACATAATGCAAGCAAAGAACTACTTGTTGTTTATATGATATGTCACTTTGCTCATAATCTAGAATTGCAAAATTGTTGTCACAAAGTTCTTCAATAATTTTATTTCTAGTTCATATGACACAACATTGAATAATTAGCTATTGCATATCGGGACAAGTCAAGGTACAATTACCTAGTGCATTCATCAAAACATCTTTATCCACCTCTTCACTTTTGATGCAAGCCATTTCAAAAGTTCAAGAAAGTCCCCTCTATTGCTAGAATATCTACTTTAATCATGCCCACAGAATGCCAATCCTTGATGCAAAAGAAACTTTAAACATTTAACTGAATAAGTCAATCTAATCTAGTAAAGCCTTAATTATTCACTATTCATTTTCCCCATTTGTTTATCTTTATTGCAAGTTGACTCATGTATAAGTTGTATCTCTCTTGGGTTGCATTGTATATGCTTGATACACCAACATCATATTTTTGAAGTACATCATCTCTGTTCCAACACATGAAACATCAACTTTATAACTATTTAGTGAAAAAAAATTAACAAACACTAGTAATCAAAATTTCATTTTTGATTTGAGCATTAAGCTATGTATAGACCAATAAAATATCTAGGGTCAACAACATTTGCACATGTTATTACAACCAAATATAAAAATTCCCTAGACCTTTCAAAAATTGTTTCCTAAAGAAATATAGATAATATTAGAAGTTGAGGAAACTTGTGATTTATGAAAAAATATTTATATTGACTTGGAGAAAATTAATTGCAAGCATAATGTTGTAGAGACCAACATAAAACTCACTGAGCATAATTGAAAGCATAATTGCATGCATAAAGTATTTGCTTTCTGTCTATCTATGAAACCAATTCAGATTCATAAAGAGCCAAAAAATGTGTCCAGTGAGCCCTAATGACTTTCCATAGTTGTAATTAAACAAGTTACTATCGACTTTATATCGTCAACAATAAAACTATCCTAAGAGTCCAAGATGAAATTTTATTATTAATATGTATTCGGAGAATACAAATTCTTTAAAGTAGATCCAATTTTCTTAGCCATCGACATTCAGTGTTATTCTTTATAAGTAGATTCAAAAGCCAAAAGCAAGCATTGCTATGAGAAAGATTAAATAATACTCGTAAGGCTCAAAATTTCTAAGATATAATATATTATAGGAAAGATTAAAGAGTGAATCCATTCTAGAAACTCGCCGAGATTGAGAGTCTTTGATATGACAATGTCAGGGAGGTGCAATGATTCCTTGTTGTAACGTGTCAACTAGAGGTTGAGAGAATTACAGGCTTCGTGATGGGCCTTGTCAATAGGATGGAGAAACAACATAATAGGTCGCTGAAGATACCTATAGGACCAGCTATTGGGTTTGACACTAGTCATACATGAGTAGAGTGTGGAGACTGTTAAGTTAAACATCCATCTATGTTCAAGAGTTACACTAGCTCACAACTACTAAATGGACTATGTCGTGAATTATCATATTTGCACAAACTAGTTTCACTTAAGAATCTAACTATTACCTGGTTCTCTTTAGGCTCCTCAGGTAGAGCTTATAAGTCACACTCCCATGTATCTTTCATGAGCTTCTTAGAAAATTTTCGCAACTCATAAATCATGACCAACAGTCAACTCATATAGGAGTGTTCATACAAGAATACCTTGTAGGATGGTATCTCATGTTAATCCATTGAATATATCAAGACAAAAGCCATCCTACCTTACATACTAAAGAGTGTTGCATCATCACTAGAGTTGATAACACAATGTTTACTCTCCTAGTCACACTCTTAGCTTATTTTCCCAAACTCCTAATTCATGGGACCTCCAATCACAAAGGGTTGGGTTACTATCATGTGCAACTCAAGTGGGTCTCAAACCCATATTCTTTGCATGTATTATATATCACATGTCGAGATAAACCTTCCATTGATGGATTTTCTATATTTATATAATCAATAACTATTACTTTAGAGTTTCTTAATTTCCTAACATACTTCAACCATCTTTTCACATGTCTAGAAAATTTCATATTATCCTTTAAACTTGAAACTTTTGTGATAACCATTTGATTATCTCTATTCATAAGGATAACTAGAATGATTTTCTCCACTATGGTTAAATCTATTGAGATCTCTCTTAGCCATTCAACTTCCATAGTAGATGTATCTAATGCAATAAGTAATGGATTATGGGGAGGCTACACTAGCGCAAAACAAAATTTTCAACCCCATAAAACCAAGACCTATTGCGGTTATAGGTCATAGAATTACCATTAGACGCACAGGGCAGCGAAAGATGTCTTGATGTAGACGAACATGTTGAGCAGTGTCGTGCAGTCGCTGACGTCATTCACGTCCTCGTGCGGTTCGTCCTAGTGCTCCAAATGCAGCACCTCCGAGGTTTCCACATGTATAGGGAGCAAGCGTCGCGTATCAAACTGCTAGGTTCATGACGACGGCTAGGCGATGGCGAGAGGTGGGCGACTGCTCATTTACTGGTGGCGAATTAGGGTTCGTATAACAGCGCCCCTGCCCCTCATTATATAGGTGTTCTGGTGGGCTTCTAACTTTGAAGCACATCAGTAACCTGAAAGCCCTATCTATTTTCGGATCTAATCCGGGTTAGGCTTCCTTCCCCTTAAGTGTGTGACCTTATAGGTTCACGTACATATAGACATGGCTCAAGTACTCTTACTTGGCCTGATAATTGACAGCGGCGTCTAGCAAGACATGTCAACTCCTATGCACACATGAAGATCATATCAGACAAACCATTGCAACATTACGCACATGTTGTTCTGAAAGGGAAATTGGGTTAACCATTTCCTATAATTAATTTTGGTGGTTGATGATCAACACAAACACATGGACTAACTATTTTGTCTAGAACTCATGTATTACAGGTTCATAAGGTTCAACACAAACCAATAAAAACATCAAATTAGGGACACAATTTAAATGGAGCAAAGGACTTAGAGTGAGCTGGAGTTTGGCGCACCGGACTGTCCGGTGTGCCACTAGATAGTGTCTGGTGCATCATGCTCGTACAACTCCAAACTAGCCACTCTCCAGAGCGCGCTCCACTATAAATCACTGGACTGTCCGGTGTGCCACCAGACTGTCCAGTGTGCTAGCGGAGCAATGACTATCTGCGCCAACGGTCGACTCTGCAAAGTGCTGCAGTGGGCTACAGTGCCGCGTAGAAGTCAGAGCTGTGAAGTCAGAGGGCACCGAACTGTCCAGTGTGGCACCGGACTGTTCGATGCTGCAAGAAGACAAAGCTCCAACGGTCGACCCAGCTCCAAACCCTAACGATTGGGTGACGTGGCGGCGCACCGGACATGGAACAGTGCGTGTCCGGTGGCGCACCAGACTGTCCAGTGTGCCCATCGCCAGTAGCCTTCCCAACGGATATGGAAGTGGTTGGGGGCTATAAATACCCCCAACCACCTCATTCATAACCATCCAAGCATTCCAAACATCTCATTCAATACAAGAGCAAAAGACTCCACTCCAAAACACATCAAATGGATCGAATCCTCTCTAAGCCTCCAAATTAACTCAATTCCATTAGGGACTTGAGAGAGAGTGTTCTTGTGTTCTTTTGTTGCTCTTGTTGCTTGGCTTGGCCTTTTTCTTTTCCCATTCTTATTCTCAAGTGCTTTGTAAGCGAAGAAGAGACACCAAGTGTGTGGTGGTCCTTGCAGGGTCTTAGTGACCCATGAGATTAAGGAAGAAGGCTCACTCGGTCTAAGTGACTGTTTGAGAGAGGGAAAGGGTTGAAATAGACCCGATCTTTATGACCTCCTCAATGAGGACTAGGTTCTTTGGAACCGAACCTTGGTAAAACAAATCATCGTGTTTACTCGCCTTGATTCTTGTTTGATTTGTTTTCCCTCTCTCCCGGACTTGAATTTAATTCTAACGCTAACCCCGGCTTGTAGTGTGTGTTTAAAGTTATAAATTTTAGATTACGCTTATTCACCCCCTCTAGGCGACTTTCATGTTCCCTTTGTCTCATGATATTTGGTCTGGCTCTAATCTGACCACTCTTTCTCAATACCGTGAATTGGAATCCTTTCATTTGTTAACACTTAACCCTAGCACGGCCATGTATTTCTTGATCCAATCACTCGAGGGGCCCAGAGATATCTATCTCAAGAAGAGATGGACAAATTCCATCTTGACTGACCATGACTCACAGCATGTTTCCTGATAAACCTAAAACTACCTTTATAACTACCTAGTTATGGAGTAGCATTTGATAGTCCCTAAGTAAGTCAATTCACATCTTGAGAACATGCGACAATCTTAGGTCTAAGGACACAATATACATGTTGCAAAAAGAGAACTATATTACAATATCTCATGTTGGATCGATCCAGCCTCATGTTATACATGCACCCACATTATTAGTTTAACATCTCTATGCCCATGACTTGTGGAATGTATTCATCTACTAATACATGTGCTAGTCATGACTCTGACTAGTGACATCATTTAGAATAACCATATAAGTAAAGAATCTCACAAACAATTCATGTAATTGCTAATCAATACAAGGTGACATTCATGGATATTCAATTAAGCAATATATGTATATCATGGATATAAAGAAATATGCTCATCTCTATGATTATCTCTAGGGCATATTTCTATCAGTAAGCTCACCCTTCATGGTCGAACTTGTCAATATGGTCTATTTGCACAACTTGGCTTCCATAGTAGATGTATCTAATGTAGTAAGCTCACCCTCTATGGATGACCTCGTCAGTATGATATGTTTGCAAAACCTCCATTTGATAGTGGCTCCTCCATGAGTAAAGACATACCCTATTGTTGCCTTTATCGCATCAGCATTAGGAATCTAGTTAGAATCACAATATCGCTCAAGTACATTATGATACCTAGAACAGTGAAGTCCATATCTCGTTATGACACTCAAATAGTGCATATCTCTCTCAAGTTCAAGCAAAATATCATCTTCTAGATTAACAATAAACTAGATCAATTTGTTAACCGTAAAGGAGCTATCAGGTTGAGTAGCACCCGCTAAGTACATGTGTGAACCAATTATCTGATAATACCTCAATTGGTCTCTTTCTAATCCCTTATTCTTTCAAAGAATTTAACTAGGATCATATGGTGTCGAAAAAATTGTAGTCTTTACATCCAAAATGGCTCAAGACCTTCTCAACATAATGATATTGCATAAGGGTAATCCAATTGTCATTTTAACCAACTTAATATTCAAGATAACATAAACATCACCCATGTCTTTCATATCAATGTTTTAAGACAAAAATGGCTTCAACTCTTTTATACCATTAATATCAGCCCTAAAGATTAATATGTCATCAACATGCAAACACATAATCACTCATCTACCCCACCATAGCGGTAGTACACACATTTATCAACTTCATTAACAACAATGCCTACTTTTGTCAATGTATTATTAGATTTCTCATGCCACTGCTTTGGTATTTGTTTCAACCCATGCAAAGACTTCAAAAACTTACACACCTTGCCTTCTTGTACAGGTAATGCAAATTCTTCAGGCTGATTCATATAGATTTACTCATACAACCCTTTATTAAGGAAAGCTATCAGCACATCTATTTTATTTTTTATGTATTTTTAAAATAAGTACTTAAGACCCTAAACAAATTCAAATGAAAAGGATGTCAATATATTTTTGAGATCTCTAACTTTTATTTTTGTTATTTCTTGATCCAAGGTTGTTTGAAGAATTTGAATTTTAAACGTGGTTCAAATGCGAGAAAATTGAAACATATTTTTGATAGATAATTTCTAATGGAATAGTTGGAAACTATAAAGTAGCATAACTTTCTGATATCTACAACTTTTGTTGTTTTGGTCATTTTAAATTCTAAATGTAAGTAATTCAAATATAATTTAGTTGGATAGATAATAACTGGATTTTTTTGCATAACTTTTGAACATCTATAAATTGTGTTTGTCATTTCTCCATCCTAGATTGTTGCATACAACGATACACTCATTTGTATAGTCATTAGTGACTAGATCATATGTATTAATTTGATTTTAACTCTATAAAATCTTGTGAAATAAAAGATGTAAACTACAAATTAACACTTTTTAAGATCTATAACTTTTGTTCTGTTCATTTCTTCATCCAAGATCTTTTATTACCACCACACACTGGATGATCTTTTATTACCACCACACACTCACTTGTCACTATAGAGGATATGAAATCCATGAAATTGTTCTATACAATCTTCTGAATTAAGTAATTGGGCACTAAAATGATTTCAAATTTAAAAGTTGACAACTGCAAAAAATAGAGCTCGTCGAGTACTACCACTATAATATAACTTTCGTTTTAGGGGTTGTTTGGTTTCTAAGGACTAATGTTTAGTCCCTAGATTTTATTCCATTTTAGTTCCAAAATTGCCAAATATAGAAACTAAAACTTTATTTTAGTTTCTATATTTAGCAATTTATACACTAAAAAGGAACAAAATGAAGGGACTAAACATTAGTCCCTATAAACCAAACACCCCCTTAATTAAACATCAAATCAGAAAATAGTTTTTCATATAGTCTTATCTCTATCAGGGTCATTTTTAGAACCAGGCACTACCGGAATCAATCGCTTTGCCGAGTGCCTGGAGCACTCGGCGAAGCGTTCAAAACACTCGGCAGAAGCTTTGCCGAGTGTTACACTCGGCAAAGAAGGCTCGGTGAACAGTGCATCGGCAAAGCCTTCTTTGCCGAGAGCTTTTTATCGGGCACTCGGCAAAGATCTTTGCCGAGTGCCAGAGAGCACTCGGCAAAGAAAAGCAGCCGTTACGGCGTCGAGTGACGGAGACGGCGGCTTTGCCGAGTGTCCCACGTGACACTCGGCAAAGAAGTTAGTTTTGCCGAGTGCCTTCCGTGCAGCACTCGGCAAAGAATCCATCTTTGCCGAGTGCCACATGGGACACTCGGCAAAGAACCCGCCAGGGAGGGTCCCCATGTCAGGTTCTTTGCCGAGTGTCCCGTGTGGCACTCGGCAAAGCCGACCTCTTTGCCGAGTGTCAGGGACGCAACACTCGGCAAAGAACCTAAGCCGGTGCCCAGGTCTGTGCTCTTTGCCGAGTGTTATGACCTTGACACTCGGCAAAGAGCCTCTTTGCCGAGTGTTACACTCGGCAAAGTGACCAGTATATACCTTTTTTATTTGTTTTTTGTATTCCATCCACACAAACAGAAGATATCACATATATATCACATATATACATCACACATATCATCACAGACATAAATAGCCAACACAAACATATGATATCATGACACGTGGACAAGTTTCAAGATTTTCTGATTTTGTTTGTGTTTTATACAAGTTTTAAACATGTTGATGACAAGTTCACGACCATGTTTAGTGAGCATGTTGCTCGAAGTTTTTGGTCCGCTCCTGGAATCGGTCGTAACTTATGCTAAGTAACATGAATATCATTTTTTCATGCACGGTTTTCCAAGTTTCGAGTGACCTGCAGTTCAAATCTAAATTTTCCGAAGAAATTCAAATAAACGAACTAAATCTACTAACGATTGAAACTCTGTTAAAATTGTCCACAAATGATACATGTAGGTCTACATAGTGTAGGAACATACCACAAAAAGTTTGGGAGACAAAATAAAAGAAATAAAAATATACTTTGCCGAGTGTCTAGGGATGGCACTCGGCAAAGAGTTCTTTGCCGAGCGTCAACTGGGCGACACTCGGCAAAGAAGACTCTTTGCCGAGTGCCAACCGTTGGCGCTCGGCAAAGACTGACGGCCGTCAGCTTTGGGACGGCCGCTGACGGCCCTTTGCCGAGAGCCCCATTTGCCGAGTGTTTGACACTCGGCAAACATGGATTTGCCGAGTGTGGACCTGTACCGAGTGTCCTACTCTCGGTAAAGATGCTCGTTACCGAGAGCCAAGCTTTGCCGAGTGCGGCTCTCGGCAAAGCCGTCTTTGCCGAGTGCCCGAGAAAAGGCACTCGGCAAAGCGGCCGGCACTCGGCAAAGGCTCGGATTCCGGTAGTGAGGAGCCAATTCAAGCCACAAATCGATTCCCAAATAATGCTAGTTTGTATCTATAAACGGACAGTGTTTGTATCAAGAGCCGACAATGATCACCTGCATATTTTTTTTTTGATAATGGAAACATGAGTTCCGGCTTTAGCATGGTAATGCGTACAGCCAACACAAGACAATTATTACATCCGAGAAACGTTGCATAGAAAATGAAACTAACTTAAAGAAGCAAAATCACTAGATTGTAGGTAACTCTAGCCATCCTCAATTCTTGCATTTGAGCGCCATCCATGATTTGCAAAGACTTCCATCGACACCACTTCCAACGCTTGACAGACATCGAGGATTTGTTGATGTGATTCCTCCTTCTGTAGAAGTCTCCAGAATCTGAACCAGTAAGTACCTCTGAAAATGACCTGCAGAATTGATGGTATTGGTTTATGATTAAAAGCAACTTCATTTCGACTAAGCCAAATAGACCAAAATAAAGCTGAGATTCCAGAGAGTAATAATTTTTTGTATCCTGGACTCATATTGCTTCCCCAAGACCCAATAATGTGATTAATGCTAACGGGCCTGTCTATCTTTAAGGCATAGTAAATTAATCTCCATATGTTGCTGGCCATATAGCAGTCAAAAAAGAGATGATGAATACTCTCATTTTGGTTGCAAAAGCTACAAGTCAAGCTGCCTTTCCAGCGTCTTTTGGCTAGGTTATCTTTAGTAAGGATCGCTCCCCGACATAAATTCCACAAAAAAACTTTTATTTTCAAGGGGAGCTTAAGTTTCCAGAGCTTTTTATTCCGTTCGTCGTTGGTATTATTCATCAAACAATGGTACATAGATTGGACTGAGAAAATTCCATTCTTATGACCATCCCAAACAAATTTGTCGCTAGACAGATTCAAAGTAACATTAGATAGCAAGTTTAACATGTTGTGCCATTCCATCAATTTAATCCCCCTAATTATTCGGCGAAAAGATAAATTAAGATTCGTAGCTGAAAAAACGTCTACCACTAATGCTGATTTATTCCGCACTATATTAAATAGATTCGGAAAATGCTCACAAAGAGGCCGACTGGTTAGCCATTTATCCTTCCAAAATCTGATAGTTTGACCATTCCTCGCTTCGAAGCGCCCCCATCTGAGAAATTGATCCTTAGTATTCATTAAACCTGACCAGAAATGAGAATCACCCGGTCTTCTAGATATTTGAGTAAGGGATTTAATGCTTAGGTATTTATTTTTAAGTAATTGTTGCCACATCCCATCCTCATTGAATAATTTGAAGAGCCATTTGCTGAGTAAGCTGGTGTTTTTAACAGCCAGATTAGAGACACCTAAACCACCTATCGCTTTGGGTTGACAAACAACATTCCATCTAGCAAGTCTATACTTTCTTTTACTGCCTCCTCCCTGCCAGAAGAATCTGGAACGGATCGCATCCAATTTCTTCAAGACGCCTGCCGGAATCTCAAAAAAAGACAACATAAATAAAGGAAGACTACTCAACACAGAATTGAGTAAGACCAGTCGACCACCTGACGATAGAAATTTGGCCTTCCAAGTACTAAGTCTCCTTTCAAACCGGTCAATCACACCTTGCCAGTCACTATTTCTCAATCTTCTATGAGTCATAGGAATCCCGAGATATTTGAAAGGCATGGTCCCAATTCCACACCCGAATAAGTGAGAGTATTGCACTTCATATTCCTTCGCCAACCCATAGCAGAATAACTCACTTTTATGAAAATTTATTTTTAGTCCTGACATTTGCTCAAAAAGTGTCAAAAGAAGTTTGACGTTCCGAGCATGCCCCAGATTATGGTCTAGGAAAACCACCGTATCATCAGCATACTGAAGGATAGACAATCCCTCCGGAATCAAATGCGGGACAATTCCTTTGAACAGATTCACCTCTTTCGCTCTTGCAAATAGAATTGCTAACATATCTACAACAATATTGAATAATATTGGCGATAAAGGGTCCCCTTGACGAAGGCCCTTGAAAGTACTGAAAAATGGACCTCGTCCATCGTTCACCTTAACTCTAACATGGCCTCCTGAGACTATTGTTTGGATCCAAGCACACCAGGAAGGGGAGAAACCCTTCATACGCAACGCTTGCTGGAGAAACTCCCATTTGACTTTATCATAGGCCTTCTCAAAGTCTAATTTAAGAATAACTCCATCTAATTTTTTCCTCTGTAATTCATGAATTGATTCATGGAGAATAATAACCCCTTCAAGAATATTTCGACCAGGCATAAAGGCTGTCTGTGAGGGGCTGACTATTTTGTCAGCCACTAGACCTATTCTATTTGTGAGAACTTTAGTTATGATTTTGAACGAAACATTAAGCAAGCAAATAGGTCTATAATCCTGGATTTTATTTGCGTTGTCCTTCTTTGGAATTAGAGTAATTACTCCAAAATTTAAACTGTGAACCGGAAGGGAATTTTGATGAAAGTCCACAAACAACGCAAACAGATCATCCTTAATAACTTCCCAGAAAACTTGATAAAACTCTGCCGGAAAGCCATCCGGACCAGGAGCTTTATTATGCTCCATACTAAATACCACCTTTTTAACTTCCTCTATAGTAAACTCAGTGGTTAGAATTTCATTCTCTACATCCGAGACTTGAGGAATGTCTTGGATAATAGATTCATTAAGTTTGGTCGATGATATGTCAGGATTCCCAAAAAGGTTTTTGTAATACCTTGTTATATGGGTTTTAAGTTCTTCCTCATCAGTTATACAGCCGCCATTCTCATCCTCCAAAGAATAAATCCGCTGTCTTCGATGCTTGCCGTTGGCCACTAGATGGAAATATTTTGTATTATCATCCCCTTCGAGAAGATGCTTGACCTTGGCCCTCTGGAAGAGACGAACTTCTTCCTCTCTCAAAATATTGGCAAGCCTATCATTGGCAAAAGATTTAGAATCCAACTCGTTAGGCGATAAGCAAGAAAACTCCGCCTTTTTATCGAGTTCATCAATCAGGTTTAAAAGTTGTTGTTTCTCCTTTTTTACTAACCCCGCTGAGTTCTTTGCCCATCCCCTTAAATATTGTCGAAGGGACCTAATCTTGTTTTGCCATAACTGAATGGCGGTTTCACCTCTCTTTTCTTGTTGCCAAATGAAAGAAACCATATCAAAAAATCCCTCTCTAATGAACCATCCTAACTCAAATTTAAACTCAGAAAAATTCCCCAGGTTCGTCGGGGCTTTACCATTCAGTAATAAAGGCGTATGATCAGACCGAGATCTATCAAGCGCCTTCACTGAGACGTTAGGGAATTTAAGTTCCCACTCCGGGCTCATTAAAACCCTATCAAGCTTCTCAAACGTGGGTGGATTCAAATCATTTGCCCAAGTAAATTGACGTCCCACCATATCAATTTCGCGCAATTCTAAATTCGCTATGATACTATTAAACAAATTAGGCCATCGAAGGCTGAAGTTATCATTACTTTTGTCTTCCGCACTTCGCATGATATTGAAGTCTCCCCCTATGATAAACGGATGAGTCTCAGAACTACACGCACCTGCAATTTCTGCTAAAAAATCATTCTTTAAATCATCTTGAGCAGGGCCATAAACAGCAAAAAGGGCCCAAATGAATCCATCCTCTTTGTTTCGGAGCCGGAACTTACAATAGAAATTACCTTCATCAATAGCTCCAATGTCATAAACCCCCGGATTAACCCCTAACAACATCCCTCCTGATCTTCCTCTAGGTGGCATAAGGTGCCAGAGGAAATCGACGCCACTACAAAAATGTCTCAAAGTAGACTCTGAGAATGCACTACGGCCTGTCTCCATGAGAGCAATAAAGTCGAGTCTATGTTCTCTAGAAAGGTGAGATAAGTAATTGTGTTTAGCCAAATCCCCCAGACCTCTACAATTCCAAAAAATGCCTTTCATTTTAAACTAATTTTAGAGGGTGTAAATGGCTTTATAGAAGGACGATTAACCTTTCTATTTGAGAAAGCCTTGTTCGATTTTTTTCTACGCGGCGCGACAGAAAGCTCACACCATTTATCTAAAGTGGTCAACTCAGACTCAACATTCCGCCTATCAGCAGTGTGAGATAACGCAGCATCAAACTCTGCTTCCTCATCATCACTTAAAAGATTTCTGCTATAGGAAGATGGAGCAACCGTGAGTCTATCGATCTCAATATTTTTAATAGCAACCACCGATTGTAACACTTGGTTTTCAGAACTACCAAGAGAAATCCCAATCTTTTCACAATTGGAAATGATTACTTCCGGGGAAAGGGAGATGAAGGAAGACTCACTTAATTCCAGATTACGCTTTGCTGCCAATCGCTGTGCTTTGGTCAAAATATCTTCATCGGTATTAGTCCTCTTCGCACTTATAATGAGATCACCATTATTAAGCTTTTCAGATTTCACTCTCTTAGAAACAGAATTAGCCCCCAGCGCATCCTGCAATGCCACCATTACTTTATTATCAGTTTGAGCTCTTAAGGAAAGAGCTTGTCTCATATCATCATTTTTAGTGTTGGCTTTAATATTAAATTCTTTACATAATACCTGGAGAACTGAGCGAGGGACCCCTGCAAAGGAATTAACATGTCCCAGATAACAGCCACTCGCCTGAGTATCTGATACAAAGGGCAGAGTAACAGACTGATCAGATACCTGAACGGGAATATTAAACAAAGGAGGAGAAACAGGTAAAATATTCTGGTGAATTAGTAAGTTACCAGCAGCTTTAAAATGATCATTATCCAATCCGACTCCAACCTTTGGCTGAGCACAGACCGCCTCACCATCCATACCGGCGACCATTCCAGCACGAGATGCTGTCTCATTCAGGAACAAACGGTTGGCTGCATGTCCTGACAAGGTCCACGCGGCCACACTCTCTTGTGACATGCCCGCAAGGAAAGAGCAATGGGGATCCAGCACGAGCCGGGATTTGGACTTCCCATCATCGCTACCACAGCCTGGTGACTGATCAAGAGCGCCAGGTGTGTGAGTGGAGGCATACTGAGCAGCAAAAGGGGAAGTCTGTGCCAACAAGTCTGTCGGCATGCCCAGAGGCAGTAATTCTGGATCCAAACCCGTTCCTATCACTGTCCCATTAACAATCTGATTCTCAAGCTGAGACACCAACCCCATGTCACAGGCCCCATCTTGAGGCTTCTTAGGATCACCATACAAAGAGTTATCTTCCATGACAGTATCTTCCGCTAGCTCCTCCAGCTGAAAAGAATCATTTCCATGTTTCTTAGAGTAATCATCATCCTCTCCTTGCTCCTTATCATCTCCGTCTCGATTACCCATGTTATCTGTATCCGTCCACTTCCCCGCTATGAGAACCTTGTCAACTTTGAAAAAAATTTCATATAACCCTTCACCAACTACTATTTCAGCAGACTCCGGAATATGATTTACATTGGTCACTGCCACCAAAATACGAACCACCCCCATTTTCCTAGTGTAGCGCATATCAACTTTCTGAGTAGCACCCAAAATAGTGCCTATTGCCCATAAAGGAAGAAAGGAGCGAATTTCAAAAGGAACCCCATAAACATTCACCCAAGCCTTCTGCAGATAAGAAATAGGCTCTATTTTTTGATTAACCTCCTGAATCACTAAGATACCTTCTCCTCCCAACGTATGAACATATTTCATAGCAATCATGCGCTGAAGCTCAACACTGCATGGGAACGGTACTAGAAAGCCGTCAGCATGCCTTTGGACCGACCAATTCCACTTCACTGGTATAAGTCTTGAGAGCTCCGACTTAACGAGATCAGCAGAGACATTACCTTCCTTCACTGTAATGAAAGCTGTAACACCATCCGACCTCGGAATTGCACCCTTAGATCCCCAAGTTGGGATTTGGAAGAAACCAGACTCACCGCCCGCAAAACCGCATAGAGCTGCCTGCGGCTTTGGACCATTAAACACCGGACACTCCTCAGGGACATGATTATCTTCACAAATTTCGCAACAAAGATCTTCCCGTCTTTTCTTCCCCATGTCTGAAACACCGGGTGTTAACACGGCAACCCGTTTTCTAGCCATCTCAGACTGAGCGCCTCTGCTATTATTCATAACCTCCCTATCCACTGAACCAAGTGACGTAACGGGCGCTAGAAAACGTCCACCACGTCCCCGCCAAGCTCCACGTCCACGTACCTCCCAACTACCCCGACCGCGGAAAGACCCACTGCCAGGACCGGAGGGACGTCCACGTACCTGCTGACGCCGATGATCCACCACACGCCAGCCAACAGCATCAGAACCATTAGCCATAACGCTAGGCCGACTTGAGGACGAAGGAAAATCCCCAGGAAGAACGCCTGTCTTGAGAACGTCAGCGTACGTTCTGGGAGCAGGAAACGGCGGCTGGTAGAAGCTGCTCGAATGAACAGAACACCTAGGTTTTACGGTGCTGAATAATCTCTGACGAAGAGAATGTAGGCCTGGGTGACGGCTGGCCCAATTAGAAATGGTCGAAGCCTGCTCGCCCAACGCCAGCGGCGGTAGATGGCCCACAGAAGCACCCGACACAGATCCCACCTGACGAGAATTATGCTTAGGATGCCCATCTGAATTCCCAGGCGAAATAAGCGGCGTAGGAAAATTTCTTTCCTTGAAAAGAGAAAAGGAATTTGAATTTGAACCACACCGAACGTGCGAAAAAGTCGGCATGTCATCCTTCCTCCACGCCGGCGAGGAACCGAGGCGGGCATCACCCTTATTTGTCGACAGCGTCACATGGCCGTGAGTAACGGCAGGTGGCGAGCAAGACGTCGGTAATGGGACTTCGCAAGGATTCAACACGCCAACGGTATTACGAGAACGTACCTGAGGCCTGGGCACTGAATCCAGGAGAACCTTACGGGTTTTAACCATGAAAACCGGCACCGTCACATTCGGTTTTTGAATAGTTATTTTGTCCATTCATGCACGCATATATAGTGACAGAAATCGATCAAAAATGTCACTCCCGATGAATTATTCACCCTCAATATATTGTTCGAAACATCGAATCGCCGTGGAAAAGAATGTGAGTATGGCAGAGCGAACAGCTAAGGCCGGCCTCGACGAGTTAATCAGGAGCAGGCGATGGAAGACGACACGGGCTTGAAGGCGAACTGGGACGGCGAGGCGTAGGAGAACTTGACGGCGTACTCCGGGCCCATGCCGATGGGGCGCCCGCCGTTGAGGGTGCAGAGCTTGCCGTCCACGCTAAGCACGCCTGAGTCGATGGCCACGGAGGAGCTGAACCCGTCACACGCCAGCTTGACGTTCGCCTGCGTGCAGATGCACCGGTTCTCCACCGTCACCGCGTAGACGTTCGCCTCCGAGGGCACCGC
Source organism: Zea luxurians (assembly GCA_029449295.1). Taxonomy (NCBI): domain Eukaryota; kingdom Viridiplantae; phylum Streptophyta; class Magnoliopsida; order Poales; family Poaceae; genus Zea; species Zea luxurians. Next base: position 15,673,698 of record JAOPSE010000024.1, on the reverse strand, counting down.
GGTCTGCGTCACGGCGAGGTCTGAGATGCTGCAGGCACCTGCTGCATTTCCTGCTCGCTCAAACATACATGTGTCCATGACTTATCAGGGTATGGTGGTGGTGGTATAGGGAGAGAAGAACTGTCTGTGTGGAAGAAGACGGTATACCTGGGTTAGAAATGCTGAACAGCAGCAGCAAGAGCGCGATGTTCTTCACCATCTTCAAGGTCTCCATCTGTTCTTTGTTGTTTCTGTGCGCATACTTAAGCCGCCTATTTATACACCACCTGCAGAAGCGTTTTCAGAATGTAATACAGGACGAAGATCATGGAGCTGCAGGAAATTAGTAAGCAATCAAATCGCCTATTAAAAATTACCCAAAATTTACGACATTATTGAGGCTATTCATGCAGAATACCTTAGGACAGTAAATATGGAACAGAAGGATATACGTTCCATGATATTTGATTTTGTGTCCTTTAATCTATTCTCCGGACACCTAGCTCTCCGAGATATCAGCGTGCACATTTATGAATTGTGTCAGCGATGGAAAGACTGAAAAGAGCATATAATAGAACTAGTTGAGTGCCCGTGCGTTGCAACGACGGCAACATATAATATCGTAATGAATTATGTACAAATGTGTATTTCATTGTTATAGTACTATGTCCGTGCTTTGCACATAATCATATTTGATACCCATAAAAATATATGTTCTATACACATTTAAATCTCGAGATGTCCCATTCCCTCCAACGAAATAAGTCCACCCTTGATTGGAGCTCACAATTCATGCACCTAAAAAATAACAGGGTACGAAAATGATTTTGCAGCCAGAAGAATAGCCACACTGACAAACATCTCGCTAGTCTGGTACCATTGCTGTGGGGAACTGTAAACAAAAGAATACAATGAACAATGTTTGGTTTCACCCCAGTACCAAGAAGAAATACTAAACAATGACAGCTATGTACATGTAGCTGCTCACTGAACATTCAAGGTTGCTATAGCGTGCTTAACTAAAACTGTTCCCAAGAGCCAATACGGAATCTGGCGAAACTCACAAACCCGAAATTTGCTTGTCTGAGAAAGATGGTACCATTGAAAGCTTACTTTTGAACTGGATTAAATCCTAGTAGATGTTTCAGCCAACATATCTGCTAGGAATTCTGAAAGCACATTAAGAACATCAAGGACATAGAAATCTCTTCAGCACACAAAGCTGAAGTAATGCTTTGATGATATAATGTCCTTCATGGTGTGCTTCGTAAATCAAATATTTTTTGAAAATTGAACTACTATTTGGGGATCAAGTTATGGGCACACAGAATACCTTAGACTTCGGTATCAGGAATTTGAAGGATAAGCCATACCTGGGAGCAAGTGTCATGATGACAGTCAGCCAAGTCCAGTTGCTGGGTACATAATTTGAGGAGTCATCTCCAGCTTCATGGAGAAAGTAGATAAAGAAGACATCAATTGCAGCTCATATTGGCGTGGTGAACCACAAAGCCTGCAGGTGCCAGGATCTTGTAATTTTGTCGTAGCCAATAGTAGCTTGCCACCATAAGAATACCTAAAGAAATATTGCATGCCAAAATTTAATTCAGGTTGTGCAAACCAAAAAGGACAAGAAACAAATGGTTTTGCAAACACCAAGTCAGGTTGCCATGATACTATCCAAATTAAATGTTTAACTATCTAAAGCATTGCTGGGGATATGCATCCAATCGTTTCTTGAATTTTGAAAAAGTTCTGTCAGCACCAATAGCTTTATGGTACTCATACTTTTCTCCTTCCCATCTTTCTTCTTCGTCATTTGCGGCATCCAAGGCTTCTTTGTCCAAAACCAACTCACTGATATTTGAACCCACAGTACCTTTGCCCCCATATAGTTCGTTATCAATTATCATAATATATGTAAAACAAGGAAGAACTGCAACAGAATTTTATCACATCAAAACAATCAGATATTCAGATTTTGCATGCATATTTAATGGAACATTATTTATCTCAATAGTATAAAATCTTTAGTGCAACCAAAAGTTTATTGCAAGTATGATCCCTGATCCTGCCTCCTTAGTGGCTGAAAGGTAAAGATTGTGTTCAACCAGTGTATGAATGCCACCACCAAGCACTTGAGAGATCTCCATCCCGAAACTCCCAACCTAAAATTGTACATAAATCCAATAATCCATATATCATCAGCGCATAATGAAAACAAATAAAGAACGAAATTCTTCAAGGAGTTCCCCATTAATTGAAATGCATGGAGACAAACAAAAGCGATAGCACGACCATCAGGATCAACGAATCGGAGCTTGCGTGCGACAGCATAGGCGCCAACAGATAGAGCAGGTACAGAAGTTGTAAGTGAAACCTTTGGAGGCATCGCATGACATATGAAATAACAGATAGAGCAGGTACAGATGGTGCTTCGCTTCTGGAGAAGTCGCTAATGAATTTCCCAACAGTGGGAACATTGGCGGAGACGAACTCACCAAGGTTCCTATTGTCTACTGCATCGTCTGTGACAACAAAGCCATCCAAAGCAGATAAGGTTTATATTTTAGGGAAAGCAGCATAATATAAAGGTTAAGCTATATGAGTTAATAGTATTACTTACTACCAAATCTCTTAGCTACCGAAGCATTGAGAATCTGTATGTTTGGTCACTCAGAGAGCCTAAGATTTCAAAACAGTCTTTAGGAATTGTAACATGAGTTGGTTGCCTGATAGTGTTGTCAGCAGCTAGTGGCAACAACACGTTGCTTACACAAGATAACGTAGATAAATCTCTAGCAAACCATCCTCTACAATGTAATGTAAATACCAGTATCAGTCTTAACTCACCAAGGTTCCTATTGATAGAGTTCTCATTTCTCAATGCGATCACCACGAAGAACCTCCCCGAGATTTTCGGCACTGTCAACTATGGCATCTGGCTTGCAGAATGGAAGGGAGTAATATGTATACAAGAGTTGAGTCTTGATAGATGTCAACTTATTCACCTTCACTGGAAGCGGACCACCCTGTGGTCTAATTAGAAGTGCGAAAAAATGCAACCATATCAGTACTCACAAAATGACACTACTTTCTTATAGGAGATTAACACAGCGGATGTCATTCCTTTGCCATGAGTGGTCCCCTACAAAATACCTTATTACATGATTTAGCACCTCACTTAGGAGAGTTGATAGCAAATTAAACTATTTTGTACAGTCCGTCTGGCACAGCTCAAGCACCTCCGTAAGGCTATCCGCGCTGCTGTTACTCTATATTTTTACTCTCGCTCTCCGCTCCTCCACATCCATCTGGCAAACTTTGATCGGAGTCAATTTGGAGCAAGGCGCAGGAAGATCATAGGCGCGCGATACTACCTCAAGGCCTACGAGGCGCACTACAACGACGGCCTCAACGCGACGTACGCCTTCCGCTCGCCGCGGGACCACGACGGGCACGACACCCACACGGCGTCCACGGCCGCCGGCCGCGCCGTGGCCGGCGCGTCCGCGCTGGGCGGGTTCGCGCGCTGGGCTGGATCTGTGGATACCAGTCCCTATGCCGACCGACACCCCGTTCAGTAGATCCAGCTCCGGACACGAACACAATTACACAACCACTCCAAGGTGCACCAAAATGGGAGGGAAAACCTCAGGTACCCAACAAACCTTGGCGAAGTCGGGCGGGGCGACGCCCGGGAGGTAGAACCCGGCGGCCGGCGCGACGACGGCGAGCAGGACCGCGAGCGCCGTGGCCCACCGGAGCATAGCCGGCGTCCGCATCGGTGAGGAGGCGGGAGAATCACAGCCCGGGGGTAGGGATAAGCCCCAGAGATCTACGTGGTGAGGCGGTGGGTGGCGTTATGGCTCGCAGGTTCGGCGTCGCGTGGGGGATCGGGTGGGTAGTAGAGGCAACGGCGACGCGCGGGCACGCTGCGAGGCGGAAGTTTCGGTGGATCTTCTGGGAGCGATTAGGGCAGGGCGGAGTAGGGCCGCGTCTGCCACGGGATTGAGAGCGATTAGGGCAGTGCATGAATAGGACAGCCGAGGCGAGGGAGCACAGCGAGCAGGCGGAGGCGCGGGATTAGGGGCAGGGAGCACGGAGGCGGAGGGAGCGCGGAGGGTGGCGGAAGGAGATGGCAGAACCGTGCGCCACTCGAAGTTGTGGACGCCTACACTAAGTACATAATTAGTAGTAGAGATTTGTTGCTGCAACCAGCGCAGGTTTTGGCAAAAAGATCCGTTACTTCACCTGTAGGTCAGTCGGTACCAGAATCCGACTATTTGTCAAGTGCTCGACGCTTTGCCAAGCACTGCACTATGTAAAGTTCTTCTCTCGGTAACAACAACGTTTACCGAGAGCAGGACACTCGGCACAGGAAACCACTCGGCAAAGCCACTGCTAAACACTCGGTGACTGTCGACGCTCGGCAAAGGGCTGTCAGTAGCCGTCTATAGCTGACGGCTGTTACCTTTGCCGATAGCCAGGCTTTGGCACTCGGCAAAATAACTTCTTTGACTAGTGTCCCAAGCCTGACACTCATCAAAGTATATTTTTTTATTTCTTAACAAAACTTTTTCTACTATATTCCTACACTATGTAGATTTACATGTTCCATGTTGCCACAATTATAAAAGTGTTTGATATAACTATTAGATTTTGTTCGTTTAATTGAATTTCCTCGGATAATTCAGATTTGAACTTCAATTCACTCGAAAAATGTAAAACCGTGAATGTAAAAATGATATTCATGTTATTTAGCATAAGTTACGGCCAATTTAAGGAGCAGACCGCAATTTTCGAGCACCGTGCCTACTAAACATGATCGTGAAGTTGTCATCCAGTTGTTTCAAAATTGTATAAAACACAAATAAAGCCAGAAAATCATGAAACTTGTCGACATATCATGATATCATATGTAGAGCCTATGATAAAAATTTGAGAATGTTTTGCGAAAGTTATCACGCATTATGTGTAGAAACCTAGCGTGTCTAAATTGAAGTTCTATGATTTCATGTGTAGGACTCTTAGGTTTCTACACATAGTGCGTGACAACTTTCTCGAAACATTCTCAAATTTTTATCATAGGCTCTACATATGATATCATGACATGTCGACAAGTTTCATGATTTTATGACTTTATTTGTGTTTTATACAATTTTTAAACAACTGTGTGGCAAGTTCACGATCATGTTTCGTGAGCTTAGTGCTCGAAAATTCCGGTCTGTTCCTAAAATAGGCAGTAACTTGTGCTCAATAACATGGATATCATTTTTATATTCACCGTTTCCATTTTTTGAGTGACTTGCAGTTAAAATCTGAATCATCCGTAGAAATTCAAGTAAACAAACTAAATCAAATAGTTATAGCAAACACTTTTATAATTGTGCCAAAATTGAACATATAGGTTCAGAGACCGTAAGACCACACCACAAAAAATTAGGGACAAAAAGAAAAAAAGACTAAAATAATTTGCCATGTGTCAGGAAAAGACACTCGACAAAGTCTGACTTTGGCGACTGCCCACAGGTTAACTCGGCACAGCCTGACTTTGTCGAGTGCCCACAGGTGACACTCGACAAAGCCTGACTTTGCCGAGTGTATTACTAAAGCCCTCGGCAATGTTTGGTATTAAAAAATAAAAAATCTTTGTAGAGTGTTGTCCGTGGAACACTCGGTAAAGTGGATTTAAAAAAACCTCTTTGCCGAATGCTAGATCGCGGGCACTCGACAAAAAAGGTTTTATGTAAAACTGACCGGGTCTCTTTCTTCCTCATTCTTACTCGTCGCCGCCAGCCGTCCCCACCGCCGTCGCCCGCAACCAGCCAGGTCCACCGCTGCCACCCAGCCCGCCCCTGCGCCCGCCCTCGGCGCTGACCGCCGCCTAGCCACCTTTGCCGCCACACCATCGCCACTCGCGCCTGGCCCCCGCCACCGCCACCGTCATTCACGCTGGCCCTCGCCACCACCCGCGCTCGCGCACTCCCCGACATCGCCAACCCTGCCACCGACGATCCCCTACTCGACGATCTCCACAGTAAATATCAATTTTTGTGAGAATTTGTACAAATGTATTATGTTGTTTGTTATGAGTATTAGTCTATGAGTATAAATGCTTGCATATGCATTTTTTTGTTAGATTTGGTTTGATCTATATGTGTACAATGCATTACATATATATGTTTGTATATGTGTACAATATTTATGATACTAATTCGACTACTTGTATATATGATGTCCAATGCATTGCATATGCCATCGTGCCATTGATATATCTGTGGATGTAAGCCATTGTGTTGTTAGTTTTATTTGCAGGTTTTGGAAACCTCACCGTGTGGGGGAGGTGCTGCTGAAAGTTTTTAGACCATGAGTGGATGGAGGACCCTGAGTGATGTACACGGGTCGTGTAGGAAGGAATGATGTCACCTCTGAATGGATTAGAAATACCGATGCTTTCGTGGAACGGACATTTGGCGAAGCTGCTAAAGGAGCGAGTCTAGTCCCATGCTCATGCAGCAAATGTGTCAACCGAAAAAGAAAATCAAAGAAGACTGTAAGGAAAATGGACCCCGGGCCATTTGGTTCAATAGGTTTTGGTGTTTAATGATTAATACAACATGTGGACTAATGTGTTTGCTAGTGTTTATGTTTGTAGTTCACAGGATACTAAGGTTACTTGGACTAAGGCAATGAGGAAAGCAACACCTCAAAAGAAGACATTATGAAGATCAAGTGAAGTCCAAGAAACGAAGAAAGTGTTGTAACGGTGGACTGTCTGGTCTGGAGCACCGGACTATCTGGTGCCACACGCCGGACTATCCGATGCACTAGGAATAGTAGCCCAATGGCTAGTTCCAGGTGGCACTGGTGAAGAAAAGAACATCGGACTGTCCTATGTAAAAAGCCTGCGCGCCAACGGTCACCTGCGGTGTCATTCCAAAAGCTAGGCGCACCGGACAGGGGCACTAGACTGTCTGGTGCACCACCGGACTGTCCGGTGTGCCGCAAAGACACGGCAACTTTTCTCCAGCTCCTAGTTTTGTGTTGGGGGCTACAAATACACCCCAACTGGCCATTCCAAGGTGTGGGAGCCCAAGCAACATACCAAGGCATATAGTAGACATTTCCAAGTGCTCGTTCACCCAAGTGATTAATAGAATCACTCGGTGATTAGCGTAGGTGCTTTGCGAAGTGCTTAGGTTAGTTAGACCGCTTTAGCGCTTGCTCCAGGTGAACCCTAGTTAGTTGAGTGAGTTTAGATAAACCACACAACCCCTCGACTCATGTGCGACTCGTTGTAATTGTACCGAGTGGGGTGCGAGTCTTGCGAGACCGTGCCAACCGCGTTTGTGTCACGGATGCCACCGTGTACCGGAGGGAACGAGGCCCGCGGCGTTTTCGCCCAAAAGATCGATAGTGGAGACGGCGGGGACCGTTCAAGAGGAGCCGAAAGCGAAGCATTACTTGTGCGTGGAGAAGGCCGTAGCTCTCTACGGAGTTAGTCGACCATGGTGCTTGGCCCTCGTGTGGGTTTTCCTTTGCGTAGGGGCACCAACGAGGATTAGTTGGGACCTTGCATGATTCCGGATACCTCTGTAAAAATACCGGCGTCATCCATGAGAGTTTACATCTCTACCTTGCTCTTTAGCTTCCGCATTTATATTAAGCATTTAAGTTTCAATCTTGTCTTTATACTTATATTGTTTAGGATTGAAACTTAGTCATGGCGGTAGAGATAACAACACTTAGACAAAACCTAGTTTGCACATTCTAGTTTGATTATTTGCATAGGTTTTGCTCTTGGGATTTATTTGTGGCCTAGTTTAGAGAAAGTTTTAGAAGTCCTAATTCACCCCCTCTAAGGTGTCACCTATTTTCTTCAATTGGTATCACAGCCTGGTTTGGCTCATTTGACACGCTTTAGCTTCACCGCTAAAAGAGCTGACGCTTTTTATAGAAAGGGGATGGATACCCATAGGCCACCATACTTCGACAGAACTAACTTCCCATATTATAGTGCTAGAATGACTTGTTACCTAGAGGCCGTTGATCTAGATGTTTGGAGAGTCACTCGTGACGAGATGAAACCACCTAAGAATCCCAAGAAACCCACCACAAGTGAGGAAAAAGAAATTCATTTAAATGCTAGAGCCAAAAATTGCTTGTATGAATCTCTTAGCATGGATGTTTTCAATCAAGTTTTTACATTAAAAACTACTAATGAGATTTGGCTAAAATTGCATGAACTCCATGACAGCACATCCAATGTCCGTGAGCAAAAACATTGCCCAGTCTTAAATGAGTATAATTCTTTTGCTATGAAAGATAATGAGCTTGTTAGAGACATGTATTCTCGTTTGAATCTAATCATCAATGAGCTCAATTCTACTGGCATAAATAAGCTAGGTGATGCAGACATTGTGAGGAAGATTATCTCCCTGCTACCACAACAAAGATATGGGAGAATCATCACTATTCTTCATAACATGGAGGACTTGAGTACAATGACCCCGACCATTGTGATTGGGAAAATTGCGACCTTTGAGATGTCATGAAAAATGTGTCGGGGAGAGAAGCCAACTTCCTCAAGGACATATGCTTTTGCATGTGATGAAAGTAAGGGTAAAAAGAAGGCTCCCACTTGTCGGTGTTTTGGGTCCGACCGCACACCCGGGGTTGCCCCTCAAGGTGTTTTTAGGAGTAGGACGGTGTCGCCGACTGTAGCAAAATGGTTCGTGCCAGATGCACGAGGGACAGTGGACAATGTTTACAGGTTCGGGCCGCTTAGAGATGCGTAACACCCTACGTCCTGGGGAGTATGCTTGGTGAATGAGGTTACAAGGTAACTCTCTGAATTGAGAATGCAGAGAGTTGAGGTGGGTGGCTAAGTAATAGGGTCGATCATTCTGAAGGGGTGCCCCCTAGGCCTTATATCCTCGACCGTGGGGCAATACACGTGGATATGATAACTATGTGTACCTAAAAGGTAGCGAACTGTTTGAGTCTATCTTCCTATGATTCTGCCGACCTATCCTCGCCTGGTTTCGTTGCATGGGGGCTCCAGCGCGAGAAAGTCGGATCTCTGTTGTGGTCGCTCGCTCAATGTTGTGGGCCGTCCGGGCTTGCATCAATCCGGCCTTACGTCGACTTGCTTTATCGATTGTCCCTTCCCAGGCCCACGAAGGAATGGCCTTACGATTCATTGGGCCCTTGGGCCTTTCGTGAGGTCTTTCATCCTTCTGGTGGACCCGGGGGATATCTGTCCCCCACAAGCCCCCGATCTTTGGGTTGATTTTGAGGTAATCAGCCTAAAGATCCCAGGTCTAGCTTGCAGTCTTTATTTATGATAAGAGATGCTTTCCAAGCAGTCCAGTAAAAATGATTTTTTACTGTCTCCTTCTACTTAGGTCACTCGTGGACTGGAGCCTTGCTTCATGTTTGTGCCTTAGAGGTCGGCATTTCTTCTTGTGGGACCCTGGATTTCATTGGGTGCACCGGAGGTGCACCCAATGGGTGTAGCCCCCGAGCTTCGAGTAGATTTTGGAAAATAATCTGCTCGAAGGTCTTCATCAGAAATTATCTTTATTTTACTCTTGTTCTTTGGTTGAGAGCCAGCCTTGCCTTTAATCTTGTCCCATGCCTTAGAAGTCGGCACTATCTTGGCTTGAAATGGTGATCCATGGGGTGCACCGAAGGTGCACCCAATGGGTGTAGCCCCCGAGCTTCAAGTGGATTTTTGAGGATAATCCACTTGAAGGTCTTCATTTCGTGTCTTTTTGTTGAAGATTATCTTTTCCTGCCTTAGAAGTCGGCATTATGTCATCCACATTATGCTTTAGAGGTCAGCATTATGTCATCCATATTATGCTCCAGAGGTCAGCATGTATTTTGTCTTTTTCAGCCGAGTTCGTGATCCACCCATATCTTGCTAGGTGGTGCAATTTGTTTGCTCTGCAACTGGTTGGACATTTGATGGATGTTCCCTGTCTAGTCTTCACGTCGCTTCTATCGGTCAGATTCTGTACTTCCCCGGCTATATTTGGCTTTCCTCTGATCCTTACTGATATCTCATTTTTGTCTTGAGGTATTCATTGCATGCCCTGCACAGATGTGACAGTTTTGAAAAATATACTGATAATTCCTGGGCGTCCCCCCAATGGGTGTGGGCAAGGGACGGCTTGGTACGCTGAGTGTTTTAGTCGGCTGCTTCTGAGTAGTAATGTGATGTGACGGCGGGTGTAATCATATCATCCGCGCTGTTGACTGGAGTCCCAATGGGGGTGCTGCCTGTGTTGCTAATGAAGACGACGGGGAGGAAGAGGATGAAGTTCCTTTGACTCGGAAAAACAGTCGGCAGTTCATCGCTAGTGGTGAAAGTAGTGGAGTTCCTTCTCCTGCTTTGTCTGCTCTCATTGGTCTGCAAGAATTATCCCTGGCGAATTTTGATCATACTCTTGAGGATATGGTTCCAGAGGATTTGTTATCGGAGCCAGCAGATGATGGTGTGATGGAGGTTTGTGCTGATGTGCTTGATGCTGGGTTGAGGTCATCCCGTGCCTCGTCGACCTTAGAGCGCGATCTCGAGGATCAGGAGACTAACATGGATCGTCCTGGTCCCATTGAAGTAACTGAGGGCCCATCAGCCTTAGAGGTGGCTACCGCAGCGAACTTGGACCCCAAGGATGGTGTTGACACATGCCCAGCCCCCGAGGATGTTGTCGGGGATGACTTGGTTCGGGTGGGTAGTGCAAGCCACTGCCCAGCCCCCGAGGGTGCTGCCGGGGATGATCCGGCTCAAGTGGGCAGTGCAAACTATGACCCAGCCCCCGAGGGTGTCCGAGCGGGGTCTCCCTCTTGTACTTCCATGGACGTTCATGCGGGATCGCCTCCGCACTACGGCTGCATGGTGGTGGCCCAAGCTTTGGACCAGGGAGTCGCTTTAGAAGGCAGCGTCCCCGCTGACCGAGTTTTGGGCTCTGTTGATGGCACCGAGTTGGTTCCTGCTGGTTCGTTGCAAGCTGCTTCGGGTGGCGGCCTTACGCCCGGTCATCAATTGATCTCTCATGATTTGGAGATCCCTTCGTTCTTTTCCAACCTCCAGGTACTGTGATATACTTTAGCTTGATTTTTACACCGCATGAACTGCTGTCATTACACTCATCTGCTCTCCTTATCAGGCTTTGGTGGACGGGATGGCTAGCCAGCTGAGGTTACAGGGCGCTCCTGTTCCAGAAGTAGCTTCGTCTCTTGCACGTTGGAATCCAGTGTTACTTCAACATCGTGTCTCTGACTTGGAGGCGACCAATGCTGGTTAGTGCTTTTTTGCTTCTCTTTGTCTTCACTATTAAACTGCTTTACATTCTGACCCCTTTTGCTTGGTTGTCTCCTGCTAGGTATGACTCGGCAGATTTCCACTCTTGAAGAAAAACATTCTCGAGATCAGGCTGAATTGGTCTAGCGGTGCTCTGACTTTGAAGAAAAGTATTCTCAAAGTCAGACTGAACTAGCTCAGGTCTCTGCTGCCTTAGATGACGCCAATGCACTGAGCTCTTCCCTTCACGCTCAGCTTAATTCTGAAAAGGTGACTTATGAAACTGTGCCTTGCCTTGTTGTGCTCCTATTGCTTGCTTGATGTTTGAGGGAGTTTACTTTTGTTTGCAGGAAGAAAAATATATCCTTGCTGCTTCTCGCGACAGTCTCGACAGATTGTATCGCGATTCTAGCAACTCGCTGACCATCCTGGAGAGGAGTCATCGCTTCACCATGGAAGAGTTAGACAATCAGCGCTGTAAGCTGCAGGAATCCACGGATGAGGTGACCCGGCTCAAGCAATTGATATCAGCGAAGGACGTTACTATCAAAGAACTCCGTGCTTCCAAGAAATCCATTGCCCAGGAGTTAGAAGCTGCTCGGTTGGCTGTCAAGGTTGCTGAAGAAACTTCCGTTACTCTCAGAGCCCAGCGCGACAGAGCCATGGATAAGGCCATTTGGGCGGGGCGAATCTTGATGAGGAGACCCGGCGTGGTTGTTCTCGAAGATATAAGGGCTGACGTGAATGCTGCTCCTGATTCCTCGAGTCGCCCTTCCTCGTCGATTGCTCCTGAGAAAGATATCACAAAATAGAAAAACATTTTGTGTGCTTTGAACGCGTGGTTAGCATGGTCAGACATTTGTTAGAGGATGTCATTTCAGTACTTGAACGACGTTGTTATTCTCCTATTGTTTCAGAATTCATCAGTTCGTAAATTTGCAGTAGTAAAATGATGTGCGATGGTTTTGAAACTTGTTTGCGGGATATAGAAGTCATCCCTTATATGAGTAATTGTAAGCACGTGAGATCGCCTTAAGTCGCTGCTGACTTAAGTCGATTGCTTCTGTTAATAGGGTGTAGTGGTCACCCTGAATTGCGCAGGCGCGAGCATGTTGCACCGGCTTAAGTCGATGATGTCTTTAGTCGTTTGCTCTGTTAGCGGGGTATAGTGGTCACCCCGAGTTAAGTAAGCTCGAGCATGTTGCACCGGCTTGAGTCGTTGCCGACTTAAGCCGATTGCTCCGTTGGCAGGGCATAGTGGTCACCCCGAGTTAAGTAAGCGCGAGCATGTTGCACCGTCTTAAGTCGTCGCCGACTTAAGCCGATTGCTCCGTTAGCAGGGCATAGTGGTCACCCCGAGTTAAGTAAGCGCGAGCATGTTGCACCGCCTTAAGTCATTGCCGACTTAAGCCGATTGCTCCGTTAGCAGGGCATAGTGGTCACCCCGAATTAAGTAAGCGTGAGCATGTCGCACCGCCTTAAGTCGTTGCCGACTTAAGCCGATTGCTCCGTTAGCAGGGCATAGTGGTCACCCCGAATTAAGTAAGCGTGAGCATGTCGCACCGCCTTAAGTCGCTGCCGACTTAAGCCGATTGCTCCGTTAGCAGGGCATAGTGGTCATCCCGAGTTAAGTAAGCGCGAGAATGTTGCACCGCCTTAAGTCGTTGCCGACTTAAGCCGATTGCTCCGTTAGCAGGGCATAGTGGTCACCCTGAGTTAAGTAAGAATGTAAGTCAATCATGAACAAACTGAGTATCTTTGAAGCCCTTTTTTATTGATGACATATTTCCATTTTACAGAGTACATCGTCGTCCCGATAGCTTTTGAAATACAGCTAGGGATAAAATTTCCTGAGGTGTTCTATATTCCATGAGTTCCCGACTTCCGTGCCGTCCATCTGAGTGAGACGATATGATCCTGGCCGAGTGACTTCTGCTACTATGAAGGGTCCTTCCCATAAGGGTGATAACTTGTGCCGTCCCTCCCCCGTTAGAATTCGGCGGAGGACGAGATCTCCTACTGAGAAGGATCGCTGTCGCACGGCCTTGTCGTGATAGCGCCTTAGAGTCTGCTGGTACCGTGCTGATTGGATTACTGCATTCAGCCGTTCTTCCTCGAGTATATTGATGTCCTCCATCCTAGTAGCTTCGGCTTCTGCTATGCTTTCGAAGATCAACCTTGGCGCCCCGAACTTGAGATCGGCGGGTAACACTGCCTCCGACCCATAGACCATGAAGAAAGGAGTGTTTCCATGCAGAGCTCGGCTAGGTTGGGTTCTTAGGCTCCAAACGACATAGGGCAATTCCCTTATCCACTTTCCTGCGAACTTTTCATTCTTATTGAAGACCTTTTTCTTGAGTGCCTCCAGTATCATCCCGTTGGCTCGCTCAACCTGCCCGTTGGCTCTTGGATGTGCTACAGAAGCATACTTGATCTGAATGCTTTTTTGCTCGCAGAAGTCGAAGAACTCTGAACTTGTGAAGTTGGATCCTAGGTCAGTTGTGATGCTGTTTGGTATCCCGAATCTGAATATTATGTCTTGTATGAATTCCACGGCCTTAGCTGAGGTTAAAGAAGCAATGGGTTTGAACTCTATCCATTTAGTGAATTTGTCGATTGCTACCAGTACATGAGTGTGTCCTCCTTTAGCTTTCTTGAAAGGTCCAATCATATCCAGTCCCCAGCATGCGAAGGGCCAAGTCACTGGTATGGTCTGCAGTTGCTGTGCTGGTAGATGTTGTTGTTTTGATAAGTATTGGCAAGCTTCGCACCTCTGAACTAACTCGGCTGCATCGCTCTTCGCTGTTGGCCAATAGAATCCTGACCTGAAGACCTTCCCGACTAGTGTTCTGGACGTTGCATGTATTCCACATTGCCCAGCATGGACCTCCTCCAGAAGTCGCTTCCCAGTAGATGAGAGAATGCACTTCATGAGGATGCCTGATGCACCCCTTCTATACAATGTCTCCCCAATGAGTGTGTAGTGAGCCGACTGTCTGGCAATGCGCTCGGCTGCATTTTTGTCATCTGGTTCCTTTTCATTTTTTATATACCTGATGATTGGCCTTCTCCAGTCATCAAAGTCTGATTCTAGTTGATTTATAATATTACACTCTTCTGCTTGATCCATTGAGATGCTCGGCTGTAGTATTTCTTGTACAAAGACTCCAGGTGGGACCTGAGTTCGACTAGATCCTAGCTTGGACAATACATCGGCTGCCGTGTTCCGATCTCTTTCTACATGATGAAATTCCAGACCCTCAAATTTATCTTCGAGCTTTCGGACGGCAGTGCAGTACTTTCCCATTGAATCGCTTGAACAATCCCACTCTTTGTTTATCTGGCTAATGACCACCAGAGAGTCTCCGTACACCATCAGTCTCTTGATGCCCAATGATATGGCGATGTTCAATCCATGGATCAGAGCTTCATACTCGGCTGCATTGTTGGAGGCCGGAAACAGCAACTGGAGGGCATATTTGAGGTGCTCGCCTCCAGGTGCGGTGAAGAGAATTCCTGCTCCTGCTCCCTGCAGCTTCAGTGAGCCATCAAAATACATTCGCCATACTTCTGCAGTCTCTGGGTTATCTGGTACTTGCTGTTCAGTCCACTCTGATACGAAATCAACCAATGCTTGAGTTTTGATGGCAGTGCGAGGTCGAAATTCGATGTCATGAGATCCCAGCTCACAAGCCCATTTGGCTATTCGACCAATGGCTTCCTTGTTGTGAAGAATATCCCCTATTGGAAAACCAGTGACTACTATGACTTTGTGGTCATCAAAGTAGTGACGTAGCTTGCGGGCAGTTAGAAGTACTGCATATAATAGCTTCTGAACTTGAGGGTACTTTTTTTTCGAGGGACCCAGAACTTCACTGATGAAGTAAACATGATGTTGCATTGGGTAGGTATGCCCTTCTTCTGCTCGCTCGACTACCAACGCGGTGCTTACCACGTGAGTCGTGCAAGAGATGTACAGCAGCAGATCTTTAGCTGGTTGAGTTGATGTGGCTCGCCGTGGCGGCTTCAGTACTGGCGGTGTTGTCAAGAATCTTTTCAGTGCATCTAGAGCTTCCTGTGCCTCTGAAGTCCACTGAAACTTATCCACTTTCTTGAGTAGCTTGTAAAATGGCAAACCTTTTTCTCCCAGCCTGGATATAAATCTGCTCAGAGCTGCCATACATCCAGTAAGTCGTTGAACCTTCTTTTGTGATCGAGGTGCTTTCATCTTCATGATAGCTTCAATCTTATCCGGATTAGCCTCAACTCCCCGGTGGCTGACAATAAACCCGAGTAACTTTCCTGCTGGTACCCCAAAAACACATTTTTCGGGATTAAGCTTCCATCGATACCGCCTCAGACTGTTGAAAACCAGCTGTAAGTCTTCGATGAAGTTTTCCAAGTTCTCCGTTTTGATTACCACATCATCTACGTAGGCCTCCACACGCTTGCCCCAGTGATCGGCTAAGCATGTTTGAATGGCTCTCTGATAAGTCGCTCTAGCGTTCTTGAGTCCGAACGGCATGGAGGTATAACAGAAAGCACCAAACGGAGTAATGAACGCTGTTTTTTCCACGTCTTCCTTTGCCAAACTAATCTGATGGTACCCGGAATAGCAATCCAGAAAAGATAGCACAGAACATCCAGCGGTGGAGTCCACCACCTGATCTATCCTCGGGAGCCCGAAGGGATCCTTCAGACAGTGTTTGTTGAGATCAGTATAGTCGACGCACATGCGCCAATCCACTTTATTCTTTTTGAGTACAAGAACAGGGTTGGCTAACCACTCGGGGTGTAACACCTCTCTAATAAATCCAGCCGCGACCAAGCGAGGTAACTCGGCGCGAATGGCCTCTCTCTTGTCGGGCGTGAAACGGCGTAGTTTTTGCCGAATCGGCCTTGCCTGAGGATAGACCTTCAGTTTGTGCTCGGCCAGTTCTCTTGGGACTCCCGGCATATCCGCAGGTTGCCATGCGAATACATCTCGGTTATCTTGCAGAAACTGGACGAGCGCGCTTTCCTATTTGTCGTCCAGGCTGGAGCTGATGATGGCAGTCTTGCGTTCATCAGCGAACCCTAGGTTGATCCTTTTAGTTTCTTCAGTCGGCCGCATAGAGGTCGCGGCCTGAGCTTCGTTTGCCGGTACTGCAAGGTCCTCCTCAGGCTTAGAGTTCGCCTGTGTTGAAGAAATCGTCAACGGCTTGGTGGTGAGGGCCGCTTGGATGGCCACTCGGAAACACTCTACGGCGCCTTGGAAGTCGGAGCGCATAGTTATGATTCCTTGTGGTCCTGGCATCTTCAGTATCATGTACGTGTAATGAGGAATGGCCATGAATTTGGCCAATCCCGGCCTCCCGATGATGGCGTTGTATGTGATATCCTGGCCCCTGGGATGGGATGTCCTGGCCCAAGGCTTAATAGAATTAATAATGTAATCATACCAACAAGGTGCATCTTTTTTTTCGGAAGCCTATCTCGAAAGAACCTCCAAGTTAAGCGTGCTTGGCTTGGAGCAATTTGGGATGGGTGACCGACCGGGAAGTTTTCTCGGGTGCGCATGAGTGAGGACAAAGTGTGCACAAAAGACTCGTGTTGGTATGTGGGGACAATATATGATCCTAGAGAGCTGCCAGGAGTAAGTACCGCCGGTCCAGGGATTAGACGGGGTGTTACAAGTGGTATCAGAGCCGACCCTCGCGGTTTCACGGGCGTGTGTGGGCTAGGGGGTTCGGGTATATGGCGCATGGCGCATGTGGGCCTGGAGTGGTCACATGGCATGGCATATGACGACACTAGACATACAGACGTGGCCAAGAGGGGAGGTTCCAGGATTGGGGTTGACCGACGAGGACGTCGGTCTTCTAAGGGGGGTGGATTGTGATATCCTGGCCCCTGGGATGGGATGTCCTGGCCCAAGGCTTAATAGAATTAATAATGTAATCATACCAACAAGGTGCATCTTCTTTTTCGGAAGCCTATCTCGAAAGAACCTCCAAGTTAAGCGTGCTTGGCTTGGAGCAATTTGGGATGGGTGACCGATCGGGAAGTTTTCTCGGGTGCGCATGAGTGAGGACAAAGTGCGCACAAAAGACTCGTGTTGGTATGTGGGGACAATATATGATCCTAGAGAGCTGTCAGGAGTAAGTACCGCCGGTCCAGGGATTGGACGGGGTGTTACATTGTACCCGCAGTCGAAGTTCGCCACTTCGAACCTCAGGAACTCGGTTCTGTAGTTCTCCGGAGTTCCGAAGGTGACGGGCATGTAGATGTGGCCCAGCGGGTATTCCCCTTCAGTCGGCATGATGCCGAAGAAGGGAGTGTCCGACTCGTGGAGCTCTTTGAGGTGAACTCCCAAGCCTTGGAGTGTCCGGGGGAAGGTGACGTTGATGCTGCTCCCCCCGTCCACTAGCACCTTCTTCACCCGGCTCTCTCGGATCACCGGATCGACGAGGAGCGGGTATTTGCCTGGGTGATCGAAGTTGAGCCATTGATCCGCCCGAGTGAAAGTGATCGGGTGCTCCGACCACCGGTATGGGGCGGGAGGACCGGTGGTCGCCACCAGTATCTGGCGATCATTGAGCTTCTGTTGTCTTTTGTTCTCCTGCGACCCGTGTCCGCCGAAGATGACGTTGACCTCCCTGTCAACGCGCGGGAAAGCTCCTCCTCCTCCCTCCTCCTGCTGATGGGGTTGTCGTGGTTCTTCTGGTCCTCCCCTCGGTGGAGGAGGAGGTAGAGGTTGGAAGGGTCGGCCGTGCCCGACGGAGTGCTTGAAGTCCCGGCAGTTCCGAAGAGTGTGGCGCATGTCCTTGTGGTACAGGCACTGGGCATCGAGGATGTCGTCCAGCGTGCGCTCGCCTCCGCGAGGTCCTCCCTGGGCACGGGAGGCTGGTGGTCCGGCGGCGTGTACTTCTTCGCGAGGTCTCTTCTCCCAGCGTTTGTCGGGTTACTGGTTCGCGTCGCGTCGTGGTGCTGCCGGCGCGGGTTTTGCTCCCCCGATGAGGTCCTGGGCTCGCTCGTCGGCGGTGATGTAGAGGTCGGCTTCCCGGAACAGCTCCTCAGAGGTAGTCGGCGCCTTCTACAATATGGCTCGGACGAAGGCCGAGTCATTGGATCCTCTGTAGAAGTCCTCGATCACGGCCGCCTCCGTGACCTCAGGGATACGATTTCTCATGGTCTGGAACCTTTTGAGGTATGACCGGAGAGTTTCGTCTCCCCGGCGCTTGATGGATTTGAGGTCCCACGGTTGCGCCGGTTTGTCGGAGAGGGACTGAAAATTGGCGGTGAAGCGCCGACTGAAGTCTCCCCAGTCGTCGATGCAGTGTCGGGGTAGATGTCGCAGTCATTGCAGCGCATCTTGCCCGAGGACAATGGGTAAGTACACGGTCATCACGTCTTCGGACGCCCCAGCAGCTCGAGCAGCGGTGGTGTAGACGGCTAGCCAGCCCCCTGGATCCTGCTTAGGTTCATACTTGTCGACATTGGATACCTTGAAGTTAGGAGGCCATTGGATGGCCCTAAGGCGTGGAGTAAGAGCAGACACTCCACACGTGTCCTCCTGTCGTCGGGGATGATGTCTGTCCCGGGGAGGGGAGTAGTTGTTGTGGTTCCTCGGCCGTCCCCGGGTAGTACCGCCAGTTGAGGCCGTTGCCGACTCAGTTCTGGTGGCCTGGCTCTGAGCTGGGATGCCATGATCCCTGTCGTACTCCTCCCGGCGGCGGATCTCGTTCTCATGCCGTCGTTCACGCGAAGCATTGATGGAGCTTCGCGCGTCTCGGCGACTGTTGATGGCGTGTCGTAGATCGATCGGCGGGTGAGCAAGCGATAGAAGATGGTTGGCTGCCTGGGTGAACAGTCGTCGGTAGCCCTCGGCGTCGGGAGTCCGAGGCAGTCCGTCAGCTATCCGAGCTAGTACTCCCCCAACTTCACTCGGCGTGTTCATGGCTCGGGCGAAGTTGGGATTCAGGTTGCGCCCGAAGAGTGGATTCTCCCGGCGTTGCCTTGTGTCTTGCTCAGCTTGTTCTTGAGCTCGGCGGCGATCACGTCGTCGGGAGTTCCTTTGTTCTCTGAAGACGCGTTCCTCCAGAGTTTCCCCTATCTCCGAGACCTCGTCCCGCGAGACAGGTTGCTCCGGATTTCGTTCTCCGGCCTCGTGATGTCGCCGAACGTTCCGGCGCCGGTTTCTCCGTCGGCGAGATTCTCGTTGAGGTGGTTCTTCTCCGGGTGCGGTCGGCTCGTCGTCGGAGACGGGAGGCGACTCCACTCTCCCGATGAAGAGGACGTCGAGAGAGAATGGTGCTGTTGTCGTGGCGACCTTCTTTCCGTTCTCCTTTGAGGGCGGAGGAACGGAAAGAACAACTTGCTTCCCCTTGATCTCCTTCTTCCTCGTGATCTGTGTCCATTCTTTTGTCGGGGAAGTAGACAGTGGAGTTCTCCGGGTCAGCGGGCTCTCGGCCCCTGACTTTCTGAAGGCGATCTTTTTCCGGAGAGCTGGAGGTTGCGCTTCTCCGACATTTTCGGAGTTTGTTGGAGGAGACTTCTTTTTCGGCGGATCTGCAATGCGGTGTAGAGTTCCCTCTTCATCTGCTACGGATGAGATTGTTCCGAAGCAGAATACGGATCCGGGACGGAGGGTGATCTTGTTGTGGAAGGTGACGGCCATTGAGCTAGCTTGGATCGTCGACACAGCCCCTACCTGGCGCGCCAGCTGTCGGTGTTTTGGGTCCGACCGCACACCCGGGGTTGCTCCTCAAGGTGTTTTTAGGAGTAGGACGGTGTCGCCGACTGTAGCAAAATGGTTCGTGCCAGATGCACGAGGGACAGTGGACAATGTTTACAGGTTCGGGCCGCTTAGAGATGCGTAACACCCTACGTCCTGGGGAGTATGCTTGGTGAATGAGGTTACAAGGTAACTCTCTGAATTGAGAATGCAGAGAGTTGAGGTGGGTGGCTGAGTAATAGGGTCGATCGTTCTGAAGGGGTGCCCCCTAGGCCTTATATCCTCGACCGTGGGGCAATACACGTGGATATGATAACTATGTGTACCTAAAAGGTAGCGAACTGTTTGAGTCTATCTTCCTATGATTCTGCCGACCAATCCTCGCCTGGTTCCGTTGCATGGGGGCTCTAGCGCGGGATAGTCGGATCTCTGTTGTGGTCGCTCGCTCAATGTTGTGGGTCGTCCGGGCTTGCATCAATCCGGCCTTACGTCGACTTGCTTTATCGATTGTCCCTTCCCAGGCCCACGAAGGAATGGACTTACGATTCATTGGGCCCTTGGGCCTTTCGTGAGGTCTTTCATCCTTCTAGTGGACCCAGGGGATATCTGTCCCCCACACCACTCCTAGTTCCTCAAGTGAAGAAGAGGAAGAAGAAGAAAGTGATGATGATGAAGATAATCAACCATCAACATCATCCTCCAAGGACGAAGAAACAATCCGACGTGTTGGAAAGGTAATGAGGGTGATCCGCAAGATTAATCTAATGGTTGTGTCCCTGCAAGTCGAGGATCTTCTCTTTAACATTGACAGGAAAAAGCAAATAAAGAGAGGATGCTTCGCATGTGGGGAGAAGGGCCACTTCACGGACAGCTGTCCAACTTAAGGCTAAGGTAGCTAGCTCCCAAGAAGCTATTGAAAATTTGCTAGGAAAAATGGAAATTCTTAGCATACAAAATAATGAGCTAACTACTAAGCTAGAAAATATTGGTAGCACCTAGGGGCATCTTTAGTTGAAATTCCTGAAATTATTAAGAAATATGCTTCTACATCTTGCTTTGATTTAATTGATGATTCTAACCCCTGCAACCAAGTTCTTATTGAGAATATTTTTGTAGAAACATGTTTGGATGAGGTTGCAAAGGAAAATGAGCAATTAAGACAAGAAGTGGCTCACCTTGGCAAGGCTTTGTATGACAAGAAAGGCAAAGCCAAACAAATCCAACCTCCAAAGGATAACACCACTGCGGGAGTGAACAAGCCTATGGAGGGTGAAACTGTGATTGTAGGTTATGCCACAAGGAAGGCCAGAAGTCTTTCTAATGCAAGGCAATGACCGGGGATAAGCAAAAGCCAACAAACAAAGTCTCTAACACCTACATCAACAAGGTGGACAAAAATGCTGCTACACCATATTTGATCAAGAAGAAAAAGAATGGAAAGGTGATAGCAATCAAGGTCAACAAGCAAGCCAACAAAGGGAAAGGGACCAAACGCATCAGGGTGCCAAAGGAGATTATTTCAACCATGAAAAGCACCAATAAGGTTTGGATCCCGAGAGGAAAGTTCGAAGGATGACGTGGAATTTGGAGACTTAGCAAATTTGGGATGTATATCATGGGATGTATCATATTGGATCAAGTCTATTGCCAAGTGGGTTAGTGAATACTTTAGACCCAAATTCCCCACCCATGACTAAGATAACTAGATTTATTGTATTTCTTGTTTTAGATATGTGTATCTATTTTATGTATCTAGTTTTTACCTTACATGCCTAGTTTTACACGTGATATTTGCTTTTGATATTAATTACATAATAGGTCAATCATATGGTAGGAATGCTCGCTTTCAATTCATATTCTTGAGCAAGCCTACATGGTTTAAAATGTTTAGTTAAGCACAACACATAGCTTATTTAACATTCCTAAGAAAATGGTACATCAATTGGTATTTTCATATGACATATACTACAATTCATATACTACAAGTGGTATAATACTTCAATTGGTATCATTTAACATATATGTGCCAAAGCTCGGATTATAGATACTCAGCCCCTCTTGATATCAAAATCAAAGTGCATGTCTCCTACAAGTATTCAAAACTTGTATGCACACTTACAGGGGGAGGTTACTCTATATTCTAAGTCTTTGAGACTAACACATGTCTTCAAGTCTATTTCATGTAGTAGTCTCATTGTAAGGAAAATGAAGTCCCCGGAGAAAGACAACAAACTTCCACTTCGAATCTTCAAGAACGCTTATATCTCACAAGCCTGCCATTTGTCTTCAAATGGTCCACCATTGATTTTTAATTGGTAACTTTGAGACTACATTTGGCATCATTTACATGCCTTCTCTAAATATTTGGTTAGACTATATTCCATATCTTATACTTCCCATGTTGCTATACATGCATACGTTGTTAAATCATATTATGTTACCTATGTATAAGGGAAGTTAGTCTAATCAAATCATATCTTGCACCTTTATTTCTCACATGCTTTTTCCTAAGTAGAAGATCTCTGTCAGGGGGAGAATTTCTTCGTCTCTAAAGGGGGAGAAAATTCTCTCCAAAGGAGAACACTCATTTAGGGGGAGTAACAATGTTGAGTGCTTCAATTGATAAATCTTTTATGAGGGCAAGTCTTATTTGCTTCCTACATGCTCTTAATGTCTTCCTTTTCGGTGGTTGATGCCAAAGGGGGAGAAGTTTAGGGACCAAAGCAATGAAAATTGTATCAAACACCAAACATCACCAAAGTAAAAGGGACCAAAGCAATGGAAATTGTATCAAACACCAAACACCACCAAATTAAAAAATTCAATCCTTGTTCCTTCAAGTGGTTTTAGTTCTTTGGTCTAAAATAGGAAGTAAGTGAATTATGGAGTTAAGGGGGGGCTTAAATCCATGATCTCACCTTAAGGGGACAATCATGCATCCTAGCAAGTAGACTGCATCTTTTCATTCAAATGTTTATTATATTTGCTTGCTTTGGTTGTGTTGTCATCAATCACCAAAAAGGGGGATATTGTAAGGAAAATGGACCCCAGGCCATTTGGTTCAATAGGTTTTGGTGTTTCATGATTAACACAACCTGTGGACTAATGTGTTTGCTAGTGTTTATGTTTGTAGTTCACAGGATGCTAAGGTTACTTGGACTAAGGTAATGAGGAAAGCAACACCTCAAAAGAAGAAATTATGAAGATCAAGTGAAGTCCAAGAAATGAAGGAAGTGTTTCCACGGCGGACTGTCTGGTCTGGAGCACCGGACTGTCCGGCGCCACACGCCGGACTATCCGGTGCACCAGGAGCAGTAGCCCAACAGCTAGTTCTAGGTGGCACTGACAGACAAAAGACCATCGGACTGTCCGGTGTGACATCCGGAGTGTCCGGTGTAAAAAGCCTGCGTGCCAATGGTCACCTGTGGTGTCAGTCCAACGGCTAGGCGCACCGGACAGGGGCATCGGTCTGTCCGGTATGCCGCAGAGAAGCAACAACTTTTCTCCAACGATTAGTTTTGTGTTGGGGGCTATAAATACACTCGGTGATTAGCCTAGGTGCTTTGCGAAGTGCTTAGATAAACCCTAGTTAGTTGAGTGAGTTTAGATAAAACCACACAACCCCTCGGATCTTGCGTGAGCCGTTGTAATTGTATCGAGTGGGGCGAGAGTCTTGCGAGACTGTGACAACCGCATTTGTGTCACGGCCGCCACCGTGTACCGGAATGAGGCCCACGATGTTTTCGGCCGGAAGCTCGATAGTGGAGACGGCGAGGAGCGTCCGAGAGGAGCCAAAAGCGGAGCATCACTTGCGCGTGGAGAAGGCCCGCGGCTCTCTACGATGTTAGTTGTCCATGGTGCTTGGCCCTCGCTTGGGCTTCCCTTTGTGTAGGGGCACCAACGAGGATTAGTCGGGACCTTGCGTGGTTCCGGATACCTCCGTAAAAATACGACGTCATCCACGAGAGTTTGCATCTCTACCTTGCTCTTTAACTTCCACATTTATATTAAGCATTTAAGTTTCAATCTTGTCTTTATACTTATACTGTTTAGGATTGAAACTTAGTCATTGCGGTAGAGATAGCAACACTTAGACAAAACCTAGTTTACACATTCTAGTTTGATTATTTGCATAGGTTTTGCTTTAGGGATTTATTTGTGGCCTAGTTTACAGAAAGTTTTAGAAGTCCTAATTCACCCCCTCTTAGGCGTCACCTGTTTCCTTCAAAGACCATGGTAGAACATATTTGGAAGAATGGATTTACGTCGGACTATACTCGGTGGATCTTCCATAGTGAAGCACATCGTACGAGAGAGGAGGTGGTGAGACAACGCGTCAAGGATTATGATGCTGATGTCGGGGTAGCGGATATGTTGAACGACTATCATGAAGCACAATTCACCAGAGGATGTACGGAGGACGATCCAGAGCCGACCGCAAAGGCATTCTATGACATGTTTGACATGGCACAGAAGCTCATTCACGACGAGACAAAGGTTTGTCAACTGGATGCCATTGGGCATGTAATGGCGTTCAAGTCACAGTACAACATGAGTCGAGACGCATTCGATCGCTTGTTGACAATTATTAGCAGTCTGCTTTCGGAGGATCACGTTCTGCCAAAGGGCATGTACGAGGCATAAAGAAACTCCTTCGTGCACTCAAGATGACGTATGAGCAGATACATGCTTGTCCGAAGGGCTGTGTGCTATTTAGAAAAGAATACGCGGAGGCAAAGTACTGTCTAAAGTGTAAATCGTCTAGGTTCATGGAGGTAGACTCCGGTGATGGATAGAAGAGGCAGCTCGACATCCCCGTGACAATCCTATGCCACCTTCTGTTCATACCAAGGATTCAGCGTCTATACATGACCGAGGAATCCACGAAACAGATGACGTGACACAAAAATGGCAAACGATACAATCCTGACAAGATGGTACACGCATCCGATGGTGAAGCATGGAAACACTTTGATGCCATTCACCATGAGAAAAGCCGAAGAGGCTCGCAATGTACGTGTTGCGCTGGCCACAGATGGGTCCAATTCCTATGGAAGGAGCGCTGCCCCGTACACATGTTGGCCCGTGTTTATTATCCCAATCAATCCCCCCGGTGTATGCTTTCAAAGGCAGAACATATTCGTGTCATTGATAATTCTCGGACACCCAGGAAATAAAATGGGCGTGTACATGGAGCCTTTGATTGATGAATGAGTACATGCTTGGGAAGAAGGGGTTTAGACGTATGACCGAGCTACGAAGAGAAACTTTAAAATGCATGTTTGATACCAGTAATACATGCATGACTTACCGGCGTATGGGCTATTCTGCGTCTGGTGTGTTCACGGTAAATTCTCATGTCCGGTTTACAAGGAAGCTCTTAGGTTCATTTGGTTGAAGAAGGTTGACAAATATTCGTCATTCGATAAACATCGGTAATTTCTCCCTCCTGACCATCCATTCCGCCTAGACATCAAGAACTTTACGAAAGGTGTCGTAGTGACAGACCACCCACCTGCAATGATGACTGGTGCCGAAATTTGTAAACAGATAGATGGACTCGTGACCAATTTGTTTTATGGATACCACCTATGACAAACATTTCACGTTTTTTTAGTCATATCTGAAATCGAATAGAGTAAACCTTTTTTTTGTTGTCGGATATGAATAGATACATGTTGTATATTGATGTAAAAACGGTACGAATGCCATTCTTTCTTAATTATTTCTAGACATCGGAACACAGACAGTGCAGTTCATGAAGCTG
Organism: Zea luxurians; assembly: GCA_029449295.1. Lineage (NCBI taxonomy): Eukaryota > Viridiplantae > Streptophyta > Magnoliopsida > Poales > Poaceae > Zea > Zea luxurians. The sequence continues at coordinate 15,647,922 of JAOPSE010000024.1, read as the reverse complement.
GGCGGCAGACACAGGAGCTGCGAGCCAGTCGAGCGCGAGTACCTCATCTCCGTGGCGACTGGCGCAGGTGCGCAGCGTGCCATGTAAAGCCGACGTTGTTCAAGGCGGCGCTGTTGGTGGGCGGGAAGAAGTTGGGGCTAGCCCAATGGGTCATGTCGAGGATGACGGAGGCTGTCAGCCTTCTTGCGCTGGTGAAGACGACCAAGTGGAGCCATGGACAGGTACGCCTTGGAAAAGAAAGCTGAGAATTGTATTCAATCGTTTTTTTTGTTTTATTAAATGCCAAAATGACATTACAGCGTGTGCGACATGTTTAATAATTGAATTCTTACGAAGCCCATAAAAATTATGGCAAAGTGACGAAATCCACGTCTCATTTTTTTACGAAGGGGCATAGCCCCCTATTTCATTAGAAAATAGGAAACAGTTAATTACATGCCAGCACGATGAGACAATACCCATCACCAGAAGTAAAAACTAGTGGAACTAACTTCTACAATCTAACAAGAAAAGCAGAAGTCAGACACCACTAATCACCGACTTAACAACACCACAGTTTTTAAGCCATGCTTATTTACAAAGAACAAGTCCAAAAGGAACAGACCAGCTAACAAGCCTCAGTTTTTAACAGACCAACCAACACAGTTTATATCCAAAAGAACTTTGGGCTGCACTGATCATCAACAGCAGTAGCACGAGCCAAAACGGAGACTTCAGCCAGAAATACGACGATCCCTCGGACACCACCCGAACGCTCTGCTCATCGCTTCACTTATTATCTTTCGGATAAGTTGGCTTCCTTGGACCACCATCCTTTTTTCCTTCTCTTTCTGTCGAATGGCCTAAGAATCCAACCAAAAGCAACAAAGAAATATTATGTTAGCAGGGTCAATCAAACTTTTTTCACAAAAAATCCAATCATTTCTGGTTCTCCAAATAGCCCAAAACATAGCCCCACAGCAAAAAATCAGAAGATTTGAAATTTTGTTTTTAGGATTTTTCATCCAGCTATCACATACTTCATCAATATTTTTTGGAATGTAATCCAAATTAAGAGCAATTTGAACCACTCTCCAGACAAATCTGGCAACAGAGCATTTAAAAAATAAATGATCAATCGATTTCATGCCACCACAAAAGCAACATTCATCAGATCCTTTCCAATTTCTTTTTCTTAGATTGTCTTTTGTAAGAATTTTGTTTCTTATCACCAGCCAGAGGAAAACTTTAATTTTTTGAGGTAATTTAGATTTCCACAGAAATCTGTAAGGAACCTTGATCTGATCCAACGAATTTTTCTTATATAAAGAAAAATCCACGTCTCATAATAGCATAATTCTAAATTTCTCGTTTTTAAACAGCGATCGGCACTGTCGTATTCGGTTTTTAAACAGACAGAACGTGTTATAGTAAGATTTTGTCCATACATGAATATCTAGTGACACAAATCGATCAAATTAAAAATGTCACTCCGGATGAATTATTCACCCTCAATTGTATGAAACATCATATCACTGGCCGTGGAAAAGAATATGAGTATGGCAGAGAGCGAACAGCTAAGAGGCCGGCCTCGACGAGTTAATCAGGAGCAGGCGATTGAAGACGACACGGGCTTTAAGGCGAACTGGGACGACGAGGCGTAGGAGAACTTGACGGCGTACTCCGGGCCCATGCCGATGGGGCGCCCGCCGTTGAGGGTGCAGAGCTTGCCGTCCACGCTAAGCACGCCTGAGTCGATGGCCACGGAGGAGCTGAACCCGTCACACGCCAGCTTGACGTTCGCCTGCGTGCAGATGCACCGGTTCTCCACCGTCACCGCGTAGACGTTCGCCTTCGAGGGCACCGCGGTCTGCGTCACGGCGAGGTCTGAGATGCTGCAGGCACCTGCTGCATTTCCTGCTCGCTCAAACATACATGTGTCCATGACTTATCAGGGTATGGTGGTGGTGGTATAGGGAGAGAAGAACTGTCTGTGTGGAAGAAGACGGTATACCTGGGTTAGAAATGCTGAACAGCAGCAGCAAGAGCGCGATGTTCTTCACCATCTTCAAGGTCTCCATCTGTTCTTTGTTGTTTCTGTGCGCATACTTAAGCCGCCTATTTATACACCACCTGCAGAAGCGTTTTCAGAATGTAATACAGGACGAAGATCATGGAGCTGCAGGAAATTAGTAAGCAATCAAATCGCCTATTAAAAATTACCCAAAATTTACGACATTATTGAGGCTATTCATGCAGAATACCTTAGGACAGTAAATATGGAACAGAAGGATATACGTTCCATGATATTTGATTTTGTGTCCTTTAATCTATTCTCCGGACACCTAGCTCTCCGAGATATCAGCGTGCACATTTATGAATTGTGTCAGCGATGGAAAGACTGAAAAGAGCATATAATAGAATTTGTTGCTGCAACCAGCGCAGGTTTTGGCAAAAAGATCCGTTACTTCACCTGTAGGTCAGTCGGTACCAGAATCCGACTATTTGTCAAGTGCTCGACGCTTTGCCAAACACTGCACTATGTAAAGTTCTTCTCTCGGTAACAACAACGTTTACCGAGAGCAGGACACTCGGCACAGGAAACCACTCGGCAAAGCCACTGCTAAACACTCGGTGACTGTCGACGCTCGGCAAAGGGCTGTTAGTAGCCGTCTATAGCTGACGGCTGTTACCTTTGCCGATAGCCAGGCTTTGGCACTCGGCAAAATAACTTCTTTGACTAGTGTCCCAAGCCTGACACTCATCAAAGTATATTTTTTTATTTCTTAACAAAACTTTTTCTACTATATTCCTACACTATGTAGATTTACTTGTTCCATGTTGCCACAATTATAAAAGTGTTTGATATAACTATTAGATTTTGTTCGTTTAATTGAATTTTCTCGGATAATTCAGATTTGAACTTCAATTCACTCGGAAAATGTAAAACCGTGAATGTAAAAATGATATTCATGTTATTTAGCATAAGTTACGGCCAATTTAAGGAGCAGACCGCAATTTTCGAGCACCGTGCCTACTAAACATGATCGTGAAGTTGTCATCCAGTTGTTTCAAAATTGTATAAAACACAAATAAAGCCAGAAAATCATGAAACTTGTCGACATATCATGATATCATATGTAGAGCCTATGATAAAAATTTGAGAATGTTTTGTGAAAGTTATCACGCATTATGTGTAGAAACCTAGCGTGTCTAAATTGAAGTTCTATGATTTCATGTGTAGGACTCTTAGGTTTCTACACATAGTGCGTGACAACTTTCTCGAAACATTCTCAAATTTTTATCATAGGCTCTACATATGATATCATGACATGTCGACAAGTTTCATGATTTTATGACTTTATTTGTGTTTTATACAATTTTTAAACAACTGTGTGGCAAGTTCACGATCATGTTTCGTGAGCATAGTGCTCGAAAATTCCGGTCTGTTCCTAAAATAGGCAGTAACTTGTGCTCAATAACATGGATATCATTTTTATATTCACCGTTTCCATTTTTTGAGTGACTTGCAGTTAAAATCTGAATCATCCGTAGAAATTCAAGTAAACAAACTAAATCAAATAGTTATAGCAAACACTTTTATAATTGTGCCAAAATTGAACATATAGGTTCAGAGACCGTAAGGCCACACCACAAAAAATTAGGGACAAAAAGAAAAAAAGACTAAAATAATTTGCCATGTGTCAGGAAAAGACACTCGACAAAGTCTGACTTTGGCGACTGCCCACAGGTTAACTCGGCACAGCCTGACTTTGTCGAGTGCCCACAGGTGACACTCGACAAAGCCTGACTTTGCCGAGTGTATTACTAAAGCCATCGGCAATGTTTGGTATTAAAAAATAAAAAATCTTTGTAGAGTGTTGTCCGTGGAACACTCGGTAAAGTGGATTTAAAAAAACCTCTTTGCCGAATGCTAGATCGCGGGCACTCGACAAAAAAGGTTTTATGTAAAACTGACTGGGTCTCTTTCTTCCTCATTCTTACTCGTCGCCGCCAGCCGTCGCCACCGCCGTCGCCCGCAACCAGCCAGGTCCACCGCTGCCACCCAGCCCGCCCCTGCGCCCGCCCTCGGCGCTGACCGCCGCCTAGCCACCTTTGCCGCCACGCCATCGCCGCTCGCGCCTGGCCCCCGCCACCGCCACCGTCGTTCACGCTGGCCCCCGCCACCACCCGCGCTCGCGCACTCCCCGACATCGCCAACCCTGCCACCGACGATCCCCTACTCGACGATCTCCACGGTAAATATCAATTTTTGTGAGAATTTGTACAAATGTATTATGTTGTTTGTTATGAGTATTAGTCTATGAGTATAAATGCTTGCATATGCATTTTTTTTGTTAGATTTGGTTTGATCTATATGTGTACAATGCATTACATATATATGTTTGTATATGTGTACAATATTTATGATACTAATTCGACTACTTGTATATATGATGTCCAATGCATTGCATATGCCATCGTGCCATTGATATATCTGTGGATGTAAGCCATTGTGTTGTTAGTTTTATTTGCAGGTTTTGGAAACCTCACCGTGTGGGGGAGGTGCTGCCGAAATTTTTTAGACCATGAGTGGATGGAGGACCGTGAGTGATGTACACGGGTCGTGTAGGAAGGAATGATGTCACCTCTGAATGGATTAGAAATACCGATGCTTTCGTGGAACGGACATTTGGCGAAGCTGCTAAAGGAGCGAGTCTAGTCCCATGCTCATGCAGCAAATGTGTCAACCGAAAAAGAAAATCAAAGAAGACTGTAAGGAAAATGGACCCCGGGCCATTTGGTTCAATAGGTTTTGGTGTTTAATGATTAATACAACATGTGGACTAATGTGTTTGCTAGTGTTTATGTTTGTAGTTCACAGGATACTAAGGTTACTTGGACTAAGGCAATGAGGAAAGCAACACCTCAAAAGAAGACATTATGAAGATCAAGTGAAGTCCAAGAAACGAAGAAAGTGTTGTAACGGTGGACTGTCTGGTCTGGAGCACCGGACTATCCGGTGCCACACGCCGGACTATCCGATGCACTAGGAATAGTAGCCCAACGGCTAGTTCCAGGTGGCACTGGTGAAGAAAAGAACATCGGACTGTCCTATGTAAAAAGCCTGCGCGCCAACGGTCACCTGCGGTGTCATTCCAAAAGCTAGACGCACCGGACAGGGGCACCAGACTGTCTGGTGCACCACCGGACTGTCCGGTGTGCCGCAAAGACGCGACAACTTTTCTCCAGCTCCTAGTTTTGTGTTGGGGGCTACAAATACACCCCAACTGGCCATTCCAAGGTGTGGGAGCCCAAGCAACATACCAAGGCATATAGTAGACATTTCCAAGTGCTCGTACACCCAAGTGATTAATAGAATCACTCGGTGATTAGCTAAGTGCTTTGCGAAGTGCTTAGGTTAGTTAGACCGCTTTAGCGCTTGCTCCAGGTGAACCCTAGTTAGTTGAGTGAGTTTAGATAAACCACACAACCCCTCGACTCATGTGCGACTCGTTGTAATTGTACCGAGTGGGGTGCGAGTCTTGCGAGACCGTGCCAACCGCGTTTGTGTCACGGACGCCACCGTGTACCGGAGGGAACGAGGCCCGCGGCGTTTTCGCCCAAAAGATCGATAGTGGAGACGGCGGGGACCGTTCAAGAGGAGCCGAAAGCGAAGCATTACTTGTGCGTGGAGAAGGCCGTAGCTCTCTACGGAGTTAGTCGACCGTGGTGCTTGGCCCTCGTGTGGGTTTTCCTTTGCGTAGGGGCACCAACGAGGATTAGTCGGGACCTTGCATGATTCCGGATACCTCTGTAAAAATACCGGCGTCATCCATGAGAGTTTACATCTCTACCTTGCTCTTTAGCTTCCGCATTTATATTAAGCATTTAAGTTTCAATCTTGTCTTTATACTTATATTGTTTAGGATTGAAACTTAGTCATGGCGGTAGAGATAACAACACTTAGACAAAACCTAGTTTGCACATTCTAGTTTGATTATTTGCATAGGTTTTGCTCTTGGGATTTATTTGTGGCCTAGTTTAGAGAAAGTTTTAGAAGTCCTAATTCACCCCCTCTAAGGTGTCACCTATTTTCTTCAATTGGTATCAAAGCCTGGTTTGGCTCATTTGACACGCTTTAGCTTCACCGCTAAAAGAGCTGACGCTTTTTATAGAAAGGGGATGGATACCCATAGGCCACCATACTTCGACAGAACTAACTTCCCATATTATAGTGCTAGAATGACTTGTTACCTAGAGGCCGTTGATCTAGATGTTTGGAGAGTCACTCGTGACGAGATGAAACCACCTAAGAATCCCAAGAAACCCACCACAAGTGAGGAAAAAGAAATTCATTTAAATGCTAGAGCCAAAAATTGCTTGTATGAATCTCTTAGCATGGATGTTTTCAATCAAGTTTTTACATTAAAAACTACTAATGAGATTTGGCTAAAATTGCATGAACTCCATGACAGCACATCCAATGTCCGTGAGCAAAAACATTGCCCAGTCTTAAATGAGTATAATTCTTTTGCTATGAAAGATAATGAGCTTGTTAGAGACATGTATTCTCGTTTGAATCTAATCATCAATGAGCTCAATTCTACTGGCATAAATAAGCTAGGTGATGCAGACATTGTGAGGAAGATTATCTCCCTGCTACCACAACAAAGATATGGGAGAATCATCACTATTCTTCATAACATGGAGGACTTGAGTACAATGACCCCGACCATTGTGATTGGGAAAATTGCGACCTTTGATATGTCATGAAAAATGTGTCGGGGAGAGAAGCCAACTTCCTCAAGGACATATGCTTTTGCATGTGATGAAAGTAAGGGTAAAAAGAAGGCTCCCACTTGTCGGTGTTTTGGGTCCGACCGCACACCCGGGGTTGCCCCTCAAGGTGTTTTTAGGAGTAGGACGGTGTCGCCGACTGTAGCAAAATGGTTCGTGCCAGATGCACGAGGGACAGTGGACAATGTTTACAGGTTCGGACCGCTTAGAGATGCGTAACACCCTACGTCCTGGGGAGTATGCTTGGTGAATGAGGTTACAAGGTAACTCTCTGAATTGAGAATGCAGAGAGTTGAGGTGGGTGGCTGAGTAATAGGGTCGATCGTTCTGAAGGGGTGCCCCCTAGGCCTTATATCCTCGACCGTGGGGCAATACACGTGGATATGATAACTATGTGTACCTAAAAGGTAGCGAACTGTTTGAGTCTATCTTCCTATGATTCTGCCGACCTATCCTCGCCTGGTTCCGTTGCATGGGGGCTCCAGCGCGGGAAAGTCGGATCTCTGTTGTGGTCGCTCGCTCAATGTTGTGGGCCGTCCGGGCTTGCATCAATCCGGCCTTACGTCGACTTGCTTTATCGATTGTCCCTTCCCAGGCCCACGAAGGAATGGCCTTACGATTCATTGGGCCCTTGGGCCTTTCGTGAGGTCTTTCATCCTTCTGGTGGACCCGGGGATATCTGTCCCCCACAAGCCCCCGATCTTTGGGTTGATTTTGAGGTAATCAGCCTAAAGATCCCAGGTCTAGCTTGCAGTCTTTATTTATGATAAGAGATGCTTTCCAAGCAGTCCAGTAAAAATGATTTTTTACTGTCTCCTTCTACTTAGGTCACTCGTGGACTGGAGCCTTGCTTCATGTTTGTGCCTTAGAGGTCGGCATTTCTTCTTGTGGGACCCTGGATTTCATTGGGTGCACCGGAGGTGCACCCAATGGGTGTAGCCCTCGAGCTTCGAGTAGATTTTGGAAAATAATCTGCTCGAAGGTCTTCATCAGAAATTATCTTTATTTTACTCTTGTTCTTTGGTTGAGAGCCAGCCTTGCCTTTAATCTTGTCCCATGCCTTAGAAGTCGGCACTATCTTGGCTTGAAATGGTGATCCATGGGGTGCACCGAAGGTGCACCCAATGGGTGTAGCCCCCGAGCTTCAAGTGGATTTTTGAGGATAATCCACTTGAAGGTCTTCATTTCGTGTCTTTTTGTTGAAGATTATCTTTTCCTGCCTTAGAAGTCGGCATTATGTCATCCACATTATGCTTTAGAGGTCAACATTATGTCATCCATATTATGCTCCAGAGGTCAGCATGTATTTTGTCTTTTTCAGCCGAGTTCGTGATCCACCCATATCTTGCTAGGTGGTGCAATTTGTTTGCTCTGCAACTGGTTGGACATTTGATGGATGTTCCCTGTCTAGTCTTCACGTCGCTTCTATCGGTCAGATTCTGTACTTCCCCGGCTATATTTGGCTTTCCTCTGATCCTTACTGATATCTCATTTTTGTCTTGAGGTATTCATTGCATGCCCTGCACAGATGTGACAGTTTTGAAAAATATACTGATAATTCCTGGGCATCCCCCCCAATGGGTGTGGGCAAGGGACGGCTTGGTACGCTGAGTGTTTTAGTCGGCTGCTTCTGAGTAGTAATGTGATGTGACGGCGGGTGTAATCATATCATCCGCGCTGTTGACTGGAGTCCCAATGGGGGTGCTGCCTGTGTTGCTAATGAAGACGACGGGGAGGAAGAGGATGAAGTTCCTTTGACTCGGAAAAACAGTCGACAGTTCATCGCTAGTGGTGAAAGTAGTGGAGTTCCTTCTCCTGCTTTGTCTGCTCTCATTGGTCTGCAAGAATTATCCCTGGCGAATTTTGATCATACTCTTGAGGATATGGTTCCAGAGGATTTGTTATCGGAGCCAGCAGATGATGGTGTGATGGAGGTTTGTGCTGATGTGCTTGATGCTGGGTTGAGGTCATCCCGTGCCTCGTCGACCTTAGAGCGCGATCTCGAGGATCAGGAGACTGACATGGATCGTCCTGGTCCCATGGAAGTAACTGAGGGCCCATCAGCCTTAGAGGTGGCTACCGCAGCGAACTTGGACCCCAAGGATGGTGTTGACACATGCCCAGCCCCCGAGGATGTTGCCGGGGATGACTTGGTTCGGGTGGGTAGTGCAAGCCACTGCCCAGCCCCCGAGGGTGCTGCCGGGGATGATCCGGCTCAAGTGGGCAGTGCAAACTATGACCCAGCCCCCGAGGGTGTCCGAGCGGGGTCTCCCTCTTGTACTTCCATGGACGTTCATGCGGGATCGCCTCCGCACTCCGGCTGCATGGTGGTGGCCCAAGCTTTGGACCAGGGAGTCGCTTTAGAAGGCAGCGTCCCCACTGACCGAGTTTTGGGCTCTGTTGATGGCACCGAGTTGGTTCCTGCTGGTTCGTTGCAAGCTACTTCGGGTGGCGGCCTTACGCCCGGTCATCAATTGATCTCTCATGATTTGGGGATCCCTTCGTTCTTTTCCAACCTCCAGGTACTGTGATATACTTTAGCTTGATTTTTACACCGCATGAACTGCTGTCATTACACTCATCTGCTCTCCTTATCAGGCTTTGGTGGACGGGATGGCTAGCCAGCTAAGGTTACAGGGCGCTCCTGTTCCAGAAGTAGCTTCGTCTCTTGCACGTTGGAATCCAGTGTTACTTCAACATCGTGTCTCTGACTTGGAGGCGACCAATGCTGGTTAGTGCTTTTTTGCTTCTCTTTGTCTTCACTATTAAACTGCTTTACATTCTGACCCCTTTTGCTTGGTTGTCTCCTGCTAGGTATGACTCGGCAGATTTCCACTCTTGAAGAAAAACATTCTCGAGATCAGGCTGAATTGGTCCAGCGGTGCTCTGACTTTGAAGAAAAGTATTCTCAAAGTCAGACTGAACTAGCTCAGGTCTCTGCTGCCTTAGATGACGCCAATGCACTGAGCTCTTCCCTTCATGCTCAGCTTAATTCTGAAAAGGTGACTTATGAAACTGTGCCTTGCCTTGTTGTGCTCCTATTGCTTGCTTGATGTTTGAGGGAGTTGACTTTTGTTTGCAGGAAGAAAAATATATCCTTGCTGCTTCTCGCGACAGTCTTGACAGATTGTATCGCGATTCTAGCAACTCGCTGACCATCCTGGAGAGGAGTCATCGCTTCACCATGGAAGAGTTAGACAATCAGTGTTGTAAGCTGCTGGAATCCACGGATGGGGTGACCCGGCTCAAGCAATTGATATCAGCGAAGGACGTTACTATCAAAGAACTCCGTGCTTCCAAGAAATCCATCGCCCAGGAGTTAGAAGCTGCTCGGTTGGCTGTCAAGGTTGCTGAAGAAACTTCCGTTACTCTCAGAGCCCAGCGCGACAGAGCCATGGATAAGGCCATTTGGGCGGGGCGAATCTTGATGAGGAGACCCGGCGTGGTTGTTCTCGAAGATATAAGGGCTGACGTGAATGCTGCTCCTGATTCCTCGAGTCGCCCTTCCTCGTCGATTGCTCCTGAGAAAGATATCACAAAATAGAGAAACATTTTGCATGCTTTGAACGCGCGGTTAGCATGGTCAGACATTTGTTAGAGGATGTCATTTCAGTACTTGAACGACGTTGTTATTCTCCTATTGTTTCAGAATTCATCAGTTCGTAAATTTGCAGTAGTAAAATGATGTGCGATGGTTTTGAAACTTGTTTGCGGGATATAGAAGTCATCCCTTATATGAGTAATTGTAAGCACGTGAGATCGCCTTAAGCCGCTGCTGACTTAAGTCGATTGCTTCTGTTAATAGGGTGTAGTGGTCACCCTGAATTGCGCAGGCGCGAGCATGTTGCACCGGCTTAAGTCGATGATGTCTTTAGTCGTTTGCTCTGTTAGCGGGGTATAGTGGTCACCCCGAGTTAAGTAAGCTCGAGCATGTTGCACCGGCTTGAGTCGTTGCCGACTTAAGCCGATTGCTCCGTTGGTAGGGCATAGTGGTCACCCCGAGTTAAGTAAGCGCGAGCATGTTGCACCGCCTTAAGTCGTCGCCGACTTAAGCCGATTGCTCCGTTAGCAGGGCATAGTGGTCACCCCGAGTTAAGTAAGCGCGAGCATGTTGCACCACCTTAAGTCGTTGCCGACTTAAGCCGATTGCTCCGTTAGCAGGGCATAGTGGTCACCCCGAATTAAGTAAGCGCGAGCATGTCGCACCGCCTTAAGTCGCTGCCGACTTAAGCCGATTGCTCCGTTAGCAGGGCATAGTGGTCATCCCGAGTTAAGTAAGCGCGAGAATGTTGCACCGCCTTAAGTCGTTGCCGACTTAAGCCGATTGCTCCGTTAGCAGGGCATAGTGGTCACCCCGAGTTAAGTAAGAATGTAAGTCAATCATGAACAAACTGAGTATCTTTGAAGCCCTTTTTTATTGATGACATATTTCCATTTTACAGAGTACATCGTCGTCCCGATAGCTTTTGAAATACAGCTAGGGATAAAATTTCCTGAGGTGTTCTATATTCCATGAGTTCCCGACTTCCGTGCCGTCCATCTGAGTGAGACGATATGATCCTGGCCGAGTGACTTCTGCTACTACGAAGGGTCCTTCCCATAAGGGTGATAACTTGTGCCGTCCCTCCCCCGTTAGAATTCGGCGGAGGACGAGATCTCCTACTGAGAAGGATCGCTGTCGCACGGCCTTGTCGTGATAGCGCCTTAGAGTCTGCTGGTACCGTGCTGATTGGATTACTGCATTCAGCCGTTCTTCCTCGAGTATATCGATGTCCTCCATCCTAGTAGCTTCGGCTTCTGCTATGCTTTCGAAGATCAACCTTGGCGCCCCGAACTTGAGATCGGCGGGTAACACTGCCTCCGACCCATAGACCATGAAGAAAGGAGTGTTTCCATGCAGAGTTCGGCTAGGTTGGGTTCTTAGGCTCCAAACGACATAGGGCAATTCCCTTATCCACTTTCCTGCGAACTTTTCATTCTTATCGAAGACCTTTTTCTTGAGTGCCTCCAGTATCATCCCGTTGGCTCGCTCAACCTGCCCGTTGGCTCTTGGATGTGCTACAGAAGCATACTTGATCTGAATGCTTTTTTGCTCGCAGAAGTCGAAGAACTCTGAACTTGTGAAGTTGGATCCTAGGTCAGTTGTGATGCTGTTTGGTATCCCGAATCTGAATATTATGTCTTGTATGAATTCCACGGCCTTAGCTGAGGTTAAAGAAGCAATGGGTTTGAACTCTATCCATTTAGTGAATTTGTCGATTGCTACCAGTACATGAGTGTGTCCTCCTTGAGCTTTCTTGAAAGGTCCAATCATATCCAGTCCCCAGCATGCGAAGGGCCAAGTCACTGGTATGGTCTGCAGTTGCTGTGCTGGTAGATGTTGTTGTTTTGACAAGTATTGGCAAGCTTCGCACCTCTGAACTAACTCGGCTGCATCGCTCTTCGCTGTTGGCCAATAGAATCCTGACCTGAAGACCTTCCCGACTAGTGTTCTGGACGCTGCATGTATTCCACATTGCCCAGCATGGACCTCCTCCAGAAGTCGCTTCCCAGTAGATGAGAGAATGCACTTCATGAGGATGCCTGATGCACCCCTTCTGTACAATGTCTCCCCAATGAGTGTGTAGTGAGCCGACTGTCTGGCAATGCGCTCGGCTGCATTTTTGTCATCTGGTTCCTCTTCATTTTTTATATACCTGATGATTGGCCTTCTCTAGTCATCAGAGTCTGATTCTAGTTGATTTATAATATTACACTCTTCTGCTTGATCCATTGAGATGCTCGGCTGTAGTATTTCTTGTACAAAGACTCCAGGTGGGACCTGAGTTCGACTGGATCCTAGCTTGGACAATACATCGGCTGCCGTGTTCCGATCTCTTTCTACATGATGAAATTCCAGACCCTCAAATTTATCTTCCAGCTTTCGGACGACAGTGCAGTACTTTCCCATTGAATCGCTTGAACAATCCCACTCTTTGTTTATCTGGCTAATGACCACCAGAGAGTCTCCGTACACCATCAGTCTCTTGATGCCCAATGATATGGCGATGTTCAATCCATGGATCAGAGCTTCATACTCGGCTGCATTGTTGGAGGCCGGAAACAGCAACTGGAGGGCATATTTGAGGTGCTCGCCTCCAGGTGCGGTGAAGAGAATTCCTGCTCCTGCTCCCTGCAGCTTCAGTGAGCCATCAAAATACATTCGCCATACTTCTGCAGTCTCTGGGTTATCTGGTACTTGCTATTCAGTCCACTCTGATACAAAATCAACCAATGCTTGAGTTTTGATGGCAGTGCGAGGTCGAAATTCGATGTCATGAGATCCCAGCTCACAAGCCCATTTGGCTATTCGACCAATGGCTTCCTTGTTGTGAAGAATATCCCCTATCGGAAAACCAGTGACTACTATGACTTTGTGGTCATCAAAGTAGTGACGTAGCTTGCGGGCAGTTAGAAGTACTGCATATAATAGCTTCTGAACTTGAGGGTACTTTTTCTTCGAGGGACCCAGAACTTCACTGATGAAGTAAACATGATGTTGCATTGGGTAGGTATGCCCTTCTTCTGCTCGCTCGACTACCAACGCGGTGCTTACCACGTGAGTCGTGCAAGAGATGTACAGCAGCAGATCTTCAGCTGGTTGAGTTGATGTGGCTCGTCGTGGCGGCTTCAGTACTGGCGGTGTTGTCAAGAATCTTTTCAGTGCATCTAGAGCTTCCTGTGCCTCTGAAGTCCACTGAAACTTATCCACTTTCTTGAGTAGCTTGTAAATGGCAAACCTTTTTCTCCCAGCCTGGATATAAATCTGCTCAGAGCTGCCATACATCCAGTAAGTCGTTGAACCTTCTTTTGTGATCGAGGTGCTTTCATCTTCATGATAGCTTCAATCTTATCCAGATTAGCCTCAACTCCCCGGTGGCTGACAATAAACCCGAGTAACTTTCCTGCTGGTACCCCAAAAACACATTTTTCGGGATTAAGCTTCCATCGATACCGCCTCAGACTGTTGAAAACCAGCTGTAAGTCTTCGATGAAGTTTTCCAAGTTCTCCGTTTTGATTACCACATCATCTACGTAGGCCTCCACACGCTTGCCCCAGTGATCGGCTAAGCATGTTTGAATGGCTCTCTGATAAGTCGCTCTAGCGTTCTTGAGTCCGAACGGCATGGAGGTATAACAGAAAGCACCAAATGGAGTAATGAACGCTGTTTTTTCCTCGTCTTCCTTTGCCAAACTAATCTGATGGTACCCGGAATAGCAATCCAGAAAAGATAGCACAGAACATCCAGCGGTGGAGTCCACCACCTGATCTATCCTCGGGAGCCCGAAGGGATCCTTCAGACATTGTTTGTTGAGATCAGTATAGTCGACGCACATGCGCCAATCCACTTTATTCTTTTTGAGTACAAGAACAGGGTTGGCTAACCACTCGGGGTGTAACACCTCTCTAATAAATCTAGCCGCGACCAAGTGAGCTAACTCGGCGCGAATGGCCTCTCTCTTGTCGGGCGTGAAACGACGTAGTTTTTGTCGAATCGGCCTTGCCTGAGGATAGACCTTCAGTTTGTGCTCGGCCAGTTCTCTTGGGACTCCCGGCATATCCGCAGGTTGCCATGCGAATACATCTCGGTTATCTTGCAGAAACTGGACGAGCGCGCTTTCCTATTTGTCGTCCAGGCTGGAGCTGATGATGGCAGTCTTGCGTTCATCAGCGAACCCTAGGTTGATCCTTTTAGTTTCTTCAGTCGGCCGCATAGAGGTCGCGGCCTGAGCTTCGTTTGCCGGTACTGCAAGGTCCTCCTCAGGCTTAGAGTTCGCCTGTGTTGAAGAAATCGTCGACGGCTTGGTGGTGAGGGCCGCTTGGATGGCCACTCGGAAATACTCTGCGGCGCCTTGGAAGTCGGCGCGCATAGTTATGATTCCTTGTGGTCCTGGCATCTTCAGTATCATGTACGTGTAATGAGGAATGGCCATGAATTTGGCCAATCCCGGCCTCCCGATGATGGCGTTGTATGTGATATCCTGGCCCCTGGGATGGGATGTCCTGGCCCAAGGCTTAATAGAATTAATAATGTAATCATACCAACAAGGTGCATCTTCTTTTTCGGAAGCCTATCTCGAAAGAACCTCCAAGTTAAGCGTGCTTGGCTTGGAGCAATTTGGGATGGGTGACCGACCGGGAAGTTTTCTCGGGTGCGCATGAGTGAGGACAAAGTGCGCACAAAAGACTCGTGTTGGTATGTGGGGACAATATATGATCCTAGAGAGCTGTCAGGAGTAAGTACCGCCGGTCCAGGGATTGGACGGGGTGTTACATTGTACCCGCAGTCGAAGTTCGCCACTTCGAACCTCAGGAACTCGGTTCTGTAGTTCTCCGGAGTTCCGAAGGTGACAGGCATGTAGATGTGGCCCAGCGGGTATTCCCCTTCAGTCGGCATGATGCCGAAGAAGGGAGTGTCCGACTCGTGGAGCTCTTTGAGGTGAACTCCCAAGCCTTGGAGTGTCCGGGGGAAGGTGACGTTGATGCTGCTCCCCCCGTCCACTAGCACCTTCTTCACCCGGCTCTCTCGGATCACCGGATCGACGAGGAGCGGGTATTTGCCTGGGTGATCGAAGTTGAGCCATTGATCCGCCCGAGTGAAAGTGATCGGGTGCTCCGACCACCGGTATGGGGCGGGAGGACCGGTGGTCGCCACCAGTATCTGGCGATCGTTGAGCTTCTGTTGTCTTTTGTTCTCCTGCGACCCGTGTCCGCCGAAGATGACGTTGACCTCCCTGTCAACGCGCGGGAAAGCTCCTCCTCCTCCCTCCTCCTGCTGATGGGGTTGTCGTGGTTCTTCTGGTCCTCCCCTCGGTGGAGGAGGATGTAGAGGTTGGAAGGGTCGGTCGTGCCCGACGGAGTGCTTGAAGTCCCGGCAGTTCCGAAGAGTGTGGCGCATGTCCTTGTGGTACGGGCACTGGGCATCGAGGATGTCGTCCAGCGTGCGCTCGCCTCCGCGAGGTCCTCCCTTGGCGCGGGAGGCTGGTGGTCCGGCGGCGTGTACTTCTTCGCGAGGTCTCTTCTCCCAGCGTTTGTCGGGTTGCTGGTTCGCGTCGCGTCGTGGTGCTGCCGGCGCGGGTTTTGCTCCCCCGATGAGGTCCTGGGCTCGCTCGTCGGCGGTGATGTAGAGGTCGGCTTCCTGGAACAGCTCCTCAGAGGTAGTCGGCGCCTTCTACAATATGGCTCGGACGAAGGCCGAGTCATTGGATCCTCTGTAGAAGTCCTCGATCACGGCCGCCTCCGTGACCTTAGGGATACGATTTCTCATGGTCTGGAACCTTTTGAGGTATGACCGGAGAGTTTCGTCTCCCCGGCGCTTGATGGATTTGAGGTCCCACGGTTGCGCCGGTTTGTCGGAGAGGGACTGAAAATTGGCGGTGAAGCGCCGACTGAAGTCTCCCCAGTCGTCGATGCAGTGTCGGGGTAGATGTCGCAGTCATT
This sequence comes from Zea luxurians, assembly GCA_029449295.1. NCBI lineage: Eukaryota > Viridiplantae > Streptophyta > Magnoliopsida > Poales > Poaceae > Zea > Zea luxurians. The sequence goes on along the minus strand of JAOPSE010000024.1, from coordinate 15,631,661 downwards.
GCAGCGCATCTTGCCCGAGGACAATGGGTAAGTACACGGTCATCACGTCTTCGAACACCCCGGCAGCTCGAGCAGCGGTGGTGTAGACGGCTAGCCAGCCCCCTGGATCCTGCTTAGGTTCATACTTGTCGACATTGGATACCTTGAAGTTAGGAGGCCATTGGATGGCCCTAAGGCGTGGAGTAAGAGCAGACACTCCACACGTGTCCTCCTGTCGTCGGGGATGATGTCTGTCCCGGGGAGGGGAGTAGTTGTTGTGGTTCCTCGACCGTCCCTGGGTAGTACCGCCAGTTGAGGCCGTTGCCGACTCAGTTCTAGTGGCCTGGCTCTGAGCTGGGATGCCATGATCCCTGTCGTACTCCTCCCGGCGGCGGATCTCGTTCTCATGCCGTCGTTCACGCGAAGCATTGATGGAGCTTCGCGCGTCTCGGCGACTGTTGATGGCGTGTCGTAGATCGTTCGGCGGGTGAGCAAGCGGTAGAAGATGGTTGGCTGCCTGGGTGAACAGTCGTCGGTAGCCCTCGGCGTCGGGAGTCCGAGGCAGTCCGTCAGCTATCCGAGCTAGTACTCCCCCAACTTCACTCGGCATGTTCATGGCTCGGGCGAAGTCGGGATTCAAGTTGCGCCCGAAGAGTGGATTCTCCCAGCGTTGCCTTGCGTCTTGCTCAGCTTGTTCTTGAGCTCGGCAGCGATCACGTCGTCGGGAGTTCCTTTGTTCTCTGAAGACGCGTTCCTCCAGAGTTTCCCCTATCTCCGAGACCTCGTCCCGCGAGACAGGTTGCTCCGGATTTCGTTCTCCGGCCTCGTGATGTCGCCGAACGTTCCGGCGCCAGTTTCTCCATCGGCGGGATTCTCGTTGAGGTGGTTCTTCTCCGGGTGCGGTCGGCTCGTCGTCGGAGACGGGAGGCGACTCCACTCTCCCGATGAAGAGGACGTCGGGATAGAATGGTGCTGTTGTCGTGGCGACCTTCTTTCCGTTCTCCTTTGAGGGCGGAGGAACGGAAAGAACAACTTGCTTCCCCTTGATCTCCTTCTTCCTCGTGATCTGTGTCCATTCTTTTGTCGGGGAAGTAGACAGTGGAGTTCTCCGGGTCAGCGGGCTCTTGGCCCCTGACTTTCTGAAGGCGATCTTTTTCCGGAGAGCTGGAGGTTGCGCTTCTCCGACATTTTCGGAGTTTGTTGGAGGAGACTTCTTTTTCGGCGGATCTGCAATGCGGTGTAGAGTTCCCTCTTCATCTGCTACGGATGAGATTGTTCCGAAGCAGAATACGGATCCGGGACGGAGGGTGATCTTGTTGTGGAAGGTGACGGCCATTGAGCTAGCTTGGATCGTCGACACAGCCCCTACCTGGCGCGCCAGCTGTCGGTGTTTTGGGTCCAACCGCACACCTGGGGTTGCTCCTCAAGGTGTTTTTAGGAGTAGGACGGTGTCGCCGACTGTAGCAAAATGGTTCGTGCCAGATGCACGAGGGACAGTGGACAATGTTTACAGGTTCGGGCCGCTTAGAGATGCGTAACACCCTACGTCCTGGGGAGTATGCTTGGTGAATGAGGTTACAAGGTAACTCTCTGAATTGAGAATGCAGAGAGTTGAGGTGGGTGGCTGAGTAATAGGGTCGATCGTTCTGAAGGGGTGCCCCCTAGGCCTTATATCCTCGACCGTGGGGCAATACACGTGGATATGATAACTATGTGTACCTAAAAGGTAGCGAACTGTTTGAGTCTATCTTCCTATGATTCTGCCGACCAATCCTCGCCTGGTTCCGTTGCATGGGGGCTCCAGCGCGGGAAAGTCGGATCTCTGTTGTGGTCGCTCGCTCAATGTTGTGGGTCGTCCGGGCTTGCATCAATCCGGCCTTACGTCGACTTGCTTTATCGATTGTCCCTTCCCAGGCCCACGAAGGAATGGCCTTACGATTCATTGGGCCCTTGGGCCTTTCGTGAGGTCTTTCATCCTTCTAGTGGACCCGGGGGATATCTGTCCCCCACACCACTCCTAGTTCCTCAAGTGAAGAAGAGGAAGAAGAAGAAAGTGATGATGATGAAGATAATCAACCATCAACATCATCCTCCAAGGACGAAGAAACAATCCGACGTGTTGGAAAGGTAATGAGGGTGATCCGCAAGATTAATCTAATGGTTGTGTCCCTGCAAGTCGAGGATCTTCTCTTTAACATTGACAGGAAAAAGCAAATAAAGAGAGGCTGCTTCGCATGTGGGGAGAAGGGCCACTTCACGGACAGCTGTCCAACTTAAGGCTAAGGTAGCTAGCTCCCAAGAAGCTATTGAAAATTTGCTAGGAAAAATGGAAATTCTTAGCATACAAAATAATGAGCTAACTACTAAGCTAGAAAATATTGGTAGCACCTAGGGGCATCTTTAGTTGAAATTCCTGAAATTATTAAGAAATATGCTTCTACATCTTGCTTTGATTTAATTGATGATTCTAACCCCTGCAACCAAGTTCTTATTGAGAATATTTTTGTAGAAACATGTTTGGATGAGGTTGCAAAGGAAAATGAGCAATTAAGACAAGAAGTGGCTCACCTTGGCAAGGCTTTGTATGACAAGAAAGGCAAAGCCAAACAAATCCAACCTCCAAAGGATAACACCACTGCGGGAGTGAACAAGCCTATGGAGGGTGAAACTGTGATTGTAGGTTATGCCACAAGGAAGGCCAGAAGTCTTTCTAATGCAAGGCGATGACCGGGGATAAGCAAAAGCCAACAAACAAAGTCTCTAACACCTACATCAACAAGGTGGACAAAAATGCTGCTACACCATATTTGATCAAGAAGAAAAAGAATGGAAAGGTGATAGCAATCAAGGTCAACAAGCAAGCCAACAAAGGGAAAGGGACCAAACGCATCAGGGTGCCAAAGGAGATTATTTCAACCATGAAAAGCACCAATAAGGTTTGGATCCCGAGAGGAAAGTTCGAAGGATGACGTGGAATTTGGAGACTTAGCAAATTTGGGATGTATATCATGGGATGTATCATATTGGATCAAGTCTATTGCCAAGTGGGTTAGTGAATACTTTAGACCCAAATTCCCCACCCATGACTAAGATAACTAGATTTATTGTATTTCTTGTTTTAGATATGTGTATCTATTTTATGTATCTAGTTTTTACCTTACATGCCTAGTTTTACACGTGATATTTGCTTTTGATATTAATTACATAATAGGTCAATCATATGGTAGGAATGCTCGCTTTCAATTCATATTCTTGAGCAAGCCTACATGGTTTAAAATGTTTAGTTAAGCACAACACGTAGCTTATTTAACATTCCTAAGAAAATGGTACATCAATTGGTATTTTCATATGACATATACTACAATTCATATACTACAAGTGGTATAATACTTCAATTGGTATCATTTAACATATATGTGCCAAAGCTCGGATTATAGATACTCAGCCCCTCTTGATATCAAAATCAAAGTGCATGTCTCCTACAAGTATTCAAAACTTGTATGCACACTTACAGGGGGAGGTTACTCTATATTCTAAGTCTTTGAGACTAACACATGTCTTCAAGTCTATTTCATGTAGTAGTCTCATTGTAAGGAAAATGAAGTCCCCGGAGAAAGACAACAAACTTCCACTTCGAATCTTCAAGAACGCTTATATCTCACAAGCCTGCCATTTGTCTTCAAATGGTCCACCATTGATTTTTAATTGGTAACTTTGAGACTACATTTGGCATCATTTACATGCCTTCTCCAAATATTTGGTTAGACTATATTCCATATCTTATACTTCCCATGTTGCTATACATGCATACGTTGTTAAATCATATTATGTTACCTATGTATAAGGGAAGTTAGTCTAATCAAATCATATCTTGCACCTTTATTTCTCACATGCTTTTTCCTAAGTAGAAGATCTCTGTCAGGGGGAGAATTTCTTCGTCTCTAAAGGGGGAGAAAATTCTCTCCAAAGGAGAACACTCATTTAGGGGGAGTAACAATGTTGAGTGCTTCAATTGATAAATCTTTTATGAGGGCAAGTCTTATTTGCTTCCTACATGCTCTTAATGTCTTCCTTTTCGGTGGTTGATGCCAAAGGGGGAGAAGTTTAGGGACCAAAGCAATGAAAATTGTATCAAACACCAAACATCACCAAAGTAAAAGGGACCAAAGCAATGGAAATTGTATCAAACACCAAACACCACCAAATTAAAAAATTCAATCCTTGTTCCTTCAAGTGGTTTTGGTTCTTTGGTCTAAAATAGGAAGTAAGTGAATTATGGAGTTAAGGGGGGGCTTAAATCCATGATCTCACCTTAAGGGGACAATCATGCTTCCTAGCAAGTAGACTGCATCTTTTCATTCAAATGTTTATTATATTTGCTTGCTTTGGTTGTGTTGTCATCAATCACCAAAAAGGGGGATATTGTAAGGAAAATGGACCCCAGGCCATTTGGTTCAATAGGTTTTGGTGTTTCATGATTAACACAACCTGTGGACTAATGTGTTTGCTAGTGTTTATGTTTGTAGTTCACAGGATGCTAAGGTTACTTGGACTAAGGTAATGAGGAAAGCAACACCTCAAAAGAAGAAATTATGAAGATCAAGTGAAGTCCAAGAAATGAAGGAAGTGTTTCCACGACGGACTGTCTGGTCTGGAGCACCGGACTGTCCGGCGCCACACGCCGGACTATCCGGTGCACCAGGAGCAGTAGCCCAACAGCTAGTTCTAGGTGGCACTGACAGACAAAAGACCATCGGACTGTCCGGTGTGACATCCGGAGTGTCCGGTGTAAAAAGCCTGCGTGCCAATGGTCACCTGTGGTGTCAGTCCAACGGCTAGGCGCACCGGACAGGGGCATCGGTCTGTCCGGTATGCCGCAGAGAAGCAACAACTTTTCTCCAACGGTTAGTTTTGTGTTGGGGGCTATAAATACACTCGGTGATTAGCCTAGGTGCTTTGCGAAGTGCTTAGATAAACCCTAGTTAGTTGAGTGAGTTTAGATAAAACCACACAACCCCTCGGATCTTGCGTGAGCCGTTGTAATTGTATCGAGTGGGGCGAGAGTCTTGCGAGACTGTGACAACCGCGTTTGTGTCACTGAAAGTTCCCTTTGACCCGGGAACAGGATCTGGATGTCGCCTAGAGGGGGGGGGTGAATAGGCGAATAAAACTTATTACTTTAAAACTTAAATTCTTACTCTACTCGAAGACTTAGTACGCAGTGGAGTGAAAAGACTCTTCGAGTAGGTTGCAGCGGAATCAGAGATCCTGTCTCAAAAGTGTCCTGCACTTCAAATAAAGCTTATACCACAGATAAGTATTGAAGTGCAGATATAAAGACGAGTAAGACAGAGAGTCAGGATACAATACAGAACAGAGCACACAGACGCAAGAATTTATCCCGAGGTTCGGCCAAGCCTGAAATGCTTGCCTAGTCCTCGTTGGAGTTAGCCACACCTGGGCTTGGAGTCTATTTCAACTCCTTCCTCCGTTTGCTCAGATCTGTCAGAATGACAGATAGAGCCTTTCACTATTGAGTGGGGTTACAACAGAACCGCGGCTGCTTACAAACTTCTTGGCAGCACCCCGGCAGAGTAACGATACGCTCAAGACCTTGCTCTAGCTCTTAGCAGCACTACTCCTCTCTCTGAAGGCTTATAGCTGTGCCTTCTACACAAACTATAGAGTTACATACAAGAGGGAGAGCGAGAATTGATCCGAGTGATGTCTACACTTGTTGGCTGCACTTATACATTTCCTCCATGCGCCTAGGGGCTCCTTTTATAGCCCCAAGGCAGCTAGGAGCCGTTGAGAGCAAATCCGGAAGGCCATCCTTGCCTTCTGTCATCGGGGGCACCGGACAGTCCGGTGCACACCGGACACTGTCCGGTGCCCGATCTGTTTCCATATCTGGCACTTCCGACCGTTGCAAACCATCGGAGATCTCGGAGCCGTTGGCGCACCGGACATGTCCGGTGCACACCGGACAGTCCGGTGCCGTCTTCCGACCGTTGGCTCGGCCACGTGTTCCGCGCGGATTGCGCGGCCGACCGTTGGCCCTGGCCGACCGTTGGCTCACCGGACAGTCCGGTGCACACCGGACAGTCCGGTGAATTTTAGCCGTACGCCGTCGGCCAATTTCCCGAGAGCGGCCAGTTCGCGCCGAGTCGGCCTGGCGCACCGGACACTGTCCGGTGCACACCGGACAGTCCGGTGCTCCAGACCGAGCTGGGTCTTGGCAGCACACAGCCAAGTCATTTTCTCCTCTTCTTTCTTCTTCTTCTTTCTGTTTCTAACACTTAGACAAATATATTAGTACACAAAACCAATGTACTAAGTCTAGAAACATACCTTCTCTTAATTATTACATCTATAGCATTTCACATGCATGAGCTTCGATGTTGGACTCATAAATCATCAAGTCTGCTTGACTTGATCTAGATTGACATTTCTTGGCTCCAACATCCTGCAAAGATCACATAGAACATCTCCAAACCTAGGAACGACCCAAACTAAAGATCAAGGTGAACTTAGCTCTTTTAGGCTGCTTCCAGTTCTGGTTTTGACACTTGTTCTCCTTCTAGTGACCTTGATCTCCTTCTTAGAGTTTGGTCTTGAGCCTTATGTCTTACACCACATAACTGTAGCTGTTACTTCATTGGTTGTAAGTCACGTCCTTATGTAGTGATCCTTGGTGTGTTATAGCTCTTCTCAACTCGATCACCCTTGACTTTGCAAGCCTTCTTCTTCACCCTTGGCTTTGGGTTCCTCAGCCTCCTTGACCTTCTCCCGTGCACTTGGTACCTCGAAGCTTCTCTTGCCTCCGTCCTTGGCTTGATCAGTTGTCTCCGAGCTTCGCACCCGAGTCTCACTTTATGCAATGTCCATCCTACTTGTGATGTCCATCATGTATCCATAATCCAGTTCTTGGACCATCACAATTGTTCACTTGTGTTGAACCCTGTAGGCTTTACCTTAAGCACCTGTTCAACACTTAGTACACTCGTTAGTCCTTTAATTGAGTTGTCATTCAAACACCAAAACTCACAAGAGAGCTTTCAATCTCCCCCTTTTTGGTGATTGATGGCAACACAATTAAAGCTTACATAAGAATAAAAATTTGAAGCACAAATTTTGAATTCTAAGTTTATAGAATGCTCCCCCTAAATATGTGCTTACTTCAAAAACATAATCTGCACCTCAGACGCCAATTTGCACATACTTAGGCAATTCGAAACATTTCTACATCTTAGCACTTTTTAGGATGCATTATGTCAAGAATCAAATCATGATACTATACCACACAAATGCACATAATCAAACACACAAATGCACATAATCAGAGTTAAACACCATTCAAATTAGTGGATATATCATAGGAATATCAACCTACCACTATTCACCATTAAGATACTAATTTAAACTAAGATACCAATTTAAAGCAATCTTAAAGCACCATTAACCACATGACTGTCTATTTCAGAATGAACACAATAGATGCCAATTAATTTATAGCAACGGAAGCATTAGTCCATATGATGCAACACATATAATAACTGCAAGAAGCATATGAATATCACACTTGACAAAGCTCAAACTAACACGTCACCCCTTAGGACACGCAGGATAAGCTTTCCTCTCAGGTTGAGATAAGCTTTAATACACACAAATTCTCCCCCTTTGACATCAAACACCAAAAACTATACTCAAGCAAGAACATAGGATGATGTCAAGGGACAATAGGGTGTTAAGGAGGAAAAGCGACCATCAAGACTCCCCCTTACTTATTGAACATATGCCCTACCAACATTTAGGTAAGATACATATATGCAAAAAGATTAATACTCCCTTTTGTACCTTTACCATATTGTAGTGTACTTCCCATCTTGAAAGTAGTTAATCTCTTGAGAGCTTCTCCATACTTGTGCCTGATTCTTTCTCCTAACTTTTTCTTGTTGCTAAGACACAAAACTTAGAACAAGTTATAGTATTGGGCACAAGAAGAAACTTCTATTCTCATGATTATCAAAAGATGTCAATTGAAGCGAACTATTACGGCTACCACTTGAAAGATACCGATTTAAAGATACCAATTGCAAAGTTCATTTATCCAATTGAAAGTTCCCTTATTATCATGGCTCATCTATTATCACCAGATATTATAGAGCATGAGCAATCTAAAGATATGCACTTACTCACAACTTGAGATACCAATTTCTTGACTTACAGAGGTACCCAAGTCCTGATTGCTCCATTTCTTGCACATCTTCTCTTTTCCACCTAGAGACTACACAAGATTGCTCAAGAAACAGTTAGTCTCACAAGTTATGTGTGCTCCCCCTCAAGTTGTGCATCAAGTATTTGAATGACTTGCACTTTGCACATTCTAGCTTCCTTAGAACTAGAGGGAATCACAACATGTCTTGGTCAAAGCCTACTTTATCACTTTTATCACACATAGATGCCAATTTGAATATCAAATGAAAAGCCACTTAACATCATTTGAAAGCTAAATGAAAGGTTGACTAAATACAACAATGCATGCCTCAGTGGCACATAAGCCAATTTGATACTCACAGGAAGTCTAACATTTACACGCAACTTAGACATGCTTAACTATCATTGGAGCACATATACCAATTGAAAGACAACACGATCATGTCTAAAGCACATCATAGTTAAGAAGGTTCTTTAGGTACACCAAAAGAAACAACATTCTAATGCATAAGCCACGATATTACCAATGAAATGCAAGAACATAGCTATGATCACTATCAATGGAATTTCAAGATAAACATTAAAATTGCACAGTTCCATTTTCCACACCTTTGCCTTTATGAGAGCACTAGTTATCACCAATTCGGGGCTCCTTTTGCTTACGCACCTCATAGCTCAAAGGGGCACGACATGGATTTGAAATTCACACAATACTAAACTAGGGAGATCATGTGAACATGCACTAAACAAAATGTCATCTTTGCACATAGCATGACTTACAAAAAGTTACAGGTTTATCCATATACACCAAGAGAGTTGATCGTTGTGGATATAGCAAATGAAATAACTACCCATGAATGATTCAAAAGATATATCCTATATAACACCAGTCATGATTAAACAAACATCATTATGATTCATTTAACGCAGGCAATCATAAAGCATAACTACTCTAAGGACAGGTAGCACATCAAGCCAACTTAAGAGCAATACTAAATTGCAATGATGTACTTAAAATACACAGGTACCGTCCTTTGGAGAGCAGGTTTTAGATTCTCATCAAGGTCCTTTACTTGATTCACCAATAATGATTCAGGACCTACACACCTTATTTCACTTGAGATGAACATGGGATTAGTGTTTCACAATAAAGGCACCAAAACAATTAACAGCTTAAGCATAGAGTTTAAGATAACCGTCTTAAGCTCTCCCATGGTCTCCAGTCCATCTCAAGGCACCTGCATGGTCTAGTTAGCACAGTTTTGGTACCCATCTTGGGATGGGTCCATAATGATCATCTAAATGTGCCTTTGGTACCCAAATTGCCTTTGTGCTAGTTCTAGGTGATTTCGTTATAGATCTAGCACAAGTGTATGATATGGGTCTCCTACCCGAATAAGATTGACACAAATTCACTTGCTTAGGAATCTTACCTTTATAACATACCTTGGATAGATGACCCTGCTCACCACACTTGTAGCAGAAGCGTCGCTCAACTTGACACGACGCTTGCTGTGTGTTATTTTCCTTGGTGAGGGTCACCTTGGAGGATGCACATCCTTGATTCTTCATGACAGGACATGAAGTGATCGTGTGGTCCTTTTTGTTGCATCCAAAACAACTCCTTGTCCCTTCATTTTTGTCTTTGTACGGACAAGACATGATGAGGTGACCTAACTTCTTGCACTTGAAACACCTCCTTTTTCCTTTTCCCTTTGTGTACTTGAATGACATGGAGAGAGGGTCAGTGCAAACAACATGATTAATTGAATCTTTACCTTTTTCCAAGCTCATGTTGATTTCTTCATCTTTAGGAGCATTTTTCTTATTGAGCTTGACACTTGCTGCAGTTTTTCCTTTCTCAAGCTTCTTCACCACGTGCCCGTGGATATATTGAGAGAGTTGAGCAAAGTGTCTTCTCCTCAGTTGTCGTTGCTTCTTATTCCCACATAATTTCTTTTGTGACCCTAAAACTTGTTGCTCAATCAATGATTGGCTTTCTTTTGAGCAACAGGGGTTAGCACATGATGATATACAATTCAAATGCGCACACGTGCGAGAATGAGGTTCACATGAATTTAAGTTTACAATTATAACCTCATGAGCAACATTAAGCATGATATGGTCATCAACTAGTTTATTATGAGAATTTGACAACATATCATACTCTTCACCTAGAGCAAGTTTTTCTAAATTTGTTATTTCTACTTGACTCTTAAGCATAGAATTTTCAGTTTTAAGTTGAGCAACATCAGATAATACATCATGATTATTTCTTTGCTCAAATAAAATAGATTCATACCGTTGGACCAAATTCCCATGAGAGTGCTTTAGCTCCTCATGTTCTTTGGTCATCTTCTCCAGGCTGCCGTTGGTTTTGATGAGAGTCTCCTCTAGCCTGAGAAGCGTTTCACCTTGTTCCTTGTTTCTTCTCAACAACTTAACCAAGAGAGATTTGTCCGCTTTGTTGAGATGGTTGTAGAAACGGTGAATCTCCTCTTCTTCCACATCATCGGTCTCATTTTCCCTGTCATTAATGTTAGTGGAAGCAATATAGGAAAATGTACCTTGTGATGATGAAGATTCATCCTCACTGTCATCCTCATATTCTTCCTCATCATGGCTTTTGTCTCCACCATCATTGTTAGCAATAAACCATTTATCACTAGTGGAGAACAAACCTGTCGATGAGGTGGATTCATCGTTTGGGTGCCATCGTTCTTGTTCCTCTCCATCTGAATGGTTAGTAACACAAGTAATATGGGGAGTAGGAGCAACACAATTTGCCACAGAATATTTTTCTTTAATTCTACTCCATAAATCATGAGCATCGACAAATAAATCACTATCACTACTCATGATGGAAAAATAAGCACTTCTAGAAAGAGAGTCAACTAAGATGTTGCAAGCATGGTGATTGAGAGATAAACATCTTAGTTCTTCATTGGAAGGATTTTTACTAAAATCAGAGGGAAAAATACTTCTACTAAAGATCTGTCTCAAATCAGGATCAATATTCATGAAAGCTTTGTAAATAGAGACAGACCAAGATTTGTAATTAGAACCATCGCCTAAAAGAAGTTCTACAGTTACCTCTTGTGACGACATTGTTATCTCCGGACGGCTAAGCCCACACTGGAGAGGCCTAGTTCTGATACCAATTGAAAGTTCCCTTTGACCCGGGAACAGGATCTGGATGTCGCCTAGAGGGGGGGGGGTGAATAGGCGAATAAAACTTATTACTTTAAAACTTAAATTCTTACTCTACTCGAAGACTTAGTACGCAGTGGAGTGAAAAGACTCTTCGAGTAGGTTGCAGCGGAATCAGAGATCCTGTCTCAAAAGTGTCCTGCACTTCAAATAAAGCTTATACCACAGATAAGTATTGAAGTGCAGATATAAAGACGAGTAAGACAGAGAGTCAGGATACAATACAGAACAGAGCACACAGACGCAAGAATTTATCCCGAGGTTCGGCCAAGCCTGAAATGCTTGCCTAGTCCTCGTTGGAGTTAGCCACACCTGGGCTTGGAGTCTATTTCAACTCCTTCCTCCGTTTGCTCAGATCTGTCAGAATGACAGATAGAGCCTTTCACTATTGAGTGGGGTTACAACAGAACCGCGGCTGCTTACAAACTTCTTGGCAGCACCCCGGCAGAGTAACGATACGCTCAAGACCTTGCTCTAGCTCTTAGCAGCACTACTCCTCTCTCTGAAGGCTTATAGCTGTGCCTTCTACACAAACTATAGAGTTACATACAAGAGGGAGAGCGAGAATTGATCCGAGTGATGTCTACACTTGTTGGCTGCACTTATACATTTCCTCCATGCGCCTAGGGGCTCCTTTTATAGCCCCAAGGCAGCTAGGAGCCGTTGAGAGCAAATCCGGAAGGCCATCCTTGCCTTCTGTCATCGGGGGCACCGGACAGTCCGGTGCACACCGGACACTGTTCGGTGCCCGATCTGTTTCCATATCTGGCACTTCCGACCGTTGCAAACCATCGGAGATCTCGGAGCCGTTGGCGCACCGGACATGTCCGGTGCACACCGGACAGTCCGGTGCCGTCTTCCGACCGTTGGCTCGGCCACGTGTTCCGCGCGGATTGTGCGGCCGACCGTTGGCCCTGGCCGACCGTTGGCTCACCGGACAGTCCGGTGCACACCGGACAGTCCGGTGAATTTTAGCCGTACGCCGTCGGCCAATTTCCCGAGAGCGGCCAGTTCGCGCCGAGTCGGCCTGGCGCACCGGACACTGTCCGGTGCTCCAGACCGAGCTGGGTCTTGGCAGCACACAGCCAAGTCATTTTCTCCTCTTCTTTCTTCTTCTTCTTTCTGTTTCTAACACTTAGACAAATATATTAGTACACAAAACCAATGTACTAAGTCTAGAAACATACCTTCTCTTAATTATTACATCTATAGCATTTCACATGCATGAGCTTCGATGTTGGACTCATAAATCATCAAGTCTGCTTGACTTGATCTAGATTGACATTTCTTGGCTCCAACATCCTGCAAAGATCACATAGAACATCTCCAAACCTAGGAACGACCCAAACTAAAGATCAAGGTGAACTTAGCTCTTTTAGGCTGCTTCCAGTTCTGGTTTTGACACTTGTTCTCCTTCTAGTGACCTTGATCTCCTTCTTAGAGTTTGGTCTTGAGCCTTATGTCTTACACCACATAACTGTAGCTGTTACTTCATTGGTTGTAAGTCACGTCCTTATGTAGTGATCCTTGGTGTGTTATAGCTCTTCTCAACTCGATCACCCTTGACTTTGCAAGCCTTCTTCTTCACCCTTGGCTTTGGGTTCCTCAGCCTCCTTGACCTTCTCCCGTGCACTTGGTACCTCGAAGCTTCTCTTGCCTCCGTCCTTGGCTTGATCAGTTGTCTCCGAGCTTCGCACCCGAGTCTCACTTTATGCAATGTTCATCCTACTTGTGATGTCCATCATGTATCCATAATCCAGTTCTTGGACCATCACAATTGTTCACTTGTGTTGAACCCTATAGGCTTTACCTTAAGCACCTGTTCAACACTTAGTACACTCGTTAGTCCTTTAATTGAGTTGTCATTCAAACACCAAAACTCACAAGAGAGCTTTCAGTCACGGCCGCCACCGTGTACCGGAATGAGGCCCACGATGTTTTCGGCCGGAAGCTCGATAGTGGAGACGGCGAGGAGCGTCCGAGAGGAGCCAAAAGCGGAGCATCACTTGCGCGTGGAGAAGGCCCGCGGCTCTCTACGATGTTAGTTGTCCATGGTGCTTGGCCCTCGCTTGGGCTTCCCTTTGTGTAGGGGCACCAACGAGGATTAGTCGGGACCTTGCGTGGTTCCGGATACCTCCGTAAAAATACGACGTCATCCACGAGAGTTTGCATCTCTACCTTGCTCTTTAACTTCCGCATTTATATTAAGCATTTAAGTTTCAATCTTGTCTTTATACTTATACTGTTTAGGATTGAAACTTAGTCATTGCGGTAGAGATAGCAACACTTAGACAAAACCTAGTTTACACATTCTAGTTTGATTATTTGCATAGGTTTTGCTTTAGGGATTTATTTGTGGCCTAGTTTACAGAAAGTTTTAGAAGTCCTAATTCACCCCCTCTTAGGCGTCACCTGTTTCCTTCAAAGACCATGGTAGAACATATTTGGAAGAATGGATTTACGTCGGACTATACTCGGTGGATCTTCCATAGTGAAGCACATCGTACGAGAGAGGAGGTGGTGAGACAACGCGTCGAGGATTATGATGCTGATGCCGGGGTAGCGGATATGTTGAACGACTATCATGAAGCACAATTCACCAGAGGATGTACGGAGGACGATCCAGAGCCGACCGCAAAGGCATTCTATGACATGTTTGACATGGCACAGAAGCTCATTCACGACGAGACAAAGGTTTGTCAACTGGATGCCATTGGGCATGTAATGGCGTTCAAGTCACAGTACAACATGAGTCGAGACGCATTCGATGGCTTGTTGACAATTATTAGCAGTCTGCTTTCGGAGGATCACATTCTGCCAAAGGGCATGTACGAGGCATAAAGAAACTCCTTCGTGCACTCAAGATGACGTATGAGCAGATACATGCTTGTCCGAAGGGCTGTGTGCTATTTAGAAAAGAATACGCGGAGGCAAAGTACTGTCTAAAGTGTAAATCGTCTAGTTTCATGGAGGTAGACTCCGGTGATGGATAGAAGAGGCAGCTCGACATCCTCGTGACAATCCTATGCCACCTTCTGTTCATACCAAGGATTCAGTGTCTATACATGACCGAGGAATCCACGAAACAGATGACGTGACACAAAAATGTCAAACGATACAATCCTGACAAGATGGTACACGCATCCGATGGTGAAGCATGGAAACACTTTGATGCCATTCACCATGAGAAAAGCCGAAGAGGCTCGCAATGTACGTGTTGCGCTGGCCACAGATGGGTCCAATTCCTATGGAAGGAGCGCTGCCCCGTACACATGTTGGCACGTGTTTATTATCCCAATCAATCCCCCCGGTGTATGCTTTCAAAGGCAGAACATATTCGTGTCATTGATAATTCTCGGACACCCAGAAAATAAAATGGGCGTGTACATGGAGCCTTTGATTGATGAATGAGTACATGCTTGGGAAGAAGGGGTTTAGACGTATGACCGAGCTACGAAGAGAAACTTTAAAATGCATGTTTGATACCAGTAATACATGCATGACTTACCGGCGTATGGGCTATTCTGCGTCTGGTGTGTTCACGGTAAATTCTCATGTCCGGTTTACAAGGAAGCTCTTAGGTTCATTTGGTTGAAGAAGGTTGACAAATATTCGTCATTCGATAAACATCGGTAATTTCTCCCTCCTGACCATCCATTCCGCCTAGACATCAAGAACTTTACGAAAGGTGTCGTAGTGACAGACCACCCACCTGCAATGATGACTGGTGCCGAAATTTGTAAACAGATAGATGGACTCGTGACCAATTTGTTTTATGGATACCACCTATGACAAACATTTCACGTTTTTTTAGTCATATCTGAAATCGAATAGAGTAAACCTTTTTTTTGTTGTCGGATATGAATAGATACATGTTGTATATTGATGTAAAAACGGTACGAATGCCATTCTTTCTTAATTATTTCTAGACGTCGGAACACAGACAGTGCAGTTCATGAAGCTGGGCGGCAGACACAGGAGCTTGAAAGCTCTCTTATGAGTTTTGGTGTTTGGATGACAACTCAATTAAAGGACTAACAAGTGTACTAAGTGTTGAACAGGTGCTTAAGGTAAAGTCTACAAGGTTCAACACAAGTGAACAAATGTGATGGTCCAAGAACTGGATTATGGATACATAATGGACATCACAAGTAAGTTGGACATTGCAAAAGTGATACTCGGGTGCGTAGCTCGGAGACAACTGATCAAGCCAAGGACGGAGGCAAGAAGAGCTTCGAGGTACCAAGTGCACGGGAGAAGGTCAAGGAGGCTGAGGAACCCAAAGCCAAGGGTGAAGAAGAAGGCTTGCAAAGTCAAGGGTGATCGAGTTGAGAACAGCTACGGCACATCAAGGATCACTACATAAGAACGTGACTTACAGCCAATGAGGTAACAGCTACAGTTATGTGGTGTAAGTCATAAGGCTCAAGATCAAGCTCTAAAAAGGAGATCAAGGTCACTAGAAGGAGAACAAGTGTCAAAACCAGAACTGGAAGCAGCCCAAAAGAGCTAAGTTCACCTTGATCTTTAGTTTGGGTTGTTCCTATGTTTGGAGATGTTCTATGTGACCTTTACAGGATGTTGGAGCCAAGTAATGTCAATCTAAATCAAGTCAAGCCGACTTGATGATTTATGAGTCCAACATCAAAGCTCAAGCATGTGGAATGCTATAGATTTAATGATTAAGAGAAGGTATGTTTCTATACTTAGTACATTGGTTTTGTGGACTAATATACTTGTCTAAGTGTTAGAAACAGAAAGAAGAAGAAAAGAAAAGAGGAGAAAAAAACTTGGCTGTGTGCAGCCAAGACTCAGCTCGGTCTGGCACACCGGACTGTCCGGTGGTGCACCGGACAGTGTCCGGTGCGCCAGGCTGACTCGACGTGAAGAAGCCGCTCTCGGGAATTCGCCGACGGCGTACGGCTAAAATTCACCGGACTGTCCGGTGTGCACCGGACTGTCCGGTGAGCCAACGGTCGGCCGGGCCAACGGTCGGCCGCGCAATCTGCGCGGGACACGTGGCCGAGCCAACGGCTAGAAGACGGCACCGGACTGTCCGGTGTGCACCGGACATGTCCGGTGCGCCAATGGCTCCCAGATCAGCAACGGTCTGCAACGGTCGGCAGCACCATTTAAGGAAGGAAATCGGGCACCGGACAGTGTCCGGTGTGCACCGGACTGTCCGGTGCACCCGACGATAGAAGGCAAGATTAGCCTTCCAGATTTGCTCTCAACGGCTCCTAGCTGCCTTGGGGCTATAAAAGGGACCCCTAGGCGCATGGAGAAGATATACAAGCGCAGCCAACAAGTGTAGACTTCACTCGAATCAATTCTCGCTCTCCCTCTTGTGTGTAACTCTATAGTTTGTGTAGAAGGCACAGCTATAAGCCTTTAGAGAGAGGAGTAGTGCTGCTAAGAGCTAGAGCAAGGTCTTGAGCGTATCGTTACTCTGCCGGGGTGCTGCCAAGAAGTTTGTAAGCAGCCGCGGTTCTGTTGTAACCCCACTCAATAGTGAAAGGCTCTATCTGTCATACTGACAGATCTGAGCAAACGGAGGAAGGAGTTGAAATAGACTCCAAGCCCAGGTGTGGCTAACTCCAACGAGGACTAGGCAAGCATTTCAGGCTTGGCCGAACCTCGGGATAAATCCTTGCGTCTGTGTGCTCTGTTCTGACTTTTTGAGACAGGATCTTCTACTCCGCTGCAACCTACTCGAAGAGTCTTCTCACTCCACTGCGTACTAAGTCTTCGAGTAGAGTAAGAATTTAAGTTTTAAAGTAATAAGTTTTTATTCGCCTATTCACCCCCCCCCCCTCTAGGCGACATCCAGATCCTGTTCCCGGGTCAAAGGGAACTTTCAATTGGTATCGGAGCTAGGCCTCTCCAGTGTGGGCTTAGCCGTCCGGAGATAACGATGTCGTCACAAGAGGTAACTGTAGAAATTCTTTTAGGCGATGGCTCTAATTACAAATCTTGGTCTGTCTCTATTTATAATGCTTTCATGAGTATTGATTCTGATTTAAGACAGATCTTTGGTAGAAGTATTTTTCCATCTGATATTAGTAAAAATCCCTCTAATGATGAACTAAGATGTTTTTCTCTCAATCACCGTGCTTGCAGCATCTTAGTTGATTCTCTTTCTAGAGGTGCTTATTTTGCCATCATGAGTAGTGGTAATGATTTAATTGTTGATGCTCATGATTTATGGAATAGAATTAAAGTAAAATATTGTGTGGCAAATTATACTGCTTCTACTCCCCATATTGCTTGTGATACTAACCTTTCAAAAGGAGAAGATCAAGAACGATGGGCACCCAACGATGAATCCACCTCGTCGACAGGTTTGTCTTCCACTAGTTATAAGTGTCTTATTGCTAACTATGATGATGGAGACGAAAGCGATGATGAGGAGGAATATGAGGATGATAGCAAGGATGAATCTTCATCATCACAAGGTACATTTTCCTATATTGCTTCCACTAACATTAATGACAGGGAAAATGAGACCGATGATGTGGAAGAAGAGGAGATTCGCCGTTTCTACAACCATCTCAACAAAGCGGACAAAGCTCTCTTGGTTAAGTTGTTGAGGAGGAACAAGGAACAAGGCGAGACGCTTCTCAGGCTAGAGAAGACTCTCATCAAAACAAACAACAGCCTGGAGAAGATGACCAAAGAACATGAGGAGCTAAGGTGCTCTCATGATGTCTTGGTCCAACGGTATGATTCAATGTTAATTGAGCAAAGTAATAATTATGACGCTCTATCTAATGTTGCTCAACTTAAAACTGAAAATTCTATGCTTAGAAGTCAAGTAGAAACAATGAATTTAGAAAAGCTTGCTCTCAGTGAAAAGTATGATATGTTGTCATACTCTCATAGTAAACTAGTTGATGATCATATCATGCTCGATATTGCTCATGAGGTAGTAATTACTAGTTTAAACTCATATGAACCTCATTCTTGCACTAGTAATCAATTGGTCAAAATATTATCATGTGCTGACCTCCACCGCCCCAAGAAAGGCCAATCCTTGTTTGAGAAACAAGTTGTAGGATCAAAAAGAAAATTGCGTGGGAACAAGAAGCAAAGACAGCTAAGGAGAAGACACATTGCTCAACTCTCTCAAGATATCCACGGGCGCGTGGTGAAGAAGCTTGAGAAAGGAAAAACTGCAGCAAGTGTTAAGCTCAACAAGAAGAATGTTCCCAAAGCTATAAATGAAGAAATCAACATGAAAAAGGAAAAAGGTAAAGATTCAATTAATCATGTTGTTTGCACTGACCTTCTCTCCATGTCATTCAAGTACAAAAAGGGAAAAGGAAAAAGGAGGTGTTTCAAGTGCAAGGAGTTAGGCCACCTCATCGCGTCTTGTCCGTACAAAGACAAGAATGAAGGGACAAGGAGTTGTTTTGGATGCAACAAAAAGGACCACACGATCACTTCATGTCCGGTCATGAAGAATCAAGGATGTGCATCCTCCAAGGTGACCCTCACCAAGGAAAATGACACACAGCAAGCGTCGTGTCAAGTTGAGCGACGCTTCTGCTACAAGTGTGGTGAGCAGGGTCATCTATCCAAGGTATGTTATAAAGGTAAGATTCCTAAGCAAGTGAATTTGTGTCAATCTTATTCGGGTAGGAGACCCAAATCATACACTTGTGCTGGATCTATAACGAGATCACCTAGAACTAGCACAAAGACAATTTGGGTACCAAAGGCACATTTAGATGATCATTATGGACCCATCCCGAGATGGGTACCAAACTGTGCTAACTAGACCATGCAGGTGCCTTGAGATGGACTGGAGACCATGGGAGAGCTTAAGACGGTTATCTAAAACACTATGCTTAAGCTGTTAATTGTTGTGATGTTTATTGACCCAAGGTTGAATTATTGTGAAACACTAATCCCATGTTCATCTCAAGTGAAATAAGGTGTATAGGTCCTGAATCATTATTGGTGAATCAAGTAAAGGACCTTGATGAGAATCTACAACCTGCTCTCCAAAGGACGGTACCCGTGTATTTTAAGTACAATTTAGTATTGCTCTTAAGTTGGCTTGATGATTGCCTCTGTTAAATGAATCATAATGATGTTTGCTTAATCATGACTGGTGCTATATCTTTTGAATCATTCATGGGTAGCTATTTCATTTGTTATATCCACAACGATTAACTCTCTTGGTGTATATGGATAAACCTGTAACTTTTTGCAAGTCATGCTATGTGCAATTATGACATTTTGTTTAGTCCATGTTCACATGATTACCCTAGTTTGGTACTGTGTGGATTTCAAATCCATGTCATACCCTTTTGAGCTATGAGGAGCGTAAGCAAAAGGAGTCCTGAATTGGCGATAACAAGGGCTCTCATAAAGGCAAAGGTATGGAAAATGGAGCTATGCAATTTCATTAAATATTCTTGAAATTCCATTCATTGTAATCATAGCTATGTTCTTGTCTTTCAATTGATAATATATTGGCTTAGGTGTTACTGAGGCGTGCATTGCTATATTTAGTCAACCTTTCATTTAGCCTTCAATTGGTGTTAAGTGGCGTTTAATTTGATATTCAAATTGGCATCCTTGGGTGATGAAAGTGGTAGAGTATGCCTTGACCAAGGTATGTTGTGATCCTCTAGTTCTAAGGAAGCTAGAATGTGCAAAGTGCAAGTCATTCAAATACTTGATGCACAACTTGAGGGGGAGCACACATAACTTGTGTCTTTTGAGACTAACTGCTTCTTGAGTGATCTTGTATAGTCTCTAGGTGGAAAAGAGAAGATAAGCAAGAAATGGAGCAATCTGGACTTGGGTACCTCTGTAAGTCAAGAAATTGGTATCTCAAGTTGTGAGTAAGTGCATATCTTTAGATTGCTCATGCTCTATAATATCTGGTGATAATAGATGCTTATTCTTAAATATCATGGAACCATGATAATAAATGAACTTTGAAATTGGTACCTCAAGTTGTGAGTAAGTGCATATCTTTAGATTGCTCATGCTCTATAATATCTGGTGATAATAGATGCTTATTCTTAAATATCATGGAGCCATGATAATAAATGAACTTTGAAATTGGTATCTTTCAATTGGTAGCCGTAATAGTTCGCTTCAATTGACATCTTTTGATAATCATGAGAATAGAAGTTTCTTCTTGTGCCAAATACTATAACTTGTTCTAAGTTTGGTGTCTTAGCAACAAGAAAAAGTAAGGATAAAGAATCAGGCACAAGTGTGAAGAAGCTCTTGAGAGATTAGATACTTTCAAGATGGGAAGTACACTACAACATGGTAAAGGTACAAAGGGAGTATTAATCTTTTTGCATATATGTATCTTGCCTAAATGTTGATCAGGCATATGCTCAATAAGTAAGGGGGAGTTTTGATAGTCGTTTTCCTCCTTAACACCCTGCTGTCCCTTGACATCATCATATGTTCTTGCTTGAGTATGGTTTTGGTGTTTGATGTCAAAGGGGGAGAATTTGTGTATTAAAGCTTATCTCAACCTGAGAGGAAAGCTTATCCTAATGGGTGGTGTGTTAGTTTGAGCTTTGCCAAGTGTGATATTCATATGTTTCTTGCAATGTTGCGCATATGGACTAGTGTTTCCGCTGCGATGAATTATTTGGCTTCTATAGTGTAATAGATAGCCATGTGGTTAATGGTGCTTTAAGATTGTCTTAAATTAGTGTCTTAGTTTAAATTGGTATTAGTTTGAATTAGTATCTTAATGGTGAATAGTGATAGGTTGATATTCCTGTGATATATCCACTAATTTGATTAGTGTCTTAGTTTAAATTGGTATTAGTTTGAATTAGTATCTTAATGGTGAATAGTGATAGGTTGATATTCCTGTGATATATCCACTAATTTGAATGGTGTTTAACTCTGATTATGTGCATTTGTGTGTTTGATTATGTGCATTTGTGAGTTATAGTATCATGGTTTGATTCTTGACACAATGCATCCTAAAACGTGCTAAGGTGTAGAAATGTTTCGAATTGCCTAAGTATGTGCAAATTGGCGCCTGAGGTCAAGATTATGTTTTTGAAGTAAGCACTTATTTAGGGGGAGCATTCTATAATCTTAGAATTCAAAATTTGTGTTTCAAATCTTATTCTTATGTAAGCTTTAATTGTGTTGCCATCAATCACCAAAAAGGGGGAGATTGAAAGCTCTCTTATGAGTTTTGGTGTTTGGATGACAACTCAATTAAAGGACTAACAAGTGTACTAAGTGTTGAACAGGTGCTTAAGGTAAAGTCTACAAGGTTCAACACAAGTGAACAAATGTGATGGTCCAAGAACTGGATTATGGATACATAATGGACATCACAAGTAAGTTGGACATTGCAAAAGTGATACTCGGGTGCGTAGCTCGGAGACAACTGATCAAGCCAAGGACGGAGGCAAGAAGAGCTTCGAGGTACCAAGTGCACGGGAGAAGGTCAAGGAGGCTGAGGAACCCAAAGCCAAGGGTGAAGAAGAAGGCTTGCAAAGTCAAGGGTGATCGAGTTGAGAACAGCTACGGCACATCAAGGATCACTACATAAGAACGTGACTTACAGCCAATGAGGTAACAGCTACAGTTATGTGGTGTAAGTCATAAGGCTCAAGATCAAGCTCTAAAAAGGAGATCAAGGTCACTAGAAGGAGAACAAGTGTCAAAACCAGAACTGGAAGCAGCCCAAAAGAGCTAAGTTCACCTTGATCTTTAGTTTGGGTTGTTCCTATGTTTGGAGATGTTCTATGTGACCTTTACAGGATGTTGGAGCCAAGTAATGTCAATCTAAATCAAGTCAAGCCGACTTGATGATTTATGAGTCCAACATCAAAGCTCAAGCATGTGGAATGCTATAGATTTAATGATTAAGAGAAGGTATGTTTCTATACTTAGTACATTGGTTTTGTGGACTAATATACTTGTCTAAGTGTTAGAAACAGAAAGAAGAAGAAAAGAAAAGAGGAGAAAAAAACTTGGCTGTGTGCAGCCAAGACTCAGCTCGGTCTGGCACACCGGACTGTCCGGTGGTGCACCGGACAGTGTCCGGTGCGCCAGGCTGACTCGGCGTGAAGAAGCCGCTCTCGGGAATTCGCCGACGGCGTACGGCTAAAATTCACCGGACTGTCCGGTGTGCACCGGACTGTCCGGTGAGCCAACGGTCGGCCGGGCCAACGGTCGGCCGCGCAATCTGCGCGGGACACGTGGCCGAGCCAACGGCTAGAAGACGGCAACGGACTGTCCGGTGTGCACCGGACATGTCCGGTGCGCCAACGGCTCCCAGATCAGCAACGGTCTGCAACGGTCGGCAGCGCTATTTAAGGAACGAAATCGGGCACCGGACAGTGTCCGGTGTGCACCGGACTGTCCGGTGCACCCGACGACAGAAGGCAAGATTGGCCTTCCAGATTTGCTCTCAACGGCTCCTAGCTGCCTTGGGGCTATAAAAGGGACCCCTAGGCGCATGGAGAAGATATACAAGCGCAGCCAACAAGTGTAGACTTCACTCGAATCAATTCTCGCTCTCCCTCTTGTGTGTAACTCTATAGTTTGTGTAGAAGGCACAGCTATAAGCCTTTAGAGAGAGGAGTAGTGCTGCTAAGAGCTAGAGCAAGGTCTTGAGCGTATCGTTACTCTGCCGGGGTGCTGCCAAGAAGTTTGTAAGCAGCCGCGGTTGAGAGCACCTAGAGGGGGGGGGGTGAATAGGTGATCCTGTAAAAACTTCAAACTTAAGCCACAAAAACTTGTTAAGTGTTAGCACGATTATTGCCAAGTGGCTAAGGTGAAGTCTCAACAAAACACAATACCACAAGAGATCAAGCACAGAGGTGACACGGTGGTTTTATCCCGTGGTTCGGCCAAGACCAACGCTTGCCTACTCCACGTTGTGGCGTCCCAACGGACGAGGGTTGCAATCAACCCCTCTCAAGCGGTCCAAAGACCCACTTGAATACCACGGTGTTTTGTTGTTCCTTTCACTATCCCGTTTGCAAGGAATCTCCACAAATTGGAGTCTCTTGCCCTTACAAGTATATGATCACAAATGAAACACAGAGTAAGGAAGGGAAGCAACACACACAAATCCACAGCGAAATGCGCACACACACGGCCAAGACTCGAGCTCACAAGAGTATCACAAAGTTCTCACTAGAACGGAGCTCGAATCACTTAGAATCACAAATGAAAGCGCAAAGACTAAGTGTGGATGATCAAGAATGCTCAAAGGTTGCTTGTGTATCTCCTCCATGCGCCTAGGGGCTCCTTTTATAGCCCCAAGGCAGCTAGGAGCCGTTGAGAGCAAATCTGGAAGGCCATCCTTGCCTTCTGTCGTCGGGGGCACCAGACAGTCCGGTGCACACCGGACAGTGTCCGGTGCCCGATTTGTTTCCTTAACTGGGGCTGCCGACCGTTGCAGACCGTTGGAGATCTGGGAGCCGTTGGCGCACCGGACATGTCCGGTGCACACCGGACAGTCCGGTGCCTTCTTCCGACCGTTGGCTCCGCCACGTGTCCCGCGCAGATTGCGCGGCCGACCGTTGGCCCGGCCGACCGTTGGCTCACCGGACAGTCCGGTGCACACCGGACAGTCCGGTGAATTTTAGCCGTACGCCGTCGGCCAATTTCCCGAGAGCGGCCAGTTTGCGCCGAGTCGGCCTGGCGCACCGGACACTATCCGGTGCACACCGGACAGTCCGGTGCTCCAGACCGAGCTGAGTCTTGGCTGCACACAGCCAAGTCATTTTCTCCTCTTCTCTTTTCTTCTTCTTTCTGTTTCTAACACTTAGACAAATATATTAGTACACAAAACCAATGTACTAAGGCTTAGAAACATACCTTTACTTCATGATTTGCATCTTGTTCATCCATGTACATAAATTCACAATTAAGCACATGTGTTGGCACTCAATCACCAAAATACTTAGAAATGGCCCAAGGGCACATTTCCCTTTCAATCTCCCCCTTTTTGGTGATTTATGCCAACACAACATAAAGCAACTAGAACAAGTGCAAACTTACTTCAAATTAAAACTCAAATTTATTTTGATTCAATTTTGGCATATATGGATCATCCTTTGCCACCACTTGGTTTGTTTTTGCAAATCAAACTCGAATCTCTATCTCTAAGTCAAACACACATGTTGAAGCATAAAGAGAGTCATTCCAAACGAGATTGATCGAAGATTTCAAAAACTCCCCCTTTTTCCCATAATCAACTACTTCTCCCCACTAGAAGCCAAAAGAGACAAAAAGGGTTTTGACAAACCAAAAACTCTACTCTACTATTTTTAAATTTCTCAAGTGGTAGCTGATCCATTTATTGCTTTGGCCTTTATTTTCTCCCCCTTTGGCATGAAGCACCAAAACGGGATCAATCTTGGCCCTTTAACCCCATTGCCTCACCAAAATCTTCAATTAAGAGCAAATGGAAACAAGAGTTCATGAGATGGACTTGGAATAAGTTACCCTCTCATCGGAGTGCAGTGGAAGTCTTTCATGGTTCAAGTCCACCTTTTCCCTTTCAATTCTCCTTTGAGACTAAATCAAACAAACTCAAACATATGGTTAGTCTCAAAGGGTCAAGTTGTAACACATCTCCCCCTAAACATGTGCATCACTTTGCAACGGACTTGTGAGGTCCAGGGAGTGTTTGTACAACTTGAGCACCATGATAAGCAACAAAATGCAGAAAGGAACATGATCAAGAGCATGAATACATGTATGCTACAATTCAATCCAAGTTCCGCGAATCTAAGACATTTAGCTCACTACGCAACCTGCAAAAGGTCTTCTCATCTAGAGGCTTGGTGAAGATATCGGCTAACTGGTTCTCGGTGCTAACATAAAACACTTCGATATCTCCCTTTTGCTGGTGGTCTCTCAAAAAGTGATGCCGGATGTCTATGTGCTTTGTGCGGCTGTGCTCAACAGGATTTTCCGCTATTCGGATAGCACTCTCATTATCACATAGGAGTGGGACTTTGCTCAGATTGTAGCCAAAGTCCCTGAGGGTTTGCCTCATCCAAAGTAGTTGCGCGCAACACTGTCCTGCGGCAACATACTCAGCCTCAGCGGTGGATAGGGCAACGGAGGTTTGTTTCTTAGAGTTCCATGACACCAGGGACCTTCCTAAGAATTGGCACGTCCCTGATGTACTCTTCCTATCGACCTTACATCCAGCATAGTCGGAATCTGAGTACCCAATTAAGTCAAAGTTAGACCCCTTTGGATACCAGATCCCGAAGCAAGGCGTAGCGACTAAATATCTAAGAATTCGCTTCACGGCCACCAAGTGACACTCCTTAGGATCGGATTGAAATCTAGCACACATGCATACGCTAAGCATAATATCCGGTCTACTAGCACATAAGTAAAGCAATGACCCTATCATGGACCGGTATGCTTTTTGATCAACGGACTTACCTCCTTTGTTGAGGTCGGTGTGTCCGTCGGTTCCCATCGGCGTCTTTGCGGGCTTGGCGTCCTTCATCCCAAACCGCTTTAGCAGATCTTGCGTGTACTTCGTTTGGGAGATGAAGGTGCCGTCCTTGAGTTGCTTCACTTGGAACCCAAGGAAGTAGGTCAACTCGCCCATCATCGACATCTCGAATTTCTGCGTCATCACCCTGCTAAACTCTTCACAAGACTTTTGATTAGTAGAACCAAATATTATGTCATCGACATAAATTTGGCACACAAACAAATCACCATCACAAGTCTTAGTGAAAAGAGTTGGATCGGCTTTCCCAACCTTGAAAGCATTAGCAATTAAGAAATCTCTAAGGCATTCATACCATGCTCTTGGGGCTTGTTTAAGTCCATAGAGCGCCTTAGAGAGCTTACACACGTGGTCGGGGTACCGTTCATCCTCGAAGCCAGGGGGTTGCTCCACATACACCTCCTCCTTTATTGGCCCGTTGAGGAAAGCGCTCTTCACATCCATTTGGTACAACCTGAAAGAATGGTGAGCGGCATATGCTAGCAAGATACGAATTGATTCTAGCCTAGCCACAGGAGCAAAAGTCTCCTCAAAGTCCAAACCTGCGACTTGGGCATAACCTTTTGCCACAAGTCGAGCCTTGTTCCTCGTCACCACCCCGTGCTCGTCCTGTTTGTTGCGGAAAACCCACTTGGTTCCCACAACATTTTGCTTGGGACGAGGCACCAGCGTCCAAACTTCGTTGCGCTTGAAGTTATTAAGTTCCTCCTGCATGGCCAACACCCAATCCGGATCTAGCAAGGCCTCCTCTACCCTGAAAGGCTCAATAGAGGAGACAAAAGAGTAATGTTCACAAAAATTAACTAGTCGAGACCGAGTAGTTACTCCCTTGCTAATGTCACCCAGAATTTGGTCGACGGGATGATCCCTTTGAATCATCGCTCGAACTTGGGTTGGAGGTGCCGGTTTCTGAGAGCACCTAGAGGGGGGGGGGGTGAATAGGTGATCCTGTAAAAACTTCAAACTTAAGCCACAAAAACTTGTTAAGCGTTAGCACAGTTAATGCCAAGTGGCTAAGGTGAAGTCTTCAACAAAACACAATACCACAAGAATCAAGCACAGAGGGACACGGTGGTTTATCCCGTGGTTCGGCCAAGCCAATGCTTGCCTACTTCCACGTTGTGGCGTCCCAACGGACGAGGGTTGCAATCAACCCCTCTCAAGCGGTCCAAAGACCCACTTGAATACCACGGTGTTTTGTTGTTCTTATCTCAATCCCGTTTGCGAGGAATCTCCACAACTTGGAGCCTCTCGCCCTTACAAAAGATGTTCACAAAGAATCACGGAGTAAGGGAGGGATTAGCAACTCACACACAACACAAAGATCACAGCGAATACGCACACACAAAACCCAGACTTGAGCTCAAGAGGCTAACACACTAGAACAGAGCTCAAATCACTAGAATTTCAAACAAGTGCGCAAGATTGATGTGTGAGTGATCAAGAGTGCTCAAGGAATCCTTGGGGTGCTTCCTCCATGCGCCAAGGGGTCCCTTTTATAGCCCCAAGGCAGCTAGGAGCCGTTGGGAACAAATCTGGAAGGCCATCTTTGCCTTCTGTCTCGTGGCGCACCGGACAGTCCGGTGCACACCGGACACTGTCCGGTGCCCGATTTGTTTCCAAAAACAGCACTTCTGACCGTTGCTGACTGCTCCAGATCTGCGCTCAGTTGGCGCCCCGGACATGTCCGGTGCACACCGGACAGTCCGGTGTTCCTTCCCGACCGTTGGCCCGGCCACGTGTCGCGCGCTGATCGCGCGGCCGACCGTTGGCCCTAGCCGACCGTTGGCTCACCGGACAGTCCGGTGCACACCGGACAGTCCGGTGAATTTTAGCCGTACGCCGTCGGCGAATTCCCGAGAGCGGCCAGTTCGCGCCGAGGAGGTCTGGCGCACCGGACACTGTCCGGTGCACACCGGACAGTCCGGTGCTCCAGGCCGAGCTGGGTCTTGGCTGCACACAGCCAAGACTTTCTCCTCTTTTCTTTTCATCTCCTTTTCTGTTTCTAACACTTAGACAAATATATTAGTACACAAAACCAATGTACTAAGGATTAGAAACATACCTTTTCTCCATGATTTGTACTTTGTCCCATTTTACAATTAAGCACATGTGTTGGGCACTAAATCACCAAAATCCTTAGAAATGGCCCAAGGGCACATTTCCCTTTCAATCTCCCCCTTTTTGGTGATTTATGCCAACACTTCATAAAGCCACTAGAACAAGTGCAAACTCAATTCAAATGACATAAATTTAGGTGTTATTCAATTTTGGCATATATGGATCATCCTTTGCCACCACTTGGTTTGTTTTTGCAAATCAAACACAAATCTCTATCTCTAAGTTAAACACACATGTTTAAGCATAAAGAGAGTCATTCAAAAAGAGATTGATCAAAAATTTCAAAAACTCCCCCTTTTTCCCATAATCAATACTTCTCCCCACAAGAAGCCAACTTTTGATAAGAGAGACAACATAAGAATTTTGACAAACCAAAAACTCTATTGCCCTATTTTCAAAATCTCTCAAGTGGTAGCTGATCCATTTATTGCTTTGGCCTTTATTTTCTCCCCCTTTGGCATCAAGCACCAAAACGGGATCAATTGTGGCCCTTTAACCCCATTGCCTCACCAAAATCTTCAATTAAGAGCAAATGGCAATAAGAGTTCATGAGATGAACTTGGAATAAGTTACCCCTCATCGGAGTGCAGTGGAAGTCTTTCATGGTCCAAGTCCACCTTTTCCCTTTCAATTCTCCTTTGTGACTAACACAAGCAAACTCAAACATATGGTTAGTCTCAAAGGGTCAAGTTGTAACACATCTCCCCCTAAACATGTGCATCACATTGCAACGGACTTGTGAGGTCCAGGGAGTGTTTGTACAACTTGAGCACCATAATAAGCAACAAAATGCAGAAAGAACATGATCAAAGACATAAATACATGTATGCTACAATTCAATCCAAGTTCCGCGAATCTAAGACATTTAGCTCACTACGCAGCCTGCAAAAGGTCTTCTCATCTAAAGGCTTGGTAAAGATATCGGCTAGCTGGTTCTCGGTGCTAACATAAAACACTTCGATATCTCCCTTTTGCTGGTGGTCTCTCAAAAAGTGATGCCGGATGTCTATGTGCTTTGTGCGGCTGTGCTCAACAGGATTTTCCGCTATGCGGATAGCACTCTCATTATCACATAGGAGTGGGACTTTGCTCAGATTGTAGCCAAAGTCCCTGAGGGTTTGCCTCATCCAAAGTAGTTGCGCACAACACTGTCCTGCGGCAACATACTCGGCCTCAGCGGTGGATAGGGCAACGGAGGTTTGTTTCTTGGAATTCCATGACACCAGGGACCTTCCTAAGAATTGGCACGTCCCCGATGTACTCTTCCTATCGACCTTACATTCAGCATAGTCGGAATCTGAGTACCCAATCAAGTCAAAGTTAGACCCCTTTGGATACCAGATCCCGAAGCAAGGCGTAGCGACTAAATATCTAAGAATTCGCTTCACCGCCACCAAGTGACATTCCTTAGGATCGGATTGAAATCTAGCACACATGCATACGCTAAGCATAATATCCGGTCTACTAGCACACAAATAAAGTAGAGATCCTATCATTGACCGGTATGCTTTTTGATCAACGGACTTACCTCCTTTGTTGAGGTCAGTGTGTCCGTCGGTTCCCATCGGAGTCTTTGCGGGCTTGGCGTCCTTCATCCCAAACCGCTTCAGCAGATCTTGCGTGTACTTCGTTTGGGAGATGAAGGTGCCGTCCTTGAGTTGCTTCACTTGGAACCCAAGGAAGTAGTTCAACTCGCCCATCATCGACATCTCGAATTTCTGCGTCATCACCCTGCTAAACTCTTCACAAGACTTTTGATTAGTAGAACCAAATATTATGTCATCGACATAAATTTGGCATACAAACAAATCACCATCACATGTCTTAGTGAAAAGAGTTGGATCGGCTTTCCCAACCTTGAAAGCATTAGCAATTAAGAAATCTCTAAGGCATTCATACCATGCTCTTGGGGCTTGTTTAAGTCCATAGAGCGCCTTAGAGAGCTTACACACGTGGTCGGGGTACCGCTCATCCTCGAAGCCAGGGGGTTGCTCCACGTACACCTCCTCCTTTATTGGCCCGTTGAGGAACGCGCTCTTCACATCCATTTGGTACAACCTGAAAGAGTGGTGAGCGGCATATGCTAGCAAGATACGAATAGACTCTAGCCTAGCCACAGGAGCAAAAGTCTCCTCAAAGTCCAAACCTGCGACTTGGGCATAACCTTTTGCCACAAGTCGAGCCTTGTTCCTTGTCACCACCCCGTGCTCGTCCTGTTTGTTGCGGAACACCCACTTGGTTCCCACAACATTTTGCTTGGGACGAGGCACCAGCGTCCAAACTTCGTTGCGCTTGAAGTTATTAAGTTCCTCCTGCATGGCCAACACCCAATCCGGATCTAGCAAGGCCTCCTCTACCCTGAAAGGCTCAATAGAGGAGACAAAAGAGTAATGCTCACAAAAATTAACTAATCGAGATCGAGTAGTTACTCCCTTGCTAATGTCACCCAAAATTTGGTCGACGGGATGATCCCTTTGAATCATCGCTCGAACTTGGGTTGGAGGTGCCGGTTGCGCTTCTTCCTCCATCACTTGATCTTCTTGTGCTCCCCCTTGATCACACGCCTCCTTTTGATGAACCTGTTCATCGTCTTGAGTTGGGGGATGCACCGTCGTTGAGGAAGAGGGTTGATCACGTTCATCCTGTTCCTGTGGCCGAACGTCTCCAATCGCCATGGTTCGTATAGCGGCTGTCGGAACATCTTCTTCATCTACATCATCACAATCAACAACTTGCTCTCTTGGAGAGCCATTAGTCTCATCAAATACAACATCGCTAGAGACTTCAACCAAACCCGATGATTTGTTGAAGACCCTATACGCCTTTGTATTTGAATCATAACCTAATAAAAACCCTTCTACAGCTTTGGGAGCAAACTTAGAATTTCTACCCTTCTTCACTAGAATGTAGCACTTGCTCCCAAAAACACGAAAGTAAGATACATTGGGTTTGTTACCGGTTAGTAGCTCATACGAAGTCTTCTTGAGGAGTCGATGAAGGTAGACCCTGTTGATGGCGTGGCAAGCCGTGTTCACGGCTTCCGACCAAAAGCACTCGGGGGTCTTGAACTCTCCAAGCATCGTCCTCGCCATATCGATTAGCGTCCTGTTCTTCCTCTCTACCACACCATTTTGCTGTGGTGTGTAGGGAGCGGAGAACTCGTGCTTGATCCCTTCCTCCTCAAGAAACTCCTCCACTTGAAGGTTCTTGAACTCGGACCCGTTGTCGCTCCTTATCTTCTTCACCTTGAGCTCAAACTCATTTTGAGCTCTCCTGAGGAAGCGCTTGATGGTCCCTTGGGTTTCAGACTTATCCTGCAAAAAGAATACCCAAGTGAAGCGGGAAAAGTCATCAACAATAACTAAACCATACTTACTTCCTCCTATGCTTAGATAGGCGACGGGTCCGAAGAGGTCCATATGCAGCAGCTCCAGGGGTCTCGACGTGGTCATCACGTTCTTGCTGTGATGTGCTCCTCCCACTTGTTTACCTGCCTGACAAGCTGCACAAGGTCTATCTTTTTCGAAATAAACATTTGTTAGACCTATCACGTGTTCTCCCTTTAGAAGCTTGTGGAGGTTCTTCATCCCCACATGTGCTAAGCGGCGATGCCACAGCCAGCCCATGCAAGTCTTAGCCATTAAGCATGCATCTAGACCGGCCTCTTCTTTTGCAAAATCAACTAAATAAAGCTTGCCGTCTAGTACACCCTTAAAAGCTAGTGAACCATCACATCTTCTAAAGACAGACACATCTACATTCGTAAATAAGCAATTATATCCCATTTGACATAATTGACTAACAGATAGCAAGTTATATCCAAGACTCTCCACTAAGAATACATTTGATATAGAATGCTCATTAGAAATTGCAATTTTACCTAGCCCTTTTACCTTGCCTTGATTCCCGTCACCGAATATAATTGAATCTTGGGAATCTTTACTTTTGACGTAGGAGGTGAACATCTTCTTCTCCCCCGTCATATGGTTTGTGCATCCGCTGTCGATAATCCAGCTTGAACCCCCGGATGCATAAACCTGCAAGGCAAATTTAGGCTTGGGTCTTAGGTACCCAACTCATGTTGGGTCCTGCAAGGTTAGCACAAATGTTTTTAGGGACCCAGATACAAGTTTTATCTCCCTTGCATCTTGCCCCTAACTTTCTAGCAATTACCTTCTTTCCCTTTCTACAAATAGCAAAGGGAGCATTGCAAGCATAATAAATGGTAGAAGGTTCATTCACTATTTTCCTAGGAGCATTCTTTCTAGGCACATGAGCAATATTTCTCCTAGGCATATATACAACATTCCTCCTATCATGCTTATAAGATGAACTAGAGGCAAACATGGCATGAGAATCATAAGCATGTGAATCAAAATCATTATAGGCATTTCTAGCATTTCTCCTATCATAATATAAGAAAGCATGGTTCTTTTTAGCACTATTTGCCATAGGGGCCTTCCCTTTCTCCTTGACGAAGACGGGAGCCTTATGGCTTGTTAAGTTCTTGGCTTCTTTCTTGAAGCCAAGCCCATCCTTAATTGAGGGGTGTCTACCAACCGTGTAGGCATCCCTTGCAAATTTTATTTTATCAACTTCATTCTTGCTAGTCTTAAGTTGGGCATTAAGACTAGCCACTTCATCATTTAATTTGGAAATTAGAACTAGGTGTTCACTACAAGCATTAACATCAAAATCCTTACACCTAGTGCAAATTTCAACATGTTCAACAAAAGAATTTGATTTACTAGCTACTTCTAGTTTAGCACTTAAATCAATATTAACGCTTCTTAAGGTAGAAATGGTTTCATGACAGGAAGATATTTCACTAGAAAGCATTTCATTTCTTTTCACTTCTAAAGCATATGATTTTTGTGCCTCTACAAATTTATCATGTTCATCATACAATAAATCTTCTTGCTTTTCTAAAAGCCTATCCTTTTCATTCAATGCATTAATCAATTCATTGATTTTCTCTATCTTAGATCTATCTAAGCCCTTGAACAAGCAAGAATAATCTATGTCATCATCACTAGACTCACTATCACTAGATGAAGCATAAGTGGAGTCTTGAATACTCACCTTCTTCTCCCTTGCCATAAGGCAAGTGAGATGCTCGTTGGGGAAGAGAGCTGATTTGTTGAAGGCAGTGGCGGCGAGTCCTTCGTTGTCGGAGTCGGAGGAGGAGCAATCCGAGTCCCACTCCTTTCCTAGATGCGCCTCGCCTTTTGCCTTCTTGTATTGCTTCTTCTTCTCTCTTTTGTTCCCCTTTTCCTGGTCACTTTCATTATCGGGACAGTTAGCAATGAAATGACCAAGCTTACCGCATTTGAAGCATGAGCGCTTCCCCTTGGCTTTGGTCTTGCTTGGTTGTCCCTTGTGACCTTTAAGCACCGTCTTGAATCTCTTAATGATGAGAGCCATCTCTTCATCATTAAGGCCAGCCGCCTCAACTTGCGCCACCTTGCTAGGTAGCGACTCCTTGCTCCTTGTTGCCTTTAGAGCAATGGGTTGAGGCTCGTGGAGTGGTCCGTTCAACGCGTCGTCGACGTATCTTG
This sequence comes from Zea luxurians, assembly GCA_029449295.1. Taxonomy (NCBI): domain Eukaryota; kingdom Viridiplantae; phylum Streptophyta; class Magnoliopsida; order Poales; family Poaceae; genus Zea; species Zea luxurians. The sequence goes on along the minus strand of JAOPSE010000024.1, from coordinate 15,598,076 downwards.
CCTCCTTGATCATCATCCGCCCGCTCACGAATTTTCCAAGTACTTCCTCGGGCGTCATCATCGTGTACCTGGGATTCTCACGAATATTGTTCACGAGATGAGGATCAAGTACGGTAAAGGACCTGAGCATTAGGCGGACGACGTCGTGGTCCGTCCATCGCGTGCTCCCGTAGCTTCTTATCTTGTTGATGAGGGTCTTGAGCCGGTTGTACGTTTGTGTTGGCTCCTCGCCCCTTATCATCGCGAACCGTCCAAGCTCGCCCTCCACCAACTCCATCTTGGTGAGCAAAGTGACGTCGTTCCCCTCATGAGAAATCTTGAGGGTGTCCCAGATTTGCTTGGCGTTGTCCAAGCCGCTCACCTTATGGTATTCATCCCTGCACAAGGAAGCTAGAAGAACAGTAGTAGCTTGTGCATTTTTATGAATTTGTTCATTAATGAACATGGGACTATCCGAACTATCAAAGTGCATTCCACTCTCTACAATCTCCCATATACTAGGATGGAGAGAGAATAGGTGACTACGCATTTTGTGACTCCAAAATCCGTAGTCCTCTCCATCAAAGTGTGGGGGCTTGCCAAGTGGAATGGAGAGCAAATGAGAATGTGAACTTTGCGGAATACGAGAGTAATCAAAGGAAAAGTTCGAGTTAACCGGTTTTCTCCTCTCGTAGTCGTTGTGGTCCTCATCCTTTTGGGAAGAAGTAGACTCGTCGCTGTCGTAGTAGATTATCTCCTTGATGCGCCTGGTCTTCTTCTTCTTCCCTTCCTTCCGTCTTTGACCCGAGCCGGAGTCGGTAGGCTTGTCGTCCTTCGGCTCGTTGACGAAGGTCTCCTTCTCTTTGTCGTTGATCACTATACCCTTCCCCTTAGGATCCATCTATTCGGGCGGTTAGTCCCTTTGTGAATAGAACGGCTCTGATACCAATTGAGAGCACCTAGAGGGGGGGGGTGAATAGGTGATCCTGTAAAAACTTCAAACTTAAGCCACAAAAACTTGTTAAGCGTTAGCACAGTTAATGCCAAGTGGCTAAGGTGAAGTCTTCAACAAAACACAATACCACAAGAATCAAGCACAGAGGGACACGGTGGTTTATCCCGTGGTTCGGCCAAGCCAATGCTTGCCTACTTCCACGTTGTGGCGTCCCAACGGACGAGGGTTGCAATCAACCCCTCTCAAGCGGTCCAAAGACCCACTTGAATACCACGGTGTTTTGTTGTTCTTATCTCAATCCCGTTTGCGAGGAATCTCCACAACTTGGAGCCTCTCGCCCTTACAAAAGATGTTCACAAAGAATCACGGAGTAAGGGAGGGATTAGCAACTCACACACAACACAAAGATCACAGCGAATACGCACACACAAAACCCAGACTTGAGCTCAAGAGGCTAACACACTAGAACAGAGCTCAAATCACTAGAATTTCAAACAAGTGCGCAAGATTGATGTGTGAGTGATCAAGAGTGCTCAAGGAATCCTTGGGGTGCTTCCTCCATGCGCCAAGGGGTCCCTTTTATAGCCCCAAGGCAGCTAGGAGCCGTTGGGAACAAATCTGGAAGGCCATCTTTGCCTTCTGTCTCGTGGCGCACCGGACAGTCCGGTGCACACCGGACACTGTCCGGTGCCCGATTTGTTTCCAAAAACAGCACTTCTGACCGTTGCTGACTGCTCCAGATCTGCGCTCAGTTGGCGCCCCGGACATGTCCGGTGCACACCGGACAGTCCGGTGTTCCTTCCCGACCGTTGGCCCGGCCACGTGTCGCGCGCTGATCGCGCGGCCGACCGTTGGCCCTAGCCGACCGTTGGCTCACCGGACAGTCCGGTGCACACCGGACAGTCCGGTGAATTTTAGCCGTACGCCGTCGGCGAATTCCCGAGAGCGGCCAGTTCGCGCCGAGGAGGTCTGGCGCACCGGACACTGTCCGGTGCACACCGGACAGTCCGGTGCTCCAGGCCGAGCTGGGTCTTGGCTGCACACAGCCAAGACTTTCTCCTCTTTTCTTTTCATCTCCTTTTCTGTTTCTAACACTTAGACAAATATATTAGTACACAAAACCAATGTACTAAGGATTAGAAACATACCTTTTCTCCATGATTTGTACTTTGTCCCATTTTACAATTAAGCACATGTGTTGGGCACTAAATCACCAAAATCCTTAGAAATGGCCCAAGGGCACATTTCCCTTTCAGTTTCGCTTCTTCCTCCATCACATGATCTTGTGCTCCCCCTTGATCACACGCCTCCTTTTGATGAACCTGTTCATCGTCTTGAGTTGGGGGATGTATCGTTGTTGAGGAAGAAGGTTGACCTTGTTCATCTTGTTCCTGTGGCCGAACGTCTCCAATCGCCATGGTTCGTATAGCGGCCGTTGGAACATCTTCTTCATCTACATCATCACAATCAACAACTTGCTCTCTCGGAGAGCCATTAGTCTCATCAAATACAACGTCGCTAGAGACTTCAACCAAACCAGATGATTTGTTGAAGACCCTATACGCCTTTGTATTTGAATCATAACCTAATAAAAACCCTTCTACAGCTTTGGGAGCAAACTTAGAATTTCTACCCTTCTTCACTAGAATGTAGCACTTGCTCCCAAAAACACGAAAGTAAGATACATTGGGTTTGTTACCGGTTAGTAGCTCATACGAAGTCTTCTTGAGGAGTCGATGAAGGTAGACCCTGTTGATGGCGTGGCAAGCCGTGTTCACGGCTTCCGACCAAAAGCACTCGGGGGTCTTGAATTCTCCAAGCATAGTCCTCGCCATGTCTATGAGCGTCCTGTTCTTCCTCTCTACCACACCATTTTGCTGTGGTGTGTAGGGAGCGGAGAACTCGTGCTTGATCCCTTCCTCCTCAAGAAACTCCTCCACTTGAAGGTTCTTGAATTCGGACCCGTTGTCGCTTCTTATCTTCTTCACTTTGAGCTCAAACTCATTTTGAGCTCTCCTGAGGAAGCGCTTGAGGGTCCCTTGAGTTTCAGACTTGTCCTGCAAAAAGAACACCCAAGTGAAGCGGGAAAAGTCATCAACAATAACTAAACCATACTTACTCCCTCCTATGCTTAGATAGGCGACGGGTCCGAAGAGGTCCATATGCAGCAGCTCCAGAGGTCTTGACGTGGTCATCACATTCTTGCTGTGATGCGCTCCTCCCACTTGTTTACCTGCTTGACAAGCTGCACAAGGTCTATCTTTTTCGAAATAAACATTGGTTAGACCTATCACATGTTCTCCCTTTAGAAGCTTGTGGAGGTTCTTCATCCCCACATGTGCTAAGCGGCGATGCCACAGCCAGCCCATGCAAGTCTTAGCCATTAAGCATGCATCTAGACCGGCCTCTTCTTTTGCAAAATCAACTAAGTAAAGCTTGCCGTCTAGTACACCCTTAAAAGCTAGTGAACCATCACATCTTCTAAAGACAGACACATCTACATTAGTAAAAAGGCAATTGTATCCCATGTTGCATAGTTGACTAACAGATAGTAAATTGTAACCAAGAGACTCAACTAAAAACACATTTGAAATTGAGTGCTCATTAGAAATTGCAATTTTACCTAACCCTTTTACCTTGCCTTGATTCCCATCACCGAATATAATTGAATCTTGGGAATCCTTATTTTTGACGTAGGAGGTGAACATCTTCTTCTCCCCCGTCATATGGTTTGTGCATCCGCTGTCGATAATCCAGCTTGAACCCCCAGATGCATAAACCTGCAAGGCAAATTTAGGCTTGGGTCTTAGGTACCCAACTCATGTTGGGTCCTGCAAGGTTAGCACATATGTCCTTAGGGACCCAAATGCAAGTCCTGTCTCCCTTGCATTTTGCCCCTAACTTCCTAGCAACTATTTTCCTATCCTTTCTACAAATAGCAAAGGAAGTGTTTAAAGCACAATAAATTATAGAAGGTTCATTCACTACTTTCCTAGGAGCATGAATAACATTCTTTCTAGGCACATGAGCAATATTTCTTCTAGGCATATCCCTATCATGCTTATAAGAAGAACTAGGAGCAAACATGGCATGAGAATCATAAACATGTGAATCAAAATCATTATAAGCCTTTCTAGCATTTCTCCTATCATTATACATAAAGGCATGGTTCTTTTTCGCACTACTAGCCATAGGGGCCTTCCCCTTCTCCTTGACGAAGATGGGAGCCTTATGGCTTGTTAAGTTCTTGGCTTCCCTCTTGAAGCCAAGCCCATCCTTAATTGAGGGATGTCTTCCAATTGTATAGGCATCCCTTGCAAATTTTAACTTGTCAAATTCACTTTTGCTAGTCTTAAGTTGTGCATTAAGACTAGCCAATTCATCACTTAGTTTGGAAATTGAAACTAAGTGTTCACTACAGGCATTAACATCAAAATCCTTACACCTAGTGCAAATTGTAACATTTTCAACACAGGAATTTGATTTACTAGCTACTTCTAGTTTAGCACTTAAATCATTATTAACACTTCGTAAAGTAGCAATGGTTTCATGACAAGAAGATAATTCACTAGAAAGCACTTCATTTCTTTTCACTTCTAAAGCATATGATTTCCGTGCCTCTACAAATTTATCATGTTCATCATACAATAAATCCTCCTGTTTTTCTAAAAGCCTATCCTTTTCATTCAATGCATCAATCAATTCATTGATTTTATCTATCTTAGATCTATCTAAGCCCTTGAACAAGCATGAATAATCTATGTCATCATCATCACTAGATTCATTATCACTAGAAGAAGCATAAGTGGAGTCTTGAGTACTCACCTTCTTCTCCCTTGCCATAAGGCATGTGAGACGCTCGTTGGGGAATAGGGAAGACTTGTTGAAGGCAGTAGCAGTGAGTCCTTCATTGTCAGAGTCGGAGGAGGAGCAATCCGAGTCCCACTCCTTTCCTAGATGCGCCTCGCCCTTTGCCTTCTTGTATTGCTTCTTCTTCTCTCTTTTGTTCCCCTTTTCCTGGTCACTTTCATTATCGGGACAGTTAGCGATAAAATGACCAAGCTTACCGCATTTGAAGCATGAGCGCTTCCCCTTTGTCTTGGTCTTGCTTGGCTGCCCCTTGCGACCATTTAGCGCCGTCTTGAATCTCTTGATGATGAGAGCCATCTCTTCATCGTTGAGTCCGGCCGCCTCAATCTGTGCCACCTTGCTAGGTAGCGCCTCCTTGCTTCGTGTTGCCTTGAGAGCGAGAGGTTGCGGCTCGTTGATCGGACCATTCAAGGCGTCGTCCACATACCTCGCCTCCTTGATCATCATTCGCCCGCTAACGAATTTCCCAAGAACTTCTTCGGGCGACATTTTGGTGTACCTGGGATTTTCACGTATATTGTTCACCAAATGAGGATCAAGAACGGTAAATGACCTGAGCATTAGGCGGACGACGTCGTGGTCCGTCCATCGTGTGCTTCCGTAGCTCCTTATCTTGTTGATAAGGGTCTTGAGCCGGTTGTATGTTTGCGTCGGCTCCTCGCCCCTTATCATTGCGAACCGTCCAAGCTCACCCTCCACCAACTCCATCTTGGTGAGCAAGGTGACGTCGTTCCCCTCATGAGAAATCTTGAGGGTGTCCCAGATTTGCTTGGCGTTATCCAAGCCGCTCACTTTATGATATTCATCCCTGCACAGAGAAGCTAGAAGAACAGTAGTAGCTTGTGCATTCTTATGAATTTGTTCATTAATGAACATGGGACTATCCGAACTATCAAAGTGCATTCCACTTTCTACAATCTCCCATATACTAGGATGGAGAGAGAATAGGTGACTACGCATTTTGTGGCTCCAAAATCCGTAGTCCTCTCCATCAAAGTGTGGGGGCTTGCCGAGTGGAATGGAGAGCAAATGAGAATGTGAACTTTGCGGAATACGAGAGTAATCGAAAGAAAAGTTCGAATTAACCGGTTTCCTTCTCTCGTAGTCGTTGTGGTCCTCGTCCTTTTGGGAAGAAGTAGACTCGTCGCTGTCGTAGTAGACGATCTCCTTGATGCGCCTTGTCTTCTTCTTCTTCCCTTCCTTCCGTCTTTGACCCGAGCCAGAGTCGGTAGGCTTATTGTCCTTCGGCTCGTTGATGAAGGATTCCTTCTCTTTGTCATTGATCACAATACCCTTCCCCTTAGGATCCATCTCTTCGGGCGGTTAGTCCCTTTGTGAAGAGAACGGCTCCGATACCAATTGAGAGCACCTAGAGGGGGGGGGTGAATAGGTGATCCTGTAAAAACTTCAAACTTAAGCCACAAAAACTTGTTAAGTGTTAGCACGATTATTGCCAAGTGGCTAAGGTGAAGTCTCAACAAAACACAATACCACAAGAGATCAAGCACAGAGGTGACACGGTGGTTTTATCCCGTGGTTCGGCCAAGACCAACGCTTGCCTACTCCACGTTGTGGCGTCCCAACGGACGAGGGTTGCAATCAACCCCTCTCAAGCGGTCCAAAGACCCACTTGAATACCACGGTGTTTTGTTGTTCCTTTCACTATCCCGTTTGCAAGGAATCTCCACAAATTGGAGTCTCTTGCCCTTACAAGTATATGATCACAAATGAAACACAGAGTAAGGAAGGGAAGCAACACACACAAATCCACAGCGAAATGCGCACACACACGGCCAAGACTCGAGCTCACAAGAGTATCACAAAGTTCTCACTAGAACGGAGCTCGAATCACTTAGAATCACAAATGAAAGCGCAAAGACTAAGTGTGGATGATCAAGAATGCTCAAAGGTTGCTTGTGTATCTCCTCCATGCGCCTAGGGGCTCCTTTTATAGCCCCAAGGCAGCTAGGAGCCGTTGAGAGCAAATCCGGAAGGCCATCCTTGCCTTCTGTCGTCGGGGGCACCGGACAGTCCGGTGCACACCGGACAGTGTCCGGTGCCCGATTTGTTTCCTTAACTGGCGCTGCCGACCGTTGCAGACCGTTGGAGATCTGGGAGCCGTTGGCGCACCGGACATGTCCGGTGCACACCGGACAGTCCGGTGCCTTCTTCCGACCGTTGGCTCCGCCACGTGTCCCGCGCAGATTGCGCGGCCGACCGTTGGCCCGGCCGACCGTTGGCTCACCGGACAGTCCGGTGCACACCGGACAGTCCGGTGAATTTTAGCCGTACGCCGTCGGCCAATTTCCCGAGAGCGGCCAGTTTGCGCCGAGTCGGCCTGGCGCACCGGACACTGTCCGGTGCACACCGGACAGTCCGGTGCTCCAGACCGAGCTGAGTCTTGGCTGCACACAGCCAAGTCATTTTCTCCTCTTCTCTTTTCTTCTTCTTTCTGTTTCTAACACTTAGACAAATATATTAGTACACAAAACCAATGTACTAAGGCTTAGAAACATACCTTTACTTCATGATTTGCATCTTGTTCATCCATGTACATAAATTCACAATTAAGCACATGTGTTGGCACTCAATCACCAAAATACTTAGAAATGGCCCAAGGGCACATTTCCCTTTCAGCGGTTCTGTTGTAACCCCACTCAATAGTGAAAGGCTCTATCTGTCATACTGACAGATCTGAGCAAACGGAGGAAGGAGTTGAAATAGACTCCAAGCCCAGGTGTGGCTAACTCCAACGAGGACTAGGCAAGCATTTCAGGCTTGGCCGAACCTCGGGATAAATCCTTGCGTCTGTGTGCTCTGTTCTGACTTTTTGAGACAGGATCTTCTACTCCGCTGCAACCTACTCGAAGAGTCTTCTCACTCCACTGCGTACTAAGTCTTCGAGTAGAGTAAGAATTTAAGTTTTAAAGTAATAAGTTTTTATTCGCCTATTCACCCCCCCTCTAGGCGACATCCAGATCCTGTTCCCGGGTCAAAGGGAACTTTCAGAGCTGCGAGCCAGTCGAGCGCGAGTACCTCATCTCCGTGGCGACTGGCGCAGGTGCGCAGCCTGCCATGTAAAGCCGACGTTGTTCAAGGCGGCGCTGTTGGTGGGCGGGAAGAAGTTGGGGCTAGCCCAATGGGTCATGTCGAGGATGACGGAGGCTGTCAGCCTTCTTGCGCTGGTGAAGACGACCAAGTGGAGCCATGGACAGGTACGCCTTGGAAAAGAAAGCTGAGAATTGTATTCAATCGTTTTTTTGTTTTATTAAATGCCAAAATGACATTACAGCGTGTGCGACATGTTTAATAATTGAATTCTTACGAAGCCCATAAAAATTATGGCAAAGTGACGAAATCCACGTCTCATTTTTTTTACGAAGGGGCATAGCCCCCTATTTCATTAGAAAATAGGAAACAGTTAATTACATGCCAGCACGATGAGACAATACCCATCACCAGAAGTAAAAACTAGTGGAACTAACTTCTACAATCTAACAAGAAAAGCAGAAGTCAGACACCACTAATCACCGACTTAACAACACCACAGTTTTTAAGCCATGCTTATTTACAAAGAACAAGTCCAAAAGGAACAGACCAGCTAACAAGCCTCAGTTTTTAACAGACCAACCAACACAGTTTATATCCAAAAGAACTTTGGGCTGCACTGATCATCAACAGCAGTAGCACGAGCCAAAACGGAGACTTCAGCCAGAAATACGACGATCCCTCGGACACCACCCGAACGCTCTGCTCATCGCTTCACTTATTATCTTTCGGATAAGTTGGCTTCCTTGGACCACCATCCTTTTTTCCTTCTCTTTCTGTCGAATGGCCTAAGAATCCAACCAAAAGCAACAAAGAAATATTATGTTAGCAGGGTCAATCAAACTTTTTTCACAAAAAATCCAATCATTTCTGGTTCTCCAAATAGCCCAAAACATAGCCCCACAGCAAAAAATCAGAAGATTTGAAATTTTGTTTTTAGGATTTTTCATCCAGCTATCACATACTTCATCAATATTTTTTGGAATGTAATCCAAATTAAGAGCAATTTGAACCACTCTCCAGACAAATCTGGCAACAGAGCATTTAAAAAATAAATGATCAATCGATTTCATGCCACCACAAAAGCAACATTCATCAGATCCTTTCCAATTTCTTTTTCTCAGATTGTCTTTTGTAAGAATTTTGTTTCTTATCACCAGCCAGAGGAAAACTTTAATTTTTTGAGGTAATTTAGATTTCCACAGAAATCTGTAAGGAACCTGTTAGAATTATAGGCATTTTCCATATCATTTTAATTCCATAAATTAACATTATGATGATGACATATAAAATATAATTAATCATAAAAATCACTTTCTCAAATATATCCATAACAATATGGATCATGAGAACATAAAGCATATGAATTATATAAATCATATAAATACGATAAACATGTAAACTGACTGAACAATTGAAAATAAACAAATAGAAACATAAACAGTATGATTGTAAAATTAAAGCAAACAGATATAACACATTATAAGGTAACAGAACAGATGAGATAAACTCTTTGCTATATATGAAACGGTACAAATGCATATATAAAACATATATAATCTGTAGAATGCAAAACAGTAAGGAAATAAACTGATCATACCCTCTCATGCGCTCTGATCCAGATCCTTGTCCAACTTCCTTTGTCATGTCGTAGATGTTTGGGCAGTCGCGTAGACGCTCCCCAAAAACCTAATTGTCGATCCCCCGTGCAAGGTCTCGAACAGCACCGGCTTCGGAGGCACCTGCCCTCTCGCTTCTCTGTGCGCGCAGAGTCACGAGATGGAAATACCCTCAGTCGGCGGCTGGACTGTGATTCTGAAAGTGGTGTGTTCGTGTGTACCGAGTGACAGGGGTGCTCCTCTATTTAACCTCTCGCAGAGGGAAGTTGAAGGAGAAAGGTCGCCGAGTCACGCCAAGAGTCGGCCAGCTCTCGCCGAGTCATGCCATGAGTCGGCCAGCACTCGCCGAGTCATGCCATGAGTCGGCCAGCTAAAGGAGAAAGGTCACTCGGCTGGCTGACGAAGAGACAGGGTCACTCGGCAGACGAAGAGACAGGGTCACTCGGCTGACGTACGCGGTTAGTGAGTGCTAAAAATTAACACAACCACACCACGCCCGCTCGCCTGCCTGCCTGCCTGCCTGCCTCGCCTCGCCTCGCCACGCCACGCCACGCCACGCCACGCCCGGCCCGGCCGGCGGCGGCGGCGGCGCGCGCGCGCGTGTGGCACGCCCTTGTCCATTTCTTGACTTCTCAAGTTAAGTGGAATAAATCCCACCATATAAGTCAAGGCAAAAGACCCTTGGACTTCCAATGTGGTACTATTGGTATTCTCCACCATTACACACCATAGAGTTTATTCAATAAATGGGCCAAGCCCATAAAAGATCCAACAATCCCCACCAAACTCTAGGGTTTGTAATGATGAAGTATCAGAATCACAATCCTTTGATATACCAGTTTTCGATGGAGACTGTTAAGTTGAACATCCATCTAGAATAAGAGTTTCACTCATTCACAACTGAACAATGGACTATGCCTTGAATTGACAGTTTTGTGCGAAATAAGATTCACTCAAATCCTTTGCTGATACTTGGCTGCAAAAGGGTATTCCCGCTGTTTAGAAGCATATAAGTCACACTTCAGTGCCTTTCATGAGTATTTAGGGATTACCCAAGTCCCATAGACTGTGACTGGCAGTCTGACTCATATAGGTGTATTCCTCAAAAGATGTTCTGTAGGACAACATCTCACCTTTATAAGACTCTTGGAATACATTAAGGTAAATACCATCCTGCCTTACAGATAGGAAAGATGTGCATCAAAAATGAGTTAAGAAAGGGATCTTTCCTCACAACCTACTCCTAGCTTGTTTCTCCACTCTACTTCACGGGATCTCCGATCACATAGAGCAGGTTACCACTAGAGTAGATCTCACATGGGTCTCATACCCATTTCCCTCGATGCACTATCTATCACATTGCGTGATAGACCCTTAGTGAATTGATCTGCCAGATTGTTCGATGTGTGAACATAATCCACAGTTATAACTCCGGAGTTTTTCAACTTTCTGACAGATTTCAATCTCCTCTTAACATGCCTTGTAGACTTCATGTTATTCCTAGAACTGTTAACCTTTGTAATCACCGTTTGGTTGTCACAGTTCATGGAAATAGCCGGTATCGGTTTTTCAACTACCGATAAGTCCAATAGGAAATCACGAAGCCACTCGGCCTCAGCCCCAGCAGTGTCTAATGCTGCGAGTTCTGCTTCCATTGTAGACTTCGTTAAGATAGTCTGCTTGCAAGACTTCCAGGAAACAGCGCCACCTCCAAACAGAAACACATATCCGCTTGTGGCATAAAGCTCATCAGCATCAGAAATCCAGTTGGCATCACAATAGCCTTCCAGCACTTTTGGGTTTCCGGTATAATGAATACCGTATGGTACCTTTCAAATACCGCAACACTCTCTCAAGAGCACGCCAGTGATCATCTCCTGGTTTCGACACAAACCGACTTAGCTTACTCACAGCATAAGAGATGTCTGGCCTTGTTGCACTTGCAAGGTACATGAGCGAGCCAATGATCTGGGAGTATGTCAATTGATCCCTTGCTATTCTCCGATTCTTTCTCAATAGCACACTAGGATCATAAGGTGTTGGAGCAGGATCACAGTCACTAAAACCAAAGCGACTCAATACCTTTTCCACATAATGGGATTGTAACAAAGTTACCCCACCATCAGCTTCTCTAACAAGCTTGATGTTTAGAATGACATCAGCTTCTCCCAAATCTTTCATCTCAAAATTGCTCGATAGAAGATTTTTAAACTTCCTCAATCACATTGAGATTTGATCCAAAGATCAAGATGTCATCAACATAAAGGCACAGCATAACAGACTCACCCCCACCATACCGATAGTATACACACGTGTCAGATTCATTTACAACAAAGCCAGCTGCTGTAAGAGTATTATCAAACTTTTCATGCCATTGCTTAGGTGCTTGTTTTAGGCCATACAATGATTTTATCAACCTGCACACCTTGTTCTCTTGACCATCCGCAATAAACCCTTCTGGCTGATCCATATAGATCTCCTCATCCAACTCTCCATTTAGGAAAGCTGTCTTAACATCCATCTGATGAATGATAAGACCATAAGAGGCTGCCATGGCTATTAATGTGCGAATTGTAGTCAATCGAGCCACTGGTGAGTAGGTATCAAAGAAATCTTCACCCTCCTTTTGGGTATATCCTTTGGCCACAAGCCTTGCCTTGTACCTCTCGATTGTACCATCAGGCCTAAGCTTTTTCTTGAAGATCCATTTGCAACCTATAGGTTGACAACCATAAGGACGGTCAACGACCTCCCAAGTTCCATTAGACATAATAGATTCCATCTCACTCCTTACTGCTTCCTTCCATAAGTCAGCATCAGGAGAGGAATATGCCTCACTAATGGTAGTTGGTGTGTCTTCCACAAGGTACACTATAAAGTCATTACCAAAGGATTTTGCAACCCTCTGTCTCTTGCTCTTTCGAGTGACTATAGTGTCATCCTCCTCAGGGATGTGCACGTGAGAATCCTCAGCATGATGTATAGGAATCGACAGTTCGTGCTCATGGGGAATTATAGTCTCATGACTTGTATCACTAGGTGTATTCTTCATGGGAAACTCATTCTCAAAAAATGTTGCGTCTCTTGATTCCATGATAGTATCAACATACATATCTGGCACATCAGATTTTATAATTAAGAACCTATACCCAGTGCTGTGAAAAGAGTACCCAAGGAATATACAGTCAACAGTTTTAGGCCCAAGTTTACGCTTTTTGTTGATTGGCACATTCACTTTAGCCAAGCAACCCCAAGTGCGCAAATATGAGAGATTTACTCTTCTCTTTTCCCATTCCTCAAATGGAGTGATCTCTTTGTTCTTTGTTGGAACTCTATTCAGGACATGACATGCTGTCAAAATCGCCTCACCCCACCATGCCTTGGATAATCCCGCTGTACTCAACATGGCATTCACCAAATCTGTTAGAGTGCGGTTTTTCCTTTCAGCAATCCCATTGGATTGTGGTGAGAATGGCGGTGTCCTCTCATGAATAATACCATGTTCCACGCAGAACTCATCGAACACATTAGAGAAATATTCTCCACCTCGGTCGGACCTTAAACGTTTTATTTTCCTCTCAAGTTGGTTCTCTACTTCAGCTTTGTAGGCCTTAAAATAATTGAACGCTTCATCTTTTGTTTTTAAGAGATACACATAGCAAAATCTAGTGGAGTCATCTATAAAAGTGAGAAAGTATCTTTTACCACCTTTGGTCAAAATTCCATTCATCTCGCACAGATCAGAATGAACAAGTTCTAGAGGTGCCAAACTCCTCGCCTCAGCAGCCTTGTGAGGCTTGCGGGGTTGTTTTGATTCAACACACACATGGCACTTAGACTTTTTGACCAAATTAAATTTAGGAATTAAATTTATATTTGCTAACCGCATAAGACAGCCAAAGCTTGCATGACAAAAACGTGAATGCCATAAATCTGACTCATCAGAAAAATGAACAGAATTCACCAGTTTATTACACACATCATGCAGTGATAAGCGGAACAACCCTCCGCAGTCATATCCTTTACCAACAAAAGTACCATGTTTCGACACAACACATTTATTTGACTCAAGAACAACTTTGTAGCCATCTCGACATAGCATAGAAGCACTAACGAGATTCTTCTTGATAGAGGGCACATGCTGCACGCTCTTCAATGGCACCGTCTTTCCCGAAGTAAACTTCAGAATGACCGTACCAACACCAAGAACATGAGCACGCGACCCATTTCCCATTAACAAGGCGCCAGACCTCCCGACCTGGTAGGAGGAGAACATAGAGGCATCAGCACACACATGAATATTTGCACCACTGTCCATCCACCACTCAGGTGAATTACAAACTGAGAGAACAAATGGTAAAGAATTACCATACCCAGATGTTCCATCTCCAGTTTCAGTGGTTACAACATTTGCTGATTTCTTGTCCTGTGTGAACTTGCGATCAGGGCACTCTCTAGCCCAATGTTGATCACTGCCACAGACAAAGCAACCTCCCTTTCCCTTGTTGTTGTTGTTCTTCTTTTTAAACTGTGCTGTATGAACAGGTTTATTTGCGTTCTCTGGTTTGTTCTGGTTTTTCTTCTTGTTAAACTTGCGGAAGTTTCTCTTCTGCACCACATTAGCAGTAGAGGTCTCCACACCTTTTCCATTGTCCTTTGATCTAGCCCTTTCCTCAACATCAAGAGTACCAATGAGCTCCTCCACATTGAACTCTTGTCTCTTATGTTTGAGAGAGGTAGCAAAGTCCTTCCAAGAAGGTGGCAACTTGGCGATTATACCGCCAGCCACAAACTTGTCAGGCAAAGGACAAGGAAAAAGTTCGAGTTCCTTAGCTAGTGCCTGAAACTCATGAGCCTGTTCCACTACAGATCGGTTCTCAACCATCTTGTAGTCATACAGCTGCTCCATGAGGTACAGCTCGCTACCAGCGTCAGTAACTCCAAACTTTCCAACAAGAGCATCCCACAGCTCTTTCCCCGTGGGAAGGATGATATAGCTTTTCTGGAATTTTGTGTCAAGTGCGCTAATCACTGCACCTCGAAAGAGGTTGTCTTCAGCCTTAAACTTAGCCTCATCCTCAGGAGGTAAGTTGACAGGCTTGCCCTCAGCGGCATGAAAACAAGACATTGCAGTTAGCCACAATTCCATCTTAGCTTTCCATATCAAGAAGTTTTTACCATCAAAAGGATCAGGCTTTAGCACAGCAGCAAAACCTCTGACAGAAAAATGCCTAACATTAGGTTTTTGGATTGTTAGAATTATAGGCATTTTCCATATCATTTTAATTCCATAAATTAACATTATGATGATGACATATAAAATATAATTAATCATAAAAATCACTTTCTCAAATATATCCATAACAATATGGATCATGAGAACATAAAGCATATGAATTATATAAATCATATAAATACGATAAACATGTAAACTGACTGAACAATTGAAAATAAACAAATAGAAACATAAACAGTATGATTGTAAAATTAAAACAAACAGATATAACACATTATAAGGTAACAGAACAGATGAGATAAACTCTTTGCTATATATGAAACGGTACAAATGCATATATAAAACATATATAATCTGTAGAATGCAAAACAGTAAGGAAATAAACTGATCATACCCTCTCATGCGCTCTGATCCAGATCCTTGTCCAACTTCCTTTGTCATGTCGTAGATGTTTGGGCAGTCGCGTAGACGCTCCCCAAAAACCTAATTGCCGATCCCCCGTGCAAGGTCTCGAACGACACCGGCTTCGGAGGCACCTGCCCTCTCGCTTCTCTGTGCGCGCAGAGTCACGAGATGGAAATACCCTCAGTCGGCGGCTGGACTGTGATTCTGAAAGTGGTGTGTTCGCGTGTACCGAGTGACAGGGGTGCTCCTCTATTTAACCTCTCGTAGAGGGAAGTTGAAGGAGAAAGGTCGCCGAGTCACGCCAAGAGTCGGCCAGCTCTCGCCGAGTCATGCCATGAGTCGGCCAGCTGAAGGAGAAAGGTCACTCGGCTGGCTGACGAAGAGACAGGGCCACTCGGCTGACGTACGCGGTTAGTGAGTGCTAAAAATTAACACAACCACGCTCGCCTGCCTGCCACGCCCGGCCCGGCCGGCGGCGGCGGCGCGCGCGCGTGGCACCTCCTTGTCCATTTCTTGACTTCTCAAGTTAAGTGGAATAAATCCCACCATATAAGTCAAGGCAAAAGACCCTTGGACTTACAATGTGTTACTATTGGTATTCTCCACCATTACACACCATAGAGTTTATTCAATAAATGGGCTAAGCCCATAAAAGATCCAACAGAACCTTGATCTGATCCAACGAATTTTTCTTATATAAAGAAAAATCCACGTCTCATAATAGGATAATTCTAAATTTCTCGTTTTTAGGGGGTGTTTGGTTGCCCCTGCTAAAATTTAGCTCGGGTCACATCAAGCGTTTGACTTTCAAATAGGAGTATGAAATATAGACCCAACCAACTGGACTAGATTCGTCTCGTCTTTTAATCTTCGGCTGACAAATTAGTTTT
This sequence comes from Zea luxurians, assembly GCA_029449295.1. Lineage (NCBI taxonomy): Eukaryota > Viridiplantae > Streptophyta > Magnoliopsida > Poales > Poaceae > Zea > Zea luxurians. The sequence goes on along the minus strand of JAOPSE010000024.1, from coordinate 15,582,074 downwards.
ATAATCCGACTACATTTAATACCCGGAACGGAGGTTCAAACATTCGATGTGATAGGGGCTAAAGTTTAGTTTGGGGTAACCAAACACCCCCTTAAACAGCGATCGGCACTGTCGTATTCGGTTTTTAAACAGACAGAACGTGTTATAGTAAGATTTTGTCCATACATGAATATCTAGTGACACAAATCGATCAAATTAAAAATGTCACTCCGGATGAATTATTCACCCTCAATTGTATGAAACATCATATCGCTGGCCGTGGAAAAGAATATGAGTATGGCAGAGAGCGAACAGCTAAGAGGCCGGCCTCGACGAGTTAATCAGGAGCAGGCGATGGAAGACGACACGGGCTTGAAGGCGAACTGGGAGGGCGAGGCGTAGGAGAACTTGACGCCGTACTCCGGGCCCATGCCGATGGGGCGGCCGCCGTTGAGGGTGCAGAGCTTGCCGTCCACGCTGAGCACGCCTGGGTCGACGGCCACGGAGGAGCTGAACCCGTCACACGCCAGCTTGACGTTCGCCTGCGTGCAGATGCACCGGTTCTCCACCGTCACCGCATAGACGTTCGCCTTCGAGGGCACCGCGGCCTGCGTCACGGCGAGGTCTGAGAGGCTGCAGGCACCTGCTGGCTGCTGCATTTCCTGCTCGCTCAAACAAACAGGCGTTCCTCACTCGTCAGGGTACGGTGGTATAGGGCGAGAAGAGCTGTCTGTGTGAAAGAAGACGGTCGACATACCTGCGTTAGAAATGCTGAACAGCAGCAGCAAGAGTGCGATGTTCTTCACCATCTTCAAGGTCTCCATTTGTTCTATGTTGTTTCTGTGCGCAAACTTAGCCACCTATTTATACACCAGCTGCCGATGCGTTTACAGAATGTAATACCCGAGGATCACGTACGGAGCTGCATGAAATTAGTAAGCAATCAAATCGCGTATAAATTACCCAAAATTTGCGGCACTGATGCTATTTCACGGCCAAGGGAGAAGTAAATATGGAACGGAAGGATATATGTTCCATAGTTATTTGATTTTGTCCTTTAACTTTTATTCTCCGGAGCCCCTATTGCAGCTCTCCAAGATATCAGCGTGCAGATTTACGAATTGTATTGGTGATGGAAAGCTTGGAAAAAGCAGACAATAAATAGGATAAGAATCCGTTGCTGCAACCAGCTCTTTTAGAGCATCCTAAACAAGGTTGTATTTTATAATATATGGCTTGTGACAATAATACATGTTTCATAAAAATTCATCAAACGGTTATAGAGTTTGGTCTCTTATATCCTGAATATAGTACCCTATATATTAGAGTCATATTCTCGTTTCCTCTTAATCTATAACTATTTATTTCCTATTAACATGATTTCTTTCCTAAATAGCATTATTTAATCTCTAACTGTTGAAGTAAAATTTTTTGAGACCCTAAACACTTTAAATGCAGTTATATTTCATTTTTAGGGCTCTATTTTAGAGCTCTATGTAGGAGATGCTCTCATAGTGTTATTTACACGGTAGTATAATTTTTTCTTCTACTAGAATACAGCTCGTGCTAACACTACAATACTAAGAAAGGGACGGAGAGGTCGATGGCGCGAGGAAAGAGGTTGACAACGATAACGGGGACATGGGAGGGAGAGGGGAAGAGATGAGAGATGATCCAAATAATTTTATTCATTAGATTTAAGCATGGGAGCGATCTAAACTATTGGTTTTGACGGTGTGTTAAGTTTGAGTGTAATTTGTTTAGTGCATTTAGTGGAGGTTATGGGTGTGGTGGTGATTTGGTTGGTTGGATTTTGCAAAGTTTAAACTAGTGGATTATATAGTGGTATAGATGCATGGTTTATTGTTTAAATCGAGAAATAATTTCCAAACCGATTTAACCAAATTTTGTTCAAAGTTTAAAAAATATAAAAATAGTTATTTTCATGGATATTCTATATCTCATATTTAATTTTCATTTTGTTTGAAAAAACATTAATAGTCATTTTATGGTAAAAACAAAAAAAAATCGCCATGCTATTTTAAAATTTGAAAATGAAAAGCAGTTGGGAAATTCAAAAACAGTTTCTTGTTCGCAGATTAGCGAGAAATTAGTAAAAAAACAGGATGGTTAATCCTGCTTATGTCAGATAGCAGTTTGATATTTTCCCACAATTTTATTTTCAATATGTAACGCACAGTTCAGCAAGAAATGGAACTCACTTCTACAGGAGCCTGTATACCTTATTATCCAGTCGAATGGGCACAACAAGCGTCCCTGATGGAGCGCAACTCGGTGGCCGCATCCGCCATGCTGATCCTCTCGAGCGGCACTGCACGCGCGCAGCTGAGCGCGACTCTCACAGCGGAGACAAGGCAGCCGCGTTCCGAGACATGCGCGCCGCCGCCGTCGGAGCCGCAGGGCACCTGGTCATCGAAGCCTTGGACGACCGGCAGCAGGGCCCGGTCGAGGACTTGCTCGATCTTGTCTGGGAACGACGCGGCCACGAACTCCATTAGCGTCAGCCCGTCCTTGAACGCGTCGTCCGTCGGTGACCTCCCGGTGAAAATCTCCAGCAGCGTGATCCCAAAGCTGTAGACGTCGCCGTGCGTGGACACCTTCCCTGTCGTGCCGTACTCTGCGCAGCACACAAATCAAAGCAGAGTTGAGACATGTGACATGTCATGTCATCCAATATGTCTGGCACACTGGATGTTGTAGTTACCTGGCGGGATATACCCAACCGTGCCTCTCAAGCCAACTGTGCTTGTGTCGTTGCAAGTGTCGTGGCTCCCGGACTCATGTAGCAGCTTCGCAAGGCCCAAGTCGCCCACCACCGCCCTCATGTCCTCGCCGAGGAGAACGTTACTGGGCTTGACGTCGCAGTGGACGATCGGCGGTACGGAGCTGGTGTGGAGGTAGCAGAGCGCGTCGGCGATGTCGACGGCGATGTTGAGCCTCTGGATCACGCTCAGGCTCTTCACGATCCTCGGCTCTTCAGACCTGGGGTTCACGCCCAGCCACCTGTCCAGGCTGTAGTTGGGCATGAACTCGAACACCAGCGCTCTGAAGTCGTCGCCTCTCGCGTCCGCGCCGACGCAGCAGGTAAGTATCCTGACGAGGTTCCGGTGCCGGACGTTCCGTAGCGCCTCGCACTCCGACACGAACGTCTTGGAGGCACCGACCTGGCAGAGATCGAACACCTTGACGGCCACGGCGACCTTCTCGGGCGCCGAGTCCGGAGCGCCCTTGGGCACCAGGGGGAGGGCACCCAGGTACACGGACCCGAACTTGCCTACGCCGATCAGGTTGGTGTCCGCGAAGCCGTTTGTAGCTCTGTCCAGACCGGCGTACGATATTCTCTGATAGTTCATCATGCCACCGAGGACGTCATCCGCCGGCGGCGTTGCGTCATCAGGTTTTTTATCTGTTTGTCCGGCCACTTTGCTGTACCACTGGAACATGCTGAGGAGTATGGCCGAGAAGAGAGCGATGCTTAGGACAGGCACCACTATGTGGAGAAGCCATCGTGTGTCCCTGGAAGCTGGACACCGGGGCAGGTCGAGCTCCGGGACGCCACCGCAGAGTCCCGCGTTCCCTGCGATCTTGAGCCCGGAAGTGTTGGCGAATATGCCGCGCAGGGGCACGCTGCCGTCGAGATGGTTGTAGGACAAGTCCAGCTCGACCAGGGATCTCAGGTCCTCCAGTTCCTCCGGGACGGCTCCTGTCAGGTCGTTTCTGGACAAGTACAGCTCCTGCAGGCCAGACATGTTGCCGAGCTCCGGTGGGATGCTCCCGGACAACCCGTTGCTCGCCAGGCCGAGTCTCCTGAGACCCTTGAGCTTGCTCAGCGACGGAGGGATAGTTCCATGGAAGGAATTGAAATCCAGATCAAGAAACTCTAGGCTCTGGCACTGCTCCAGCTCTTCTGGCAGCTGACCGGAGAATTTGTTCCCGGATAGCGCTAGCTGAGCAAGGTTGGTGAGGCTGGAGACGTCGGAGGGAAGAGGGCCGTCTAGCTGGTTGTGAGACAAGTCCATGGTGGACGACAAGGACGGCAGGGAGAAGATTTCCCTTGGGACTTGGCCGGTGAGGGCGTTGCCCGAGAGGTTGAGCGAGGTTAGGTGGTTCAGGTTGGCTAGAGTGTCGGGGATGAACCCACTCAGCGCGTTACTGCTCAGATCAAGCTCCAGGAGCTGGGTGAGGTCGCCGATGGAGGATGGGATTGGCCCCGTCAACCCGTTCCCCTGCAACGCCAACTTCGTGAGGTTCTTCATGTTCCCAATCCCTGCTGGGATGGTGCCGTTGAGGAGGTTGGATTCGAGGCCCAACGTTGTGAGCCCGATGAGGTCGCCGATTGCCGGTGGAATAGACCCGGAGATGCGGTTTTTCCCTAGGTTCAGTGCTTGAATCTCCCTCGGGAGGCGGGCAATGGAGCCTGGCAACTGGCCACCGAGCTTGTTGTCGTCAAGGGCGAGGACCTGCAGGCTGCCGCAGTTGGTAAGATGGTCCAGGAACTCCCAGCCTTGCTCGTCGCTCGCCGTCAGCTGGTTGCCCGACATGTACAGCCACTGTGGGCAGAGCATGCCGATCTCGGGAGGCACCTGCCCAGTGAAGCTGTTGTTTGCTAGGACGAGTGACGTCAGACTGGAGGCCTTGCCAAGCGCCGCGGGGATGGGGCCCGTCAGGCTGTTGCCGCCGAGGTACAGGGCCCTGAGATTGGCCATGCGCGCGCCGGCGTAGGGCGGGAGGACGCCACGGAACGCGTTGTTGGTGAGGGCAAGAAACTGGAGCGACGACATGTTGAAGAAGCCTGGAGGGATCTCCCCTTCCAGCAGGTTCTGGTACGCGCTGAACGTCTGGAGGGATGGAAGCTCCGCGAGGCCAGCGGGCAGGCTGCCTCGCAGGCAGTTCTCGTCGAGCCTGAGGGCCTGCAGCCCCGTGAGGCTGCCGAGCGACGGCGGGATCTCGCCGGACAGCGCGTTCTGGTGCAGGTACAGGTACGTGAGGTTGGGGAGCGCGCCGAGCCACGCGGGGATGGCGCCGGTGAGGCTGTTGTTGTTGAGGTACAGGAATTGGAGGCCGGTGCAGCCGCGGAGGCTGTCCGGGATCTCTCCGCTGATGCCGCCGTTGTCGCAGAGGCTGAGGTACCGCAGGCGCCGCAGCCCGCCGATGGTCGCTGGGATGCGCCCGGAGAGCTGGTTCTTCTCGAGGACGAGGTACTCGAGGTACGTGAGGTTGCCGACGGCCGCGGAGACCGTGCCGGTGAGCCCGAGGCCGGAGACGTTCAGCGACGTGACGTGCCCGTCGTCCGTGCACGCCACGCCGGGCCACTGGCAGAAGTGCGACGTGCTGTTCCACGACTGCAGCGCACCGGACGACACGCTGGCCCTGAACGCCCGCAGCGCGTCCCGCTCGATGTCGGACTCGGAGTCGGACCGCTGCGCGCCTGCCGCTAGCAGGAACATGGTAAGCGACAGCAGCAGATGCAGTGCGTGCGGCGCAGCCGGTTGCGCTTGCGCCGCCGCCATGGTCGTCACGGCCTTGTTGTGTGAGATTCTGCGTGGTTTCTCCCTTTTCGTGTGTGCTAATGGATGGCAAGGCGTCCAGGCTTATAAAGGGTGTTGCCGCGGGAAACTGCAACTGCTGACTAGTGCAAACAGAGAGCATGCTTGGATGGTGTCTGCTCTGGTTTCAGAGTTGTGCCGAACGGTCCTACAAAAACTCGTCAATTTAGGCAGCTGACATCGCGGTACACTTGTCTTGACAGCGATCATTACGTGCGTAGACTTAACTGTGAGTGACTTTTGCCACATGAGTAGAGCTGGACTGTTCTTGGTGTTTGCCTTGACCATTTCCCTCTCTTGGTGATTGATTATACCAGCCAATTCAAACATAGTATGTCACCGACACCGAGCCAAACCGAACGCCGAGTTGATGATGGCGGCGGGAAATTCGGTTCTGATGACATCGTCCTTTGATCGTTCTCGCCCTTCTTGCTGACTTTGCATAATTGTGCTGTCGTTTCCTCTGCTCAGGCAATTCCATTGGTTCCACCATTAAAATTACGATTAAGAAACATGCAAGTGCACGCCAGTAAATAATGGGCAATTCTATTGGGGGTTAAAATTAATGATGAAGTTGGTCCTTTTTCTTTAATACTCATAAGAACCTCCGACAAGTTGACCTCCTTTCTCCAATTCTTTTTAACACAGTTGTGGAGATGTTGGCTATACTTCTCTCAAAAGCAAAGGTAAATAATCAATTTGTAGGCGTGGTTTCCTCATCTAGTGGAGGGGAGACTTTCTATCCTACAATATGCGGATGATACCGTTGTTTTAATGGATCGTAGCTAGCTTGGAACATGCACATAATGTAAAACTTCTCCTGACTGCTTTTGAACAAATGTCAGGTTTAAAATCAACTTTCGCAAGAGTGGGCTCATTTGATATGGTTTAGCTAAGGACTATAAACACTGTTATTCTTGTATTTTTGGTTGTGGAATCGGTTCATTACCTTTCAAATACCTTGGGATTCTCATGACACATTGCAAACTACGCAATAGCGAGTCACAGTGTGTCATTGATAAATTCGAAAAAAGATTAAATTCTTGGAAAGGTAAATTACATTCTTCTGGTGATCGCCTAGTGCTCCTTAATTCTGTTTTAAGCAATCTCTCCATTTTTATGATGTCCTTTTTTAGGTGCCGTCAGGAGTGTTAGCAAAACTAGATGTCATCCGCTCCCGATTCTATTGGCAAAGCGAACATTTTAAAAATAAATATAGATTGACAAAATGGAAGCTCATTTGTCAACCTAAAGAGGTTGGTGTCACATCCGGATCTAAGGACAAATCCAAATGCATCTCATATGTCTACGAGGATCTAGTCTCACACATATGATGACTCAGTATACAAAAATCAATATCATAATCTTTATTACATGACGAGGTTTCTGTATAAAATAACTAAATAAAAATACACCATATGACGACAACGATCCTCCACAACCATAATTGACTGGGAGACGATGACTTAGATTTCTCTGAACTCATCTTCATGATCCTTCTCTAGCCTGCGGTATGTTGGGGGCTCATCAAGTGTCACTAGTAGAACGAGCTCTAAGCCTATGATGGGTTCTACTTTTTACAGACGGTTTTGGTTATCGCGCGCCAGTGATACAAAAATTGACGAGCCTAATTAAAAAAACCGCTCGTGGAAACACATTTCCACTGGCGGTTTTGTAACACAAACGCTAATGGAAACCGTCCATTTTCATTGGTGGTAGGTGAAAGTCGCCTAGAGGGGGGTGAATATGACGAATCTGAAATTTATAAACTTAAGCACAACTACAAGTCGGGTTAGCATTAGAAATATAAGCGAGTCCGAGAGAGAGGGTGAAAAACAAATCGCAAGCAAATAAGGAGTGAGACACAAGGATTTGTTTTACTGAGGTTCGGTTCTTGCAAACCTACTCCCCGTTGAGGTGGTCACAAAGACCAGGTCTCTTTCAACCCTTTCCCTCTCTCAAACGGTCACTTAGATCGAGTGAGCTTCTCTTCTCAATCACAAGGGACACTAAGTCTCCGCAAGGACCACCACACAATTGTTGTCTCTTGCCTCGGTTACAATTGAGTGAATCACAAGAAAGAATGAGAAAGAAAAGAAGCAATCCAAGCGCAAGAGCTCAAATGAACACAAATGTCACTCTCTCTAGTCACTATTGATTTGGAGTGATTCCGGACTTAGGAGAGGATTTGATCTCTTTGGTTGTGTCTAGAATTGAATGTTATAGCTCTTGTAAGGTATAGGAAGTCTGAAAACTTGGATGCCATTGAATGTGGGGTGGTTGGGGGTATTTATAGCCCCAACCACAAAACTAGCCGTTTGGTGGAGGCTGCTGTCGCATGGCGCACTGGACACTGTCCGGTGCGCTAGCCACGTCACCCGGACGTTAGGGTTCGACCGTTGGAGCTTTGATAGGTGGGGCCTTCTGGCTGTTCGGTGGTGCACCGGACATCTCCTGTAGACTGTCCGGTGCGCCTTCTTGCGCTGCTCTGACTCTGGCGCGCACTGTAGCGCATTGAATGCGTTGCAGGTGACCGTTGGCGCTGAAGTAGCCGTTGCTCCGCTAGCACACCAGACAGTCCGGTGAATTATAGCGGAGCGCCCTCTGATTTTCCCGAAGGTGACGAGTTTGGAGCTGAGTTCCCTGGTACACCGGACAGTCCGGTGCGCTAGATCAGGGCAGCCTTCGGTTATCTTTTGCTCCCTTTGTTTGAACCTGTAAGGAAAATGGACCCCGGGCCTTTTGGCTAATTGAGTTTTGGTGTTTGATGAACAACACAATCCGTGAACTAATAAGTTGTCTAGTATTTATGTTTGTAGTTCACAGGATGCGAAGAGAATTGGACCAAGGCAATGAGGATGCAACACCTCAAAAGAAGACATAAAAAGATGCATAGGAGTCCAAGACTCAAGAACAAAGAAGCCCGAAGAAATCAGCGAAGAAATCCAAGACGAGGGCTGTCAGCCAGCGCCTGGTGGCGCACCGGACATCGGTGTCCGGACTGTCCGGTGAGGCACCAGACAGTCTGCGCAGAGAGGCCGCAGACAGGCGCTCTCTGGCTGTAGCACCGGACTGTCCGGTGTGCCAACGGGCAGACGGCAACGGTCGAATCCAACGGTCGGATCCAACGGTCGACTGCTACAGACCCCAACGGTCGGCTGACGCACCGTGCACCGGACATCTACTGTGCACTGTCCGGTGTGCACCGGACTGTCCGGTGCACCCGACGACAGAAAGCTGCTGCTTTCTGTCCAACGGCTAGTTGGGGGCTTGGAGGCTATAAATACCACCCCAACCGGCCATTCTCAAGTGTGAGAGCCCAAGCAACATACCAAGGCACATAGTGCATATTTCCAAGAGCTCAAACACCCAAGTGCTTAATAGAATCACTCGGTGATTAGCATAGGTGCTTTGCGAAGTGCTTAGGTTAGTTAGACCGCTTTAGCGCTTGCTCTAGGTGAATCCTAGTTAGTTGAGTGAGTTTAGAAAAACCACACAACCCCTCGGCTCTTGCGCGAGCCGTTGTAATTGTACCGAGTGGGGCGTAAGTCTTGCGAGACCGTGACAACCGCGTTTGTGTCACGGCCGCCACCGTGTACCGGAGGGAACGAGGCCCGCGGCGTTTCGGCCGGAAGCTCGATAGTGGAGACGGCGGGGAGCGTCCGGGAGGAGCCGGAAGCGGAGCACCACTTGCGCGTGGAGAAGGCCCGCGGCTCTCTACGGAGTTACTCGACCGTGGTGCTTGGCCCTCGCGTGGGCTTCCCTTTGCGTAGGGGCACCAACGAGGATTAGTCGGGACCTTGCGCGGTTCCGGATACCTCGGTAAAAATACCGGCGTCATCCACGAGAGTTTGCTTCTCTACTTAGCTCTTTACATTCCGCATTTATATTAAGCATTTAAGTTTCAATCTTGTAGTCATACTTATTTAGTGTAGATTGAAACTTAGCCTTTTGCGGTAGAGATAGCAACATTTAGACAAAACCTAGTTTGCACATTCCAGTTTTGATTATTTGCATAGGTTTTGCTCTAGGGATTTATTTGTGGCCTAGTTTAGTAAAAGTTTTAGAAGTCCTAATTCACCCCCCCCTCTTAGGCGTCACCTGTTTCCTTCAAGTGGTATCAGAGCCCGGTTTGGCTCATTTGAAACGCTTTAGCTTCACCGCTAAAAGAGCCGACGCTTTTTAAAGGAAGGGATGGATACCCATAGGCCACCACACTTCGACGGCACTAACTTCCCATATTATAGTGCTAGAATGGCTTGTTACCTAGAGGCCGTTGATCTAGGTGTTTGGAGAGTCACTCGTGACGGGATGAAACCCCTCAAGAATCCCGAGAAACCCACCACGAGTGAGGAAAAAGAAATTCATTTAAATGCTAGAGCCAAAAATTGCTTGTATGAATCTCTTAGCATGGATATTTTTAATCAAGTATTTACCTTGAAAACTGCTAATGAGATTTGGCTAAAATTGCATGAGCTCCATGACGGCACATCCAATGTCCGTGAGCAAAAACATTGCCTAGTCTTAAATGAGTATAATTCTTTTGCTATGAAAGATGATGAGCTTGTTAGAGACATGTATTCTCGTTTAAATCTAATTATCAATGAGCTCAATTCTATTGGCATTAATAAGCTAGGTGATGCGGACATTGTGAGGAAGATTATCTCCCTGCTACCACAACAAAGATATGGGAGCATCATCACCATCCTTCACAACATGGAGGACTTGAGCAACATGACCCCGACCATCGTGATTGGGAAAATCGCGGCCTTTGAGATGTCGCGAAAAATGAGTCGGGGAGAGGAGCCAACTTCCTCAAGGCCATATGCTTTTGCATGTGATGAGAGGAAGGGCAAAAAGAAGGCTCCCACTCCAAGTTCCTCAAGTGAAGAAGAGGAAGAAGAAGAAAGTGATGATGATGAAGATAATCAACCATGCACATCATCCTCCGAGGACGAAGAAACAATCCGACGCGTCGGAAAGGTAATGAGGATGATCCGCAAGATTAATCTAATGGGTGTGCCCCTGCAGGTCGAGGATCTTCTCTTTAACATTGACAGGAAAAAGCAAAGGAAGAGAGGATGCTTCGCATGTGGTGAGAAGGGCCACTTCAGGGACAACTGTCCAAATATGGCCAAACCCAAAAAGGAGAGGAGCAAAGGCAAGGCGCTCACAAGTGTTAGAACTTGGGATGATTCTTCAAGTGAAGATGAACCTCCAAGGACGCGCAGCCACAGGTCCTCATCACACTCATCACGGTCATCACACAAATGCCTTATGGCAAGAGGTAACAAAAGCATTCCATCCTCTAGTGATGAAAGTAGTAGTGATGATGAAGGTGAGGGAAAGGCCTCTCTAGAAGAACTTGCGGAAGCCGTTAATTTTTTCCAGGATGTTTGCACTAAGCAAAAGGCTCAACTTAAAACTTTGAAAAATAAGTTGGTTAGCTCTCAAAATGATTACAAAGGTTTGCTAGAAAAATTTGAAACTTTTGCAAACTTAAATAGTGAGCTATCAACTAAAATTGAGCTATTAGAATCTAGTGCTCCATCCACTGCTACCGATGATAGCCTTATTAAAAAGAATGAAAAACTTAAGGCTAAGTTAGCTAGCTCCCAAGAAGTTATTGAAAATTTGCTAGAGAAAATGGAAATTCTTAGCATACACAATAATGAGCTAACTACTAAGCTAGAAAACATTGGTAGCACCCCAGCAGCATCTTTAGTTGAAATACCTGAAATAATTAAGAAAGATGCTTCTACTTCCTGCTTTGATTTAATTAATGATTCTAACCCCTGCAACCAAGTCGTTGTTGAGAATATTGTTGTAGAGACATGTTCGGATGAGGTTGCAAAGGAAAATGAACAATTAAAGCAAGAAGTGGCTCGCCTTGGCAAGGCTTTGTATGACAAGAAAGGCAAAGCCAAACAAGTCCGACCTCCACAGGATAACACCACTGCGGGAGTGAACAAGCCTGTAGAGGGAGAAACTGTGATTTGTAGGCTATGCCACAAGGAAAGCCACAAGTCTTTCCAATGCAAGGCGATGACCGGGGATAAACAAAGGCAAAAGCTCAAGCAAAAGCCGTCAAGCAAAATCTCCAACACCTACATCAAAAAGGTGAACAAAAAGGATGCTACACCATATTTGATCAAGAAGAAAAAGAACGGAAAGGTGATAGCAATCAAGGCCAACAAGCAAGCCAACAAAGGAAAAGGGGCCAAACGCATCTGGGTGCCAAAGGAGATAATCTCAACCATGAAAAGCACCAAGAAGGTTTGGATCCCTAAAGGGAAGTGAGTGGACCGAAGGTCTTGGGAAATTTGGAGACTTGGCAAATTTGGGATGTATATCATGGGATACATCATATTGGATCAAGTTAATTGCCAAGTGGGTTAGTGAAAATTTTGGACCCAAATTTCCCACCCATGACTAAGGTAACTAGTTTTATTATATTTCTCGTCTTTAGATATGCGTATCTATTTATCTTTTATCTAGTTTACCTTTCTTGCCTAGTATTAAATGTGTTATGTACTTTTGTTTAAAAGCATGCATACTAGGTAAATCACATGGTAGGATTGCTTGCTTTCAATTCATATACTTAAGCAAACCTACATGGTTTAAAATGTTTATTTAAGCACGGCACATAGCTTCTATATCACTCCATAGTAAATGATGCATAAATTGAAAATTTTGATTTCTACAAAGTGTATCATTTAACTTATATGTGTGCCAAAGTTTGGATTATGGATAATTTGCCCCTCTTGATATCGAATCAAAGTGCATGTCTCCTACAAGTATTCAAAACTTGTATGCACACCTTTAGGGGGAGGTTACTCTATAATCTAACACTTTGAGACTAACACCTTTTCAAGTCTATTTCATGTGATAGTCTCATTGTAAGGAAAATGAAGTCCCCGGAGAAAGACAACAATCTTCCACTGCAAAATCTCCAAGAACTCTCATGTCTCTCAAGCTCGCCATTGATCTTCAATTGGTATCTTTTGAGACTACATTCAGTATCATTTACATGTCTTCTCCAATATTTGATTAGACTATATTTCATATCATATGCTTCCATGTTGCAAAAATGCATAAGTAGTTAACTCATATTCTGTTACCTATGCATAAGGAAAGTTAGTCTTTTCAAATCCTGTCTTGCACCTCTAATTTTCACATGCTTTTTCCTAAGTAGAGGATCTCTGTCAGGGGGAGTATTTCTTCATCTCTAAAGGGGGAGAAAAACTCTTTCTAAAGGAGAATACTCATTTAGGGGGAGTAATCTTTTGAGGACTCCTTCAAGTGGTATTATTCACATAGTTTAATTTAATATCCTTCTAGTGATATCATTTGATACAATTCTTGATGAGGGCAAGCTTTTATTTACTTCCTACATGCTTTTAATGTCTTCCTTTTCGGTGGTTGATGCCAAAGGGGGAGAAGTTTAGGGACCAAAGCAATGAAAACTATATCAAACACCAAACACCACAAATTTAAAATTTCATATCTTCAAATAAGTCCTACAAGTGGTTTTGGTTATTTGGTCCAAAAATAGGAAGTAAGTGAATTATGGAGTTAGGGGGAGGCTTAAGTCCATAATATCACATTGTGGGGACAATCATGCATCTTAGCAAGTAGATTGCATATTTTCACTCAGATTCTTGTATTATTTGCTTGCTTTGGTTGTGTTGTCATCAATCACCAAAAAGGGGGAGATTGTAAGGAAAATGGACCCCGGGCCTTTTGGCTAATTGAGTTTTGGTGTTTGATGAACAACACAATCCGTGAACTAATAAGTTGTCTAGTATTTATGTTTGTAGTTCACAGGATGCGAAGAGAATTGGACCAAGGCAATGAGGATGCAACACCTCAAAAGAAGACATAAAAAGATGCATAGGAGTCCAAGACTCAAGAACAAAGAAGCCCGAAGAAATCAGCGAAGAAATCCAAGACGAGGGCTGTCAGCCAGCGCCTGGTGGCGCACCGGACATCGGTGTCCGGACTATCCGGTGAGGCACCAGACAGTCTGCGCAGAGAGGCCGCAGACAGGCGCTCTCTGGCTGTAGCACCGGACTGTCCGGTGTGCACCGGACTGTCCGGTGTGCCAACGGGCAGACGGCAACGGTCGAATCCAACGGTCGGATCCAACGGTCGACTGCTACAGACGCCAACGGTCGGCTGACGCACCGTGCACCGGACATCTACTGTGCACTGTCCGGTGTGCACCGGACTGTCCGGTGCACCCAACGACAGAAAGCTGCTGCTTTCTGTCCAACGGCTAGTTGGGGGCTTGGAGGCTATAAATACCACCCCAACCGGCCATTCTCAAGTGTGAGAGCCCAAGCAACATACCAAGGCACATAGTGCATATTTCCAAGAGCTCAAACACCCAAGTGCTTAATAGAATCACTCGGTGATTAGCATAGGTGCTTTGCGAAGTGCTTAGGTTAGTTAGACCGCTTTAGCGCTTGCTCTAGGTGAATCCTAGTTAGTTGAGTGAGTTTAGAAAAACCACACAACCCCTCGGCTCTTGCGCGAGCCGTTGTAATTGTACCGAGTGGGGCGTAAGTCTTGCGAGACCGTGACAACCGCGTTTGTGTCACGGCCGCCACCGTGTACCGGAGGGAACGAGGCCCGCGGCGTTTCGGCCGGAAGCTCGATAGTGGAGACGGCGGGGAGCGTCCGGGAGGAGCCGGAAGCGGAGCACCACTTGCGCGTGGAGAAGGCCCGCGGCTCTCTACGGAGTTACTCGACCGTGGTGCTTGGCCCTCGCGTGGGCTTCCCTTTGCATAGGGGCACCAACGAGGATTAGTCGGGACCTTGCGCGGTTCCGGATACCTCGGTAAAAATACCGGCGTCATCCACGAGAGTTTGCTTCTCTACTTAGCTCTTTACATTCCGCATTTATATTAAGCATTTAAGTTTCAATCTTGTAGTCATACTTATTTAGTGTAGATTGAAACTTAGCCTTTTGCGGTAGAGATAGCAACATTTAGACAAAACCTAGTTTGCACATTCCAGTTTTGATTATTTGCATAGGTTTTGCTCTAGGGATTTATTTGTGGCCTAGTTTAGTAAAAGTTTTAGAAGTCCTAATTCACCCCCCCTCTTAGGCGTCACCCGTTTCCTTCAGAACCCTTTCTTTTGACTTGTATTGGTTTATTGTGAACCTTCGGCACCTGTAAAAACTCATAATCTAGAGCAAACTAGTTAGTCCAATTATTTGTGTTGGGCAATTCAACCACCAAAATCAATTAGGAAAAGGTGTAAGCCTATTTCCCTTTCAATCTCCCCCTTTTTGGTGATTGATGCCAACACAAACCAAAGCAAATATGGAAGTGCAGAATTAAACTAATTTGCATAATGTAAGTGCAAAGGTTGCTTGGAATGAAACCAATAAATATTACTTACTAGATGCGCATGGATGGCTTTTCTTCTTATTAACATTTTGGACCACGCTTGCACCACATGTTTTGTTTTGTAAAATGTTTTGGAAATTCTTTTAAAGTTCTTTTGCAAATAGTCAAAGGTAAATGAATAAGATTTTGAGAAGCATTTTCATGTTTTGAAATTTTCTCCACCTGGTTCAGATGCTTTTCCTTTGACTAAACAAAACTCCCCCTTAATGAAATCCTCCTCTTAGTGTTTAAGAGGATTTTAGATATTAATTTTGAAGAGGGTATTCCAATTTGAAATTATATCAGAAATAAGGTACCAATTGAAAACTTCTTTTAATACCAATTAAAAGACTACAATTTTTGAAATTGGTGGTGGTGCGGTCCTTTTGCTTTGGGCTAATACCCTCTCCCCCTTTGGCATGAATCGCCAAAAACGGATGCTTGAGTGAAATATAAACCCTTTTTAAACTACTCTCTCCCCCTTTGGATAGAAGTATAGGAGTGAAGATTATACCAAAGTTGGAGAGTTTATGCGGAGCGACGGCGAAGGATGAATGATTCGATGGAGCGGAGTGGAAGCCTTGTCTTCGCCGAAGACTCCTTTTCCCTTTCAATCTATGACTTAGCATGAAATGGACTTGAAAGAACACATTAGTCATAGCACATGAAAGAGATGATCAAAGGTATATATATGAGCTATGTATGCAAAATATCATTCAAAATTCCTAGAATCAAGAATATTTAGCTCATGCCTAAGTTTGGAAAAGGTTTGTTCATCCAATGGCTTGGTAAAGATATCGGCTAATTGTTCTTTGGTGCTAACATATGCAATCTCGATATCCCCCTTTTGTTGGTGATCCCTTAGAAAATGATACCGAATGGCTATGTGTTTAGTGCGGCTATGCTCAACGGGATTATCCGCCATGCGGATTGCACTCTCATTATCACATAGAAGAGGAACTTTGGTTAATTTGTAACCATAGTCCCGAAGGGTTTGCCTCATCCAAAGCAATTGCGTGCAACAATGGCCTGCGGCAATATACTCGGCTTCGGCGGTTGAAAGAGCCACAGAATTTTGCTTCTTTGAAGCCCAAGACACCAGAGATCTTCCCAAGAACTGGCAAGTCCCCGATGTGCTCTTTCTATTAATTTTACACCCTGCCCAATCGGCATCGAAATAACCAATTAAATCAAATGTGGATCCCCTGGGGTACCAAAGGCCAAACTTAGGAGTATAAACTAAATATCTCAAGATTCGTTTTACGACCCTAAGGTGAACTTCCTTAGGATCAGCTTGGAATCTTGCACACATGCATACAGAAAGCATAATAACCGGTCGTGAAGCACATAAATAGAGTAAAGAACCTATCATCGACCGGTATACCTTTTGATCGACGAATTTACCTCCCGTGTCGAGGTTGAGATGCCCATTAGTTCCCATGGGTGTCTTGATGGGCTTGGCATCCTTCATCCCAAACTTGGTTAGAATGTCTTGAATGTACTTCGTTTGGCTAATGAAGGTGCCCTCTTGGAGTTGCTTCACTTGAAATCCTAGGAAATATTTCAACCCATCATAGACATCTCGAATTTTTGTGTCATGATCCAGCTAAACTCTTCACAAGTAGATTCATTAGTAGACCCAAATATGATATCATCAACATAAATTTGGCATACAAACAAATCATTTGCAAGTGTTTTAGTAAAGAGTGTAGGATCTGCTTTTCCGACTTTGAATCCGTTAGCAATAAGAAAATCTCTTAGGCATTCATACCATGCTCTTGGGGCTTGCTTGAGCCCATAAAGCGCCTTAGAGTCTATAAACATGGTTAGGATACTCACTGTCTTCAAAGCCGGAAGGTTGCTCAACATAGACCTCTTCCTTGATTGGTCCATTGAGGAAGGCACTTTTCACGTCCATTTGATAAATCTTGAAGCCATGGTAAGTAGCATAGGCAAGTAAAATGCGAATTGACTCAAGCCTAGCTACAGGTGCATAGGTTTCACCGAAATCCAAACCTTCGACTTGTGAATATCCCTTGGCCACAAGTCGGGCTTTGTTCCTTGTCACCACACCATGCTCGTCTTGTTTGTTGCGGAAGACCCACTTGGTTCCTACAACATTTTGGTTAGGACGTGGAACTAAATGCCATACCTCATTCCTCGTGAACTTGTTGAGCTCCTCTTGCATCTCCATCACCCAATCTGAATCTTGAAGTGCTTCCTCTACCCTATGTGGCTCAATAGAGGAAACAAAAGAGTAATGCTCACAAAAATGTGCAACACGAGATCTAGTGGTTACCCCCTTATGGATGTCGCCGAGGATGGTGTTCATGGGGTGATCTCGTTGGATTGCTTGGTGGACTCTTGGGTGTGGCGGCCTTGGAACTTGCTCATCCTCCTTGTCTTGATCTTTTGCATCTCCCCCTTGATCATTGCCCTCCTCTTGAGGCGGCTCATCTTCTTGATCTTCTTCTTCATCATCTTGAGCCTCATCCTCATCTTGAGTTGGTGGAGATGCTTGCATGGAGGAGGATGGTTGATCTTGTGCTTGAATGGGCTCTTCAGATTTCTTAGGACACACATCCCCAATGGACATGTTCCTTAGCACGACGCACGGAGCCTCTTCATCATCTAATTCATCAAGATCAACTTGCTCTACTTGAGAGCCATTAGTCTCATCAAACACAATGTCACAAGAAACTTCAACTAGTCCAGCGGACTTGTTAAAGACTCTATATGCCCTTGTGTTTGAATCATATCCTAGTAAAAAGCCTTTACAGCCTTAGGAGCAAATTTGGACTTTCTACCTTTTTTAACAAGAATAAAACATTTGCTACCAAAGACTCTAAAATATGAAACATTTCGCTTTTTACCGGTGAGGAGTTCGTAAGATGTCTTCTTGAGGATTCGGTGTAGATACAACCGGTTGATGGCGTAGCAAGTGGTGTTGACCGCCTCGGCCCAAAACCGATCCGAAGTCTTATACTCATCAAGCATGGTTCTTGCCATGTCCAATAGAGTTCTATTCTTCCTCTCCACTACACCATTTTGTTGTGGCGTGTAGGGAGAAGAGAACTCATGCTTGATGCCCTCCTCCTCAAGGAAGCCTTCGATTTGCGAATTATTGAACTCCGTCCCATTATCGCTTCTAATTTTCTTGATCCTCAAGCCGAACTCATTTTGAGCCCGTCTCAAGAATCCCTTTAAGGTCTCTTAGGTTTGAGATTTTTCCTGTAAAAAGAATACCCAAGTGAAGCGAGAATAGTCATCCACAATAACTAGACAGTACTTACTCCCGCCGATTCTTATGTAAGCGATCGGGCCGAATAGGTCCATGTGGAGGAGCTCGAGTGGCCTGTCAGTCGTTAAGATGTTCTTATGTGGATGATGAACACCAACTTGCTTCCCTGCTTGGCATGCGCTACAAATCCTGTCTTTCTCAAAATGCACATTTGTTAGTCCCAAAATGTGTTCTCCCTTTAGAAGCTTGTGAAGATTCTTCATCCCAACATGGGCTAGTCGGCGATGCTAGAGCCAACCCATGTTAGTCTTAGCGATTAAGCAAGTATCGAGTTCAGCTCTATTGAAATCAACTAGGTATAGCTGACCCTCTAATACTCCCTTAAAAGCTACTGAATCATCACTTCTTCTAAAGACAGTAACACCTGTATGCGTGAAAAGACAGTTGTAACCCATTTTACATAATTGAGAAACAGAAAGCAAGTTGTAATCTAAAGAGTCTACAAGAAAAACATTGGAAATGGAATGGTCAGGTGATATAGCAATTTTACTCAATCCTTTGACCAAACCTTGGTTTCCATCCCCGAATGTGATAGCTCGTTGGGGATCTTGGTTTTTCTCGTAGGAGGAGAACATCTTTTTCTCCCCTGTCATGTGGTTTGTGCACCCGCTATCAATGATCCAACTTGAGCCTCCGGATGCATAAACCTACAAAACAAATTTAGTTCTTGATTTTAGGTACCCAAACAGTTTTGGGTCCTTTGACATTAGATACAAGAACTTTGGGTACCCAAACACAAGTATTTGACCCCTTGTGTTTGTCTCCAACATACTTGGCAACTACCTTGCCGGATTTGTTAGTCAAAACATAAGATGCATCAAAAGTTTTAAATGAAATGCTAGGTTCATTTGATGCACTAGGAGCTTTCTTCTTAGGCAATTTAGCATGGGTTGATTGCCTAGAACTAGATGTCTCACCCTTATACATAAAAGCATGATTAGTGCCAGAGTGAGACTTCCTAGAATGAATTCTCCTAATCTTATGCTCGGGATAGCCGGCAGGGTACAAAATGTAACCCTCGTTACCCTGAGGCATGGGAGCCTTGCCCTTAACAAAGTTAGATAATCTTTTAGGAGGGGCATTAAGTTTTACATTGTCCCCCTTTTGGAAGCCAATGCCATCCTTGATGCCAGGACGTCTCCCACTATAAAGCATACTACGAGCAAATTTATATTTTTCATTATCTAGCTCATGCTCGGCAATTTTAGCATCTAATTTTGCTATATGATCATTTTGTTGTTTAATTAAAGCCATGTGATCATGAATAGCATCAATGTTAACATCTCTACATCTAGTGCAAATAGAAACATGTTCAACGGTAGATGTAGAGGGTTTGCAAGTTTTTAGTTCAACAATCTTAGCATGTAAAATGTCATTTTCACTCCTAAGATCGGAAATGGAAGTATTGCAAACATCTAAGTCTTTAGCCTTAGCAATCAATTTCTCATTTTCAATCCTAAGGCTGGCAAGAGAAGCATTCAATTTTTCAATCTTAGCAATAGAAATAGCATGATCATTTGTAAGATTGGCATATGAATCATCACAAACATTTGAATCAACCTTAGCAATTAATCTAGCATTCTCATTACTAAGGTTGGCAATGACATCATGGCAAGTACTTAGCTCACTAGATAATTTTTCACATTTTTCTACCTCTAGAGCATAAGCATTTTTAACCTTAACATGCTTCTTGTTTTCCTTAATTAGGAAGTCCTCTTGGCTATCCAAGAGTTCATCCTTATCATGAATAGCACTAATTAATTCATTCAATTTTTTCTTTTGTTGCATGTTAAGATCGGCAAAAAGAGTAAGCAAATTGTCCTCATCATCACTAGAGTTATTCTCATCACTATAGGTTGCATATTTAGTGGAGGATGTGGATTTAACCTTCTTCTTTTTGCCGTCCTTCGCCATGAGGCACTTGTGGCCGACGTTGGGGAAGAGGAGTCCCTTGTTGACGGTGATGTTTGCGACGTCCTCGTCGGAGGAGGAGTCGGTGGAGCTCTCGTCGGAGTCCCATTCCCGGTAAACATGGGCATCAGCGCCCTTCTTCTTGTAGTATCTCTTCTTCTCCTTTCTTCTCCCCTTCTTGTCGTCGCCCCTATCACTGTCACTAGAAATTGGACATTTTGCTATAAAGTGATCGGGCCTACACTACAACACATGTGGCCTTTTGTGACGAATATGCCATGACAATGGATATTTTTGTCATTGATCATTTTGTTTTGTGACGTATTTTTTGTGGCAAGATAAACTTATGATGAATTGAGTCTAACGTCGCTAATAGCATTGAGAAAACGTCATAACACTAGCTATTCACTGTATCATGATGAACATCTTGTTATCACAAGGTTGTAGCAATAAATATCATAAATATATGACAATCCTATATCGTCATACAAATAAGTAATAGTTTAAAATGGCCATTTTAGTTATTAATCGAAAAGTATCTCTATATGTATGATCATAATATTTAAATGGCAATCACACCATGATAAAAATTGTGTCCACAAGAAAAAAGTGAAAAATGTAGTTCATAAAAAGGGAAAATGTTTATTAAAAGATTCAAACTCAAGACATTTTATATTACAGAAATGTTTCATTGTTCAACTCTCTAGAGAACTCCTAGACCACGTCCTCGCACCGTCACCATCGATCCCTCCCAAGTTCCCAACCATTCGCCACCGCCACTGATCGGCTACCCATCACACCGCTGACGCCACCGATCAGCGGTTGCAACCTGACAGGGCTGCCACATCCTGCTCCCCCAGGGCCACCACATATGTCACACCCGGACGGACACACCATGCCCACTCGCAGATCCGTCGGTGGCCCACCACCACCCACCCTACAGCATCCTTCTCCGTCCCCCACCGGCAATCGCAGACTGCTAGCCGCCATGACAGGGCCGCCACATCTCGCCAGAGCAGGGCCACCACACATGGACTGTGTTGCTAGGACCGCCGCATCTCGCTGGTGCATGGCCATCACATCCATGGCTCACATGCCAGTATGAAGGTATCTCACTATCTTCTATTCTTCTAATCTGCTATCTGTGATGATCCGTAGTGCATATTCGAGAGAGTCAGAGAGACTGAGTTCATAGACAAGCAGTATTATCATATAATAGAGAAGGGATCTAAATCCTTATTTTCGTTTAATAAATCTATGCAGGCTAACTCTCTGGTTTCTGCGAAGAGTCAAACTAACCATTACTAGCTTGAAACTTGGTTTGTTCAGAGTGAGAAGTATGATGAGCATGCTATGTCAAGTGGTAAGCTATCAGCATCATTGGAAATTCAATTAAATCTTCCTCATCATGCTACTAATTGAGGGGGTTATATGACGATGAAATCTAGAGTATCTCACTCATTCTTACTAATTGAGGTTTGCTATTATGTAAGGTTTTCTGGTTCCCTGTCTTATTACATTAACAATTTGTCAATTTTAGCTTAAATCTTATGCCATATTTTTCGTCTCTAAAAACACTCTATAAGCTGCTTTACCATTTAATTTTAACTTAGATTAACATTGTGTAAGCTGCTTGACCATTTATTTTTGTGCATTTATTTCCTCTCTTAATATAAGTTTTGCATTTATTTTGTTAGCTGCCATGATTAGCTCTGCATTTTCCATTAACAGGTTCTGTTAAATTTATTCGTATAATAACTTGAGGTAATATAGGTCCTGATGTTCTCTTGGTCTTCGTAAGCAGTGTTGATGCTGGTAGAATATATCCTGAGTTAGAAAGGTGAACTCTGATGAGTTCGAATATCTCATGTTCTATTTAATGTTAACTCATCGTTATGGCCATTTTCCCATGTAATATGCACTATAATCTCCATTCTCAAGTTTTCTTAGGAATTCATAGTTAGACCTTATTGCAGAACCATGTTTTCACGAGTATAGTATCTAGTAACGTGGTGAAATGTCAACTAATTCAGATTTGTTTTTGGTATATTGATAACTACAATAGGTAGCTAGTTCAAGAAAGGTATAAATTATAGGTAGTGTGGTGTGAGGAGCAGGCCACACATGCACTAGCCCCTAGCACACATTATAAGGAGTTATATAGCTGATGACTTATTCAAAGTTTTTTAGAGGATTCTAACACTATAGGAAGATTCCAATTTTACTAATATCACTAACTATAATTCATGAGCTTATAATCCACATTGTGATGATATTGATTATGTCTATTTACATTTTTTACATGTTTGGAAGCTTGCTCTGTTAATCTAACTTGCCATGTTTACAAATAGAATCCTTAATGTTATTATGCCATGTTTACAATCAGAATCATTTACATGTTTGGAAGCTTGTTCTGTTAATCACAATCGAATATGCCATGTTTTCATGTTATTATACAATCAGAATTATTTATGTTATTACAATTAGAATCATTTATGTTTACAATTAGAATCATATTTACATGTTTGCACTATGGTGAAGGTGACGAAGAGTCAATGGTGAGCCTTATTTATGTTATTATATCACTTCTAGGATGAACCGACTTCTACTTTTGCCAGCGTGATTGCCATGGAATCCACAATTGTTGCAAGTAGGAATATGCCAAATCGATCCCATAGACTTGCTATCAATGATTTCAAGTTGCTTGGTCGCCTGTTCAAACCTTGGGACCGACTAGGCGACTAGTCTTGATTAGGCGATGACCAGGGCGTTTAGTCGACCCCTAGTCGGTCCCTGGTCATCCTAGACCATTTAGACTATGTTCTAATACACACACATTATATAAATTAGAACAAATATCTAGGATAAACTAAATAACATATTGCTTTAAACTCTGTAGATTGCAAACATAGACATAGGAGCAAGGCACTACATAGCAATGGCTTAGGAGTAGAGAAGTAAGCCAAAAACTATCCACTAGTTCGGCACTGGTCACTAGCACAGATACAGAGAAGGGGGAGCAGGAGGAACCTTGAGATGACCAGCTCAACTCATCAATGGTGCTTGTTTGCTGGAGAGTGGACTGTGGAGAAGCCAGTAGTCTGTCACAGTCGTCGCTGGTGCTCTGTCATAGGTCACAGCCACCGCCGGTGCTGGTCTTCTAGACTACAGTAGGCCAAGTCTGAAGGCTGGAGGTCGGGCAAGAGAGGAGGTGTACACTAGTTTTGGCGGCTGGGCGACTAGGTATTGGCAGAGGAGAGGAGTGGCCAGACTAAATGATACTGTAGATCAGCTAAAAATGACCCAATAACGAAACCCTAGCCGGGTGAAAATGGCCTAATACCAAAACCCTAGCCGGGCAACTAGGAAACACTAAGCGGATGATTAGTCGCCCTAATCGGCGATTAGTAGGACAACTAGATCAACCAGCCTATCTAGTTGAGTCATCTGCCTAATCGAACACAAACAGGCGACCAGCCCGATAATCGTGATTAGTCGGACGACTTGAAATCATTGCTTGCTATTGCTGGTCAGCTGGTGTTTCTCGGCATAGCCATAGTTCCAACCAACCATATATAAATGCAAAGCTCCAGCCTAAAAAAGTTATAGATTTTTAGAGCTAAAAGTAGTTTAACTGATATTTGGTTATTTGTCTTTCTTTATTCTTGACAAAAAAGGATAGTTCATCACACCAAAGACAAATGGAATAGAGCAGAAGATCCGAAATGTCATTAGTTCAAATGAGACTCTTATGTTACAGTTCACAACAGGAAGTAAAAGAAAATAAAAAAGGAATAGTTCAACAGTATGGCTTTCTTCTTTTCTCGATGCTTGGAATGCATGAGGTTTTTCTTTCTATCTATCCCTACGTTTGTTCTAAAAGACTAGACTGATTCATACCAAATTTCTATATAATTTCAAGTGGCTGCTTTCTAGAGCGATGGTAATGGCAGTGAGGCAGGACACTAGGGAGGGAGGGGCAAGTGGTGTTCTCAGCTCAACGGATCAGATCGATCATGTGCTGAGCAACACTTTTTGAGGTATCTCAGGTGTGTAATTCTTGCAGGGACAATGGCGATGGGATAGCAGAGCGGGGTGGCATGCTCGCAGTACCTCCTCGACGCCTCCTACGATGCCAGCTTCAACTTCTTTTGACTTCGCAGAATTGTAGGCTCATTTGCTCCCTCATCTTCCTACCTCGGTTTGTGAGTAATGAAAGGTGAATGGATGCACATTTGCAAACCTGTTTCCTTGTCAGGTACCCGAACTGCCAGTACACTTCAATGTAGGTAAGAAGCACATTTTGATCTAATCTGTCGTACTGTAACCGTTCTCTATATTGTTTCACCTTTGATATAACCTTTTGTGTCATATTTTATTACTTGGTCACTGTGTTATAATACAAAATGCTAGAGCCCTGGTGAGGCGAGCAACACACGCCTATTATTCTAGTTAGATGCAGACTACCCCATTTCTCTGCCTCTTCAAGGGTTACACATATATCTTGGTTTTCTGCATTCTAAATGTGATTTGATGGTTACTTGCTTATTTTATACCATTTTTCTTTACTAATTGAGGAAACATAATCATACAAATCATTAGGGTTGTAGTTACTAGTTAGTATTCCCATAATGAATATTCTATGATGTTATGACTGTTTTTGTTCCTTACTTTTTCAAAGACAGCGGTGATCAGCTACACCTATTCACATTGCTAACTCAATTCAAAATAGAATTATGCTGCAAGCTACACAAGGTCTTGACATCCAAAATGTGAAGTGTGTAATTGTTTGTATAGTAGAGATAACTTTATGCATTCTGGTATGCCAATGTTTGTTTTGGTTTCATTTTATCCATATCTCTTGTCTTATTTTTATACATTCTTGTTGATAGGATACAATGGAAGCACTTGTGACTGAGACTAGAATAGAAGGGAAAGAATCTAAGACCTCTATAGAAGCAGTTGCTCAAGTATTGGCTTCATCAAAATATCTTCAAAATGTTCTTGTAGCTGCAATAAAGAGAAGCAGCAATGGTGGTGATGCTACATGCGTAGAATTAGAAATGTTGGTCTTGTAGCTCCAAGAGTTGCTCAAGTATTTGCTTCATCAAAAAATTTTCAAAATGTTGCTCTTGTAGCTGCAACAAAGAGAAACAGCAATGGTGGTGATGCTAAATGTTGGTATTGTAGCTCCAAGATTTGGTTTTTGATGAATGATATCTATGATAATACGTTGCTAAGTATATGTGATGATCAATCATTGTTGTTTAATTATAATGGGTTGTGATTCATGTGCTACATTGATAATGCTGATAGTTAAAAAGTAAAATGGCCTCGGTTGGGCCAAATGTTTTGTGATGAAAAAAATTGTCATAACTTGAATGCCACGTAAGATCCAAGTCATGCCATGTCATGTTAGTGTATAATTTTGTGACATTTTCTATATTATGTGGGGGTATATTATTTTGTTTTTTGAGATGTTTAATGACGAAAAAAGTGTGTCACAAAACAATGACGATGAAACATATGTCACTAAATTTATGATGAAAAAAACATGAATCGTCATAGAACATGTAATGCCACGCATGATAGGCGACGAAGCGATTTTCGTCATGGAGATGTCATAAGCTGCAAAATGTGACGTAAATTCAAGGTTTTGTGACAGAAAGGGATTGTCACAGAAGGTCACAAGTGTTGTAGTGCTACCACACTTGTAGCAAACCTTCTTGGAGCGAGGCCTGTAGTCCTTCCCCCTCCTTTGCTTGAGGATTTGTCGAAAGCTTTTGATGATTAAAGCCATATCCTCATTGTCGAGCTTTGAGGCGTCGATGGGGAGCCTACTTGATGTAGACTCTTCCTTTTTCTCCTCCGTTGCCTTGAATGCGACGGGTTGTGCCTCGGGCGTGGAGGAGGCGCCTTGCTCGATGATTTTCTTTGAGCCTTTAATCATTAGCTCAAAGCTCACAAACTTTCCTATAACCTCCTCGGGAGACATTAGCGTGTATCTAGGATCACCTCGAATTAATTGAACTTGCGTAGGGTTAAGAAAAACGAGGGATCTAAGAATAACCTTGACCATCTCATGGTCATCCCATTTGGTGCTCCCGAGGTTGAACACTTGGTTCACCAAGGTCTTCAAGCGATTGTACATGGCTTGTGGATCCTCTCCTTGGTGGAGCATGAAGCGACCGAGCTCCCCCTCGATCGTCTCCCGCTTGGTGATCTTGGTCACCTCGTCTCCTTCGTGCGCGGTCTTGAGCACGTCCTAAATTTCCTTTGCGCTCTTCAACCCTTGCACCTTATTATATTCCTCTTGACTTAGAGAGGCGAGGAGTACAGTAGTGGCTTGGGAGTTGAAGTGTTGAATTTGGGCCACTTCGTCCGAATCATAGTCTTCATCCCCTACGGATGGTACCTGTACACCAAACTCAACAACGTTCCAAATGCTAGTGTGGAGTGATGTTAGATGATGCCTCATTTTATCACTCCACATATTATAATCTTTACCATTGAAAACCAGTGGTTTGCCTAATGGAACAGAAAGTAAAGGAGTACGCTTTGAAATATGAGGGTAGCGTAGGGGAATCTTACTAAACTTCTTGCGCTCATGGCGCTTAGAAGTTATGGACGGCGCGTCGGAGCCGGAGGTGGATGGCGACGAAGAATCGGTCTCGTAGTAGACCACCTTCCTCATCTTCTTCTTCTTGTCGCCACTCTGATGCGACTTTTGTGAGGAGGATTCCTTATCCTTCCCCTTGTTGCGGGACTCTCCCGATGAAGCCTTCCCGTGGCTTGTAACAGGCTTGTCGTCGGTCACCATCTCCTTCTTGGCGTGATCTCCCAACATCACTTCGAGCGGTTAGGCTCTAATGAAGCACTGGGCTCTGATACCAATTGAAAGTTACCTAGAGGGGGGGTGAATAGGATGAATCTGAAATTTATAAACTTAAGCACAACTACAAGCCGGGTTAGCGTTAGAAATATAAGAGAGTCCGAGAGAGAGGGTGAAAAACAAATCGCAAGCAAATAAGGAGTGAGACACAAGGATTTGTTTTACCGAGGTTCGGTTCTTGCAAACCTACTCCCCGTTGAGGTGGTCACAAAGACGGGGTCTCTTTCAACCCTTTCCCTCTCTCAAACGGTCACTTAGACCGAGTGAGCTTCTCTTCTAAATCACACGGGACACTAAGTCCCCGCAAGGACCACCACACAATTAGTGTCTCTTGCCTCGGTTACAATTGAGTGAATCATAAGAAAGAATGAGAAGGAAAAGAAGCAATCCAAGCGCAAGAGCTCAAATGAACACAAATGTCACTCCCTCTAGTCACTATTGATTTGGAGTGATTCCAGACTTGGGAGAGGATTTGATCTCTTTGGTTGTGTCTAGAATTGAATGTTATAGCTCTTGTAAGGTGTAGGAAGTCTGAAAACTTGGATGCCGTTGAATGTGGGGTGGTTGGGGTATTTATAGCCCCAACCACCAAACTAGCCGTTTGGTGGAGGCTGCTGTCGCATGGCGCACCGGACAGTCCAGTGCGCCACCGAACACTGTCCGGTGCGCCAGCCACGTCACCCAGCCGTTAGGGTTCGACCGTTGGAGCTCTGACAGGTGGGGCTTTCTAGCTGTCCAGTGGTGCACCAGACATCTCCTGTAGAGTGTCCGGTGCGCCTTCTGGCGCTACTCTGACTCTGGCGCGCACTATAGCGCATTAAATGCGTTGCAGGTGACCGTTGGCGCTAAAATAGTCGTTGCTCCGCTGGCACACCGGACAGTCCTGTGAATTATAGCGGAGCGCCCTCTAATTTTCCCGAAGGTGACGAGTTTGGAGCTGAGTTCCCTGGTACACCGGACACTGTCCGATGGCACACCGGACAGTCCGGTGCGCCAGATGAGGGCAGCCTTCGGTTATCTTTTGCTCCCTTTGTTTGAACCCTTTCTTTTGACTTGTATTGGTTTATTATGAACCTTTGGCACCTGTAAAAACTCATAATCTAGAGCAAACTAGTTAGTCCAATTATTTGTGTTGGGCAATTCAACCACCAAAATCAATTAGGAAAAGGTGTAAGCCTATTTCCCTTTCAGTAGGTGTAAGGGAACTGCCAGTGATAATCTCGTTTCCACTGGCAGTTCCCTAACACCAACCGCCAAAGGAAATGGATGATTTCCACCGTCGGTTGTGTTAAGAAAACCGCCAGTGGAAATGTGTGTTTCCACTGGCAGTTGCTTAATCCAACCACATGTGACCTTTGTTGTATAAATACCCCTTCATCCTTCCAGACAGGAATTGTAGTTCGCAGCCAAGTTCTATTAAAGACGAGATTTCACAAAATACAAGGGGGAGGTTTTGATCCTCATTTTTTGGAGGAAGTAAGAAAGGTTGGTTTATGTTTCTCTTACCAATTTTTGTTCATTCTTGCTTAATTTTATCCATATTTTGGATCTAGAATTTCAACGTATGAGAGAGAAGAGTTATTTTTCTCTATTTCCTCAAATCAGGTTGCTTAAGATGGTTAGATTTTGGCTCTCCTCTCTCCCATTTCATGTTTAGTTCTCAAATCAGTTTATCCATGATATATATAGTTATTTAATGAATGGTGCATGTGTTTGTATGGAGAGAGAGGAAGATAGGTTTGGTAATTAAGATCTTTTGTTTATTAGTTGCTAGGAAAAGTTAGTTTAATTATGTTTCAATTGTCAATTTTTTATTCATTTTTGCTCAATTTTAGCCATATTTTGGAACTAGCCATAGAGAAGAGTATAGCTAGGTTTTTTTACCTATTTATTCAAATGAGGTTGCTTAAGATGGTTAGATATTGTCTGTCCTCTCAATCCTTTTTTTGTTTAGTTCCCAATTTAGTTTATGCAATATATATTTAGTTGTTTAATGAATGGTGCATGTGTTTGTATGAGGAGAGAGGAAGATAGGTTTGGTAATTAGGATTTTTTGTTTATTAGTTGCTAGGAAAGTTTGGTTTATGGTTCTCTTGCCAATTTTTGTTCATCCTTCCTCAATTCTAGCTACATTTTACCATGTGTTAGAGAGAAAGTAGCTAGGTTTTTATCTCTATTTACTTAAATGAGGTTGCTTAAGATGGTCAGATATTGTATCTCCTTTCTCACCTTTTCATGTTTAGTTCTCAAATCAGTTTGTCCATGATATTTTTAGTTGTTTAATGAATGATGCATGTGTTTATATGGAGAGAGAGAGAGAGGAAGATAGGTTTGGTAATTAAGATGTTTTGTTTATTAGTTGTTAGGAAATGCTGGTTTAAGTTTCTCTTGCCAATTTATGTTCTTATGTGTTTATGTTACTTTTTTACAGGTGATGATGGAGAGGGCATTGTGGATGTATAACTTATCAAGGCTAGATCCATCATACATATCCGAGGTTCACAGGTTTATTGATGTCGCTACAAAGCATGCTTGGAGAATAAAGACAAAACACATATATTGTCCATGCATGGACTGCAAAATGTTGTTGTATTTGATGACAGAGAACAAATCATTTCTCATCTGGTATGCCGAGGACGTATGAAGGATTACATAATTTGGACAAAGCATGCAGAGGGTAGCTCTTCGCTTTATACAACTGGAAACCCTGAGAACATCAATGATAGATTTCAGTTCATTCACGAGACACAACAACATCTTCCACAGAGCAAACATGTAGTGTCAAATGTTACTCATCAAGGTTACGCTGGAGGAAATGAACACGATAGAATTCATGTTTGGCAAATGATATAGATGAGGAAGATGAAGAATTCTTAGAGTTTTGAACTAGCCCATTTAAGCCCACTATATGGATGAGGAAGATGCAAAACTCATGTTTGGCAAACATGTAGTGCCAAATGAACTAGCGGTATTTGTTCGGCGGGCGGGCCGGTCGGCTTAGTGGGCCGTCACCAGGAGGCCATTTGGACCTTCACCCTGAGCTGCTTGGCAGGTGGGCCGACCGGTTAGTGGGCCGTCTTTTAGAGACCTTTGAGCCTTCTTTGGGTACCCTGTTCTCGGGTACCCGACAACAGCTCACGATCCTTTGTGTAACTCCTTGGAGTTGCGCAGAGACTTTTCTTGAGCGGTTCCCTTTCTTGGTGTGCGCAAGCGCATCAGTTAGATATTGCCCCCGAGCCCTTGAGCAATCTATATGTGGATTGCTCAAGGGTTTATGCAGGTTAAGGGGCATACCCTTTCCTACGATGGTTCGACACGCACTAGGCGTGAGTCCATCGGCCTCTCGGGTACACGTGAGCATCTGCTAGATAAGCACGGGGAACAAATCTTCTTCTGGTCTTCATGTAGATCTTCTAGCCCGCCGTGCTCTTGCCTCGTCTAATCGAGACAGAGCGCAGGAGTAGGTTGTGGACTAGGCTGAAGCTCTACCGCATGTAGGGATGTGCAGGCAACATCGTCCTGTCTTCTCCGTCAGTCACCCTTCGTCTTGGTACCTCGCAGGCTATAATGGGGGCCATGATGGCAGCAGCACACGCGATGCAGAGAGTCAAAGGTTCCACCTCGGTAACGCGTGAGCCACTATGTGACCCGTGTACTTCGGTCATAACGCCCGCTGCAGGAGTGGGCAGGTATATGTCTCGTGTGCAGTTAATGCTGAGGTGTACCATATTCCGGAGGTCGACATCCGGTTTCCCCGGTGGTCCTTGTTATGTGCTGCCGAACACGCGACAGCGTCGGATCTTGTCTTGTGAGGGGGTAGTGGTCAACACCATTCTTCCTTGTGACAGCTATAGTCCGCTTTCTCGCCTAGTGACCTTTCTAGGTGTAAGGTTTAGGGCCAACCTATACCGTTTGAGCTCCGTTGCGTGTCCGTCTCGAAGGGTAAGCTGCGCCTAGAGGCTGTTTGTTGCTACCCCGAACGCCATGGAGCTTGTAGCAGATGGGTCAGGTCTAAGGAACACCGGCGTGCGTGGGGAGCTTCCATGGGCTCTCCTCGTCATGGTTGGCCACCTCATGCATGATGAGGTTGCCGAAGGCGCAACCCACTAATGGCTTGCTTGCCAGTCTCTACAGGCACACCGAGGGATTTGAGACATAAACCCCTCAAGTGTGTGCGACGGTGGAGACTGAGCATGTCATGAGTTTGTGTGGCGACCGATGATGGCCACCGCACGCGTCGGGGGACCAGGATATAGACTAGTGAAAGTTCCCTTTGACCCGGGAACAGGATCTGGATGTCGCCTAGAGGGGGGGGGGGTGAATAGGCGAATAAAACTTATTACTTTAAAACTTAAATTCTTACTCTACTCGAAGACTTAGTACGCAGTGGAGTGAGAAGACTCTTCGAGTAGGTTGCAGCGGAATCAGAGATCCTATCTCAAAAATGTCCTGCACTTCAAATAAAGCTTATACCACAGATAAGTATTGAAGTGCAGATATAAAGATGAGTAAGACAGAGAGTCAGGATACAATACAGAACAGAGCACACAGACGCAAGGATTTATCCCGAGGTTCGGCCAAGCCTGAAATGCTTGCCTAGTCCTCGTTGGAGTTAGCCACACCTGGGCTTGGAGTCTATTTCAACTCCTTCCTCCGTTTGCTCAGATCTGTCAGTATGACAGATAGAGCCTTTCACTATTGAGTGGGGTTACAACAGAACCGCGGCTGCTTACAAACTTCTTGGCAGCACCCCGGCAGAGTAACGATACGCTCAAGACCTTGCTCTAGCTTTAAGCAGCACTTCTCTTCTCTCTAAAGGCTTATAGTTGTGCCTTCTGCACAAACTAGAGAGATACACACAAGAGAGAGAGTGAGAATTGATCCGAGTGATGTCTACACTTGTTGGCTGCACTTGTACATCTCTTGGAGGTGCCTAGGAGTCCCTTTTATAGACCCAAGGGGCCTAGGAGCCGTTGGACTTCATTTGGAAGGCAATATCAGCTTTCTGTCGGGTGGTGCACCGGACAGTCCGGTGCACACCGGACACTGTCCGGTGCCCGATTTCTTTCCTTCTATGGCGAAGTCGACCGTTGGCAGTCTTGGAGCCGTTGGCGCACCGGATATGTCCGGTGCACACCGGACAGTCCGGTGCCTCCATCTAGCCGTTGGCTCGGCCACGTGTCCCACGCAGAACGCGCGGCCGACCGTTGGCCCGGCCAACCGTTGGCTCACCGGACAGTCCGGTGCACACCGGACAGTCCGGTGAATTATAGCCGTACGTCGCCGGTGAATTCCCGAGAGCGGCCAGTTTGCTCGAGCCAGCCTGGCGCACCGGACACTGTCCGGTGAGCCCCCGGACAGTCCGGTGCACCCAGACTGAGCAGAACCTTGGCTGTACACAGCCAAGCCTTTTGCACCTCGTTCCTGTTCTTCTTCTTTCTGTTTCTAACACTTAGACAAGTATATTAGTACACTAAAACCAATGTACTAAGTCTAGAAACATACCTTCTCTTAATTATTATATCCATAGCATTTCACATGCTTGAGCTTTGATGTTGGACTCATAAATCATCAAGTCGGCTTGACTTGATCTAGATTGACATTTCTTAGCTCCAACATCCTGCAAAGGTCACATAGAACATCTCCAAACATAGGAACAACCCAAACTAAAGATTAAGGTGAACTTAGCTCTTTTGGGCTGCTTCCAGTTCTGGTTTTGACACTTGTTCTCCTTCTAGTGACCTTGATCTCCTTCTTAGAGCTTGATCTTGAGCCTTATGACTTACACCACATAACTGTAGTTGTTACCTCATTGGCTGTAAGTCACGTTCTTATGTAGCGATCCTTGATGTGCCGTAGCTGTTCTCAACTCGATCACCCTTGACTTTGCAAGCCTTCTTCTTCACCCTTGGCTTTGGGTTCCTCAGCCTCCTTGACCTTCTCCCGTGCACTTGGTACCTCGAAGCTCTTCTTGCCTCCGTCCTTGGCTTGATCAGTTGTCTCCTAGCTACGCACCCGAGTCTCACTTTATGCAATGTCCATCCTACTTGTGATGTCCATCATGTATCCATAATCCAGTTCTTGGACCATCACAATTGTTCACTTGTGTTGAACCCTGTAGGCTTTACCTTAAGCACCTGTTCAACACTTAGTACACTTGTTAGTCCTTTAATTGAGTTGTCATCCAAACACCAAAACTCACAAGAGAGCTTTCAACTAGCGCAATGGACAATGCTAGCCCCTGTTCCTGGCCCATGGGGCCCTACCAATGGATTCCAGGGAGGTCATGTTGATGAATGCGTAGCCTTCGTCATTATGGCTTCCTAAAACTCATTGGCACGTAGAAAAATTCACTCCCCACGAGCGGGGGAGGTGACTTCACCTACTATGGAGCATAGCGGCCGATAGCGGCGGTGGCCTGCTCATGCTTGGCTGTCGGATGGCAATGGCCACCTCGAATACCACCGTGCTCTGCCAGAGGTCGCCGCCCATGACCCCAGGCATGGAGGAGCCTGGGGAGACCCTATGGCGTTAACCTCAAGCAAAGTTCTTGAGGCTCCCATTGCCTTCTTACTAATGGTGTTGGCGTGGCTGTTGAGGCACCGCTTCAGATCAACGGCGAGCATCGTGAGATGTCGCTTTTCCACCCTTCACCATATGTCGGCGAATCCTCCACGGATGAGCTCGTTGGTGGGTGTACGGAGTGTCATTCGTAAGGGGCCAGGTTAAGCACCTTGCCCCCTACCTGGCGCACCAACTGTCATGGTTTCTAGAACCGGGGGACAATAAGCTTTGTGTTCGGTAGGGGTGTTAGCGCGTACTCACTCCGAATAGTGAGCTATAGGGGGCTCAAAGGTGGATCTGAGACGAGTGGGTTATACTGGTTCAGGCCGGAGCCCAAGTCTAGTGCAGGGCTGACAGTAGTATTGCTTGGAGTGTGTTACAGTTGGGTGCTTGTGTGAAGCTGTGTGATGTCTTGGATGGGTGTCGTCTTGTCCTTTTATAGCTCAAGGGTAGACGTTACAATGAGAACTTGTATTCTACTGGGGTGGAGTTCGGCCTCTTGCTTCTAGGCCTCGTAGCCCCTATGGTGTCGTCTGCTGTGTCATGCTTCTGGACCTCGTAGCCCCTATGGAGTTGTCTGCTGGGTCGTGCGTCGCCGTACCTATGGTATGATGTCGCGTCTCGTCCATCTTCCAATGAGTTCCTATAGCTACTTCGAATTAGATGTGGCGGTGCTTGGTGGGTCCTGTCGAGTCAGCTTAAGGTGTGGTTTAGGGATGTCTTCAGTACAACTTCATGTTCTGTCATCCCCTTTGCGTCACCTTTCATCATGTGTAGGCGTATGACTGGTACGGCGTATTGCCCCATCCCTTCTGGTGTATGGGTCACTATAGAGACCCCAATGCTGAGGTCCCTGCGGCTGGGGTTGTTCGGTCCCACTGGTCAGCGGAGATACATATCTGGCATCGTGCTTGATAGGGACCCTCCGGTACCGCTTCCACGGTCTGGGCATCGCTCGGTGATGTACCATCGCGTCGACATAGTTCTATAGTACTAGGTCGGCTCTTCCTTTCAGCAGAGGTGTTTGCCTGAGAGCTGGCTGTCGTCTCGCTAGGTTGCTTGGTAGGCAGGTTGGTCGACAGCCCCGCCTCGCTGGGTCATTCGACGGGTAGGTTGGTCGGTAGCCCCGCCTCGCTGGGTTGCTCGGCGGTATTTGTTCGACGGATGGGCCGTCACGAGAGGCCTTTGGAACCTTCACGGCGAGCTACTTGGCAGGTGGACCAGCCGGTTAGTAGGCCGTTATTCAAAGGCCTTCTTTAAGTACCTGACAAGATGCTAATTTGATCAAACTTATCTAATAAGAAATATGGTCAAAGTGCGTGTCTAGTGGCGATCAAACACTCTGAAACTTTCTATTTATAAAAAAGTATTATAGTTTGTTTGGCTTATGGCCAGATTTTGGCCACAGAATTGGCCTCTAGCTGCCGCTGATGTGCCAAATGCTTCATTTCTCTGTCCGCTTGTGCGAGAACTGCTTATGTGAAAAAAGTCCGAATAACGTAAATAATATAGAATTTGTCAAATCATCACCATAGAAGGAGTCTGCAGGAGGAGTCCGACGTTTTCTAAACCCTAAATCTTATAGATCACTTCTTTCTCCATATCTAAACCCCACGATATCCAGATCCCTGTGGCAGCTAGATTATAAGAACCCACACAAAAGCTCTTTAGAAAAAATCTCACAAACTGTATGGTGGCAAATAATGCCCAGGAAGAAACCAAACAACTAGCTGTCCAGTGTCTCCACAGTCAAATGGCGGCATGCGGTCCTAGTCGCGTTTTCTATTCATAGTCTACTGATGAGTCCAGGAAAAAGCAGATCGAGATAATTAACCTTCGTTTCAGCTCTTTACGGTGCACGCCGCCGTGTCTAGCTCTAGCAGTAATTGCTAGGAACGAAGCAAGCATAGGGTACGGCCAGCACGCACAGGTTGACCATGGCTGGCTTTAGGTAGGTCGCTCGTAGTTTCGTGGAGGTAGATAGCTAGCTCAATGACAATGTGCCTGTTTGGTTCAGCTTTTTTCTGACCACCTTTTGTAAAAATCTGGCTGTAGGGAGAATCTGGCTGTGGGCAAAATCTGAGTATCATTACAATTACGTGTGGAGGAAGATAAAGTTGTTCATAAGGCTCAGGATCTAGAAAGTGACGGATTCCTATTATTACAACGACTCAACCGATTATGTGTTTATGTTGATTTTGGATGGTTTTTGCCCTAACAAATTTTATAGAAGCTGGCTGAAAAGCTAAGCGTTTGGCAGTCCGCAGCAGCTTTTGGTGACCAGAAGCTGCCAGAAGCGAAACAAACAGGGCCAAGTATAATAAATAGCGTTGTCCGCCCACCGGAACAATGGCAGGACGTAACACATCACATATGGCCATGGCGAGCAGATCCTCCGCGACCGGAACGGCGGTGCTGTGCTTTCTTGTGGTGGTCTCCCTCTTGCTGGCCCCGTCGTTGTTCGTTGCCGGAACTGAAGCAGCAGCGGCCTACGGTACGTATTAATGCATGCTACGGTGCTGCATCTGTTCTTATGATCTGAATACATACTGGACGACGTCACTAGTACACAGAAGCTCTATAGTGGCGGTTCTAACCCTATTTACACTGGCGTTTTTCAGTACCGCCAGTGCTAGGGGTCAGTGGAAATCAGCATTTCCACTGGCGGTTATTTTGGAACCGCCAGTGAAAAGTGCATTTTCACTGGCGGTTTTCTTAAGGAACCGCCAGTGAAAAGTGCATTTCCACTGGCGGCTGAATAAAGAAAACCGCCAGTGAAAATGCATTTCCACTGGCGGTTTTATAAAGCAAACCGCCAGTGGAAATGCACTTTTCACTGGCGGTTTTCTTTATTTAGCCGCCAGTGGAAGTTTTCCCGCCTTTTTTCAAATTTCAAACAATACTGAATTATATATATATTTATTTACACACACACAAACATATATATATATATATAGATCTATATTGATATTGAAAGCAACATACATATATTTATATACATCAAAGTATTCTTTTTACAACCATATATGCTTCATGCATTCTATACATCATAAGTTTTCACCTAAGCTCTAATAACTATCTCGGCTAAGAGATAATCTACTAATTTCTGTTAGTATTCTGAACTCTGGCAAAGCTAATGTCCCGGAAGCATCGTGATATTTTCCTTCTGCGGGAATGACCTCTTTCAATATGAATGTGCAGAGGTCCTCGACTATGCCATACAATGCAGCTTCGGTCAAGTTCTCCGGGTTTCCTCGTTGAAATTGCTGTAAAGGAATTTTATAAACATCATCTATTTATACTCAATAATAACACATTTGCATCTTTAATGACATAAATACATACTTGACTATTACTAATAATACCTTGTCAGGGTTCGTGATGTATCGTCCGTTCACTCTCATGAACTCGCACGCATAGAATCCACATAGGACCGATCCTTGTGGTTGCTTGTGGCACTACATAACGGGAGATTGGTTATTTAGTTGCAACATTGTGTATGATATGTATTCATAAAATCACATACTTACCGGCCAGTGATGATGGATGTCTAGTGGCACGCCTTTTTTCGACGGGTCGTACTTTCCACCTTTAAACTTATAAAACCTAAAAGCCCTGTGATCTCAAATAAAATCACCATGTTATTCTCAAATTTTAATCGATAAAAGTATGCATGCATAGAAAAGGCTTACAGCTCTAAGGTGCTGAGGAATTCTGCATATGTCGAAGGGTCGAAGTTCAAGGAGTCGAGCACCAGCACCTTTCCAACCTTAGGATAAATGAGGAAGCATATCCAGTGGTCCCTGTACGAATCAAATTTGTGATGCATGTGTATTGAAATTATTGATTTTATTTATGCAAAATCACACTTACTTAAAGTTGTACGGGGCTATTATGGCTTCCCTGTCTTGAAATTGAAGCATTGCATGTCCTATATAGGTGGCGTATCGAGCTTCAAAATCCTTCTTCATATCCTTTATACGCTTCTCAACTTCTTCGTCCGTCTTTCCCCGTAATTCATCATTGTCTTTCCCAATTCTAAAAGTGTGGCTTTCCTCGCATATAAGTATTGGGTTGAGATACCCAACCCTTTTACTGGCACTAGCATTGGGCTTGGTACCGTAAAGAATCTCCTGCTGATCATGTTGCATTCTGCAAGTCACACGTGCATGTCAGATATTGAAATTTTATACAGCTCACTAATAATAACACACATATGTGGAAGTATGAGCGACACTTACAATGCAAACATCGTTACAAGTTGCACGTCGAGTCTCTGAAGGTTCATCATTAACCACATGTCCTCGAATGTAACAACGGCCTTTTGGTCCGAACCAATAAAAGCATGGTCTGGTATATGCACAGTGATGGTGTCGATGCCAACCGATGATGCCCGCATATACCAGTCATGCAACCTTTTAACACCAGCCGGGACCTTTCTTAGTTTCTCAAGAGGTAGCAGAGGTCTGCCCGGCACATATTTTTTAGGCACGTTTTTGTAATCTGCCTTAGTTGGCTTCTTTATTTTTGCGGCCATTGCCTCAGCCTTTTTTGCAGACTCCTCGTGCTTGGCCAAATCAATAGTTTGTGACGTGAGGCTCCGTCCAATCCCTTTCAAAAACCGAGCTGTGCCAGCAGTAGTTGCTTTACTCTTCTTTTTCTGATACGGGGACACCAATTTTGGAATAGGAAGTTTAGATTTCTTTGATGGCCTTGGATCATTTGATGGTTGTGGAGAAGGTGGATCCCTTGATGGTGGCGTAGACAGTGGGTCACCAAGAGGATGGGGAGGAGAAGGTGGTGGAGCCCTGAATGGTGATGCTTGTGGCGGAGACGGTGGGTCAGAAAAAGGATGAGGAGCAGCATGTGAAGTTTGAGGAGGTGAGGATGATGGATGTACAATAGGAGCAAAAATTTGAGAAGGCGGAGACGGTTGGGCCTGCGACGCCTGCGACGAATTCGACCAATCAACCAAATCGACATCCCTTCGAGGCCAAAGGATAAAATTGTTGATAGCTTGTCCAAGTTTCTCGATACCTTCGGGCCCAGGGATGTCTAGCATGTCGTCCTCGGATCCTTGGAGGACCGACGACACTTCTACTTTGCAATAATCATCTGGAATATCATTTCCATGGAACTTACGTCCTGGGATCGCAAGGCCTGTGGCTACTTTCTTTGTACGTTTATTGTTAATACCATATCTTATAACCAGTGTGCACGCCACAGGCCTTGTGATGTCATCAACTGGATAACGGTCCTTATTTCCCGTTGAAGCAAC
Organism: Zea luxurians; assembly: GCA_029449295.1. Lineage (NCBI taxonomy): Eukaryota > Viridiplantae > Streptophyta > Magnoliopsida > Poales > Poaceae > Zea > Zea luxurians. The sequence continues at coordinate 15,543,184 of JAOPSE010000024.1, read as the reverse complement.
AGAGCTTGGTAATGTCGTACAATCTGTGGAAGCCGGCGGTTGAGCTGCTGGAATTATTTGTATTTGTGGAGTGGTCATCTGTTGAACAGACATCGCACTCGCCAACTGTTGCATCAATTCTGGAGGAGGATTCGATAGCATTTGAGACATCATGGCTTTGAACTCTTTCTTGGCCTCCTCCTTAAAATAATCCGCCATCTCTTCCTTGTATCGATCACGTTTCCTGTACAGACTTTCCCACTGTTGTCCGAATCCTTCCTTCCATCCTTCCTTAGACGAGATTCCTCGTACACGGCCAGGATGCTCAGGGTTACCGAGACCAGCTGTTAGGATGTCTCTTTCCCTTTGTGGCTTAAAAGTTCCTTCGCTCTGCTTAGCTGCCATTGTATATATGTTTTTTGCCGCTTCTTCGACAATGGGATCATCAAAAGATACACCGGTCTCGGTTTCCCTTGGTTTTCTAGCACGGAGCCAATTTGCCGCCCTTTCACCAAGTTGCTCGGACAGCGTCGGCAACCCTGCGGCCTTCTTCTCGGCGTCTTCTTGTCTCCATTTAGGAACCTGACGCTTGTAACCACCTGTGCCTAGGTGGTGGCGGTACTTGTTCTTCTTTGATAGTTCTGAATTTGCCTCACTTAGAGATATGAAATCAGGGCTGCTCCTCTGCTCTAGAAATACTGCCCACTGACCTGCTGAGATTTTATATTTTTTGGTCGGGTCCAGACCTTTCTTTGCAAACTTTGTGTTCATCTCAGACCTCCAGTTTCGGAAATTGATTGCAAGCTGCTTCATCGTGTATTCCTTCACGAGTTCTTCTGAACCCCGAGGCAGAACGAACCTCATTAATAGCTTATTCCATATTTGATTCTTCACATCATCTGGCACATCTCTCCACTGTCGTATTGTTATGTCAAGATTATCTCTAACTAAAAACCCAAGTGCATTCCGGAACTTAGGTAGTGCCTCTTCCGGAGCTAGGGGCTGACCTTTCGGGCTCACGTCTGAGATTTTGTATGTTTTGTCGGGAAACTTGTTCAGCCCCCTGTCACCTCTTTTTCGATCGCTCTGCTTCCTTTTCCTTGACGTCTCGGTTGTTGTCTTGGTCTGTTCCGGTGCGTCTTGGGTCGGCTCCGGTACGTCTTCGTTTCGTGCCACGGCTTCTTCGAGTATCGCACGAAATTCAGACACGACCTCCTATTCATGTAATAAAATGCACAAGAGATCATGCATGTGAAATCAGTAGGGTACACATACGAAGCTAAAGATGCGTACTTTTACCTCAGCTTCTTGTGGATCATAAGTAGGGTCACGTTGCAACTCACGGAGAGCGGCCCTATCTATGCTAGTGGTAGGAAAAGGGTCGCTAGGCGTTTCATATCCTTCACTGCTGGATTGTTCTTGAGCAACACTCTTGTCCATGTGCTCGGGCACTAAATCTTGGTCCTTGATCGGAGAACTCATTGAGCTATATATATACAAATACATAAGCAATAATTAAATACATATTAACACATATTAACGTAAGCAATAATTAAATTCATATTAACAAATAGTATAATTAAATACATCCTCAGGCACTAAACCCTTAACCCTAACCCTAAACCCTAACCCTAAACCCTTAACCCTAACCCTAACCCAAAACCCGAACCCTTAACCCAAAACCCAAACCCTTAACCCAAAACCCGAACCCTTAACCCTAAACCCTAACCCTAACCCTAACTATAACCCTTAACCCTAAACCTAACCCAAAACCCGAACCCTTAACCCAAAACCCGAACCCTTAACCCTAACCCTAAACCCTAACCCTAACCCTAACCCTAAACCCTAACCCTAACCCTAACCCTAAACCCTAACACTAAACCCTTAACCCTAACCCTAAACCCTAACCCTAAACCCTTAACCCTAACCCTAACCCAAAACCCAAACCCTTAACCCAAAACCCAAACCCTTAACCCAAAACCCGAACCCTTAACCCTAAACCCTAACCCTAACCCTAACTATAACCCTTAACCCTAAACCTAACCCAAAACCCGAACCCTTAACCAAAAACCCGAACCCTTAACCCTAACCCTAACCCTAAACCCTAACCCTAACCCTAACCCTAAACCCTAACCCTAACCCTAACCCTAAACCCTAACACTAAACCCTTAACCCTAACCCTAAACCCTAACCCTAAACCCTTAACCCTAACCCTAACCCAAAACCCGAACCCTTAACCCAAAACCCGAACCCTTAACCCTAAACCCTAACCCTAACCCTAACTATAACCCTTAACCCTAAACCTAACCCAAAACCCGAACCCTTAACCCAAAACCCGAACCCTTAACCCTAACCCTAACCCTAAACCCTAACCCTAACCCTAAACCCTAACCCTAACCCTAACCCTAAACCCTAACCCTAAACCCTAACCCTTAACCCTAACCCTTAACCATAACCCTAACCCTAACCCTAACCCAAAACCCGAACCCTTAACCCAAAACCCGAACCCTTAACCCTAAACCCTAACCCTAAACCCTAACCCTAAACCCTAACCCTTAACCCTAACCCTTAACCATAACCCTAACCCTAAACCGTAACCATATAGTATCGTATAGTCGTATAGTATCGTGTAGGACGGGGAGAGAGTCGCATAGGACGTATAAAGAGGGAGAGAGGGAGAATCGTATGGATATTATCGAGTTACGTATAGAGAGGGAGAGAGGGAGAGTCGTATAGGACGAGGAGAGGGAGAGAGGGAGAGTCGCATAGGACGTATAGAGAGGGAGAGAGGGAGAGTCGTACGGAAATTATCGAGTTCAGACGGATATTATCGAGTTGTGACGGATAAAATTACAATGGATATCGACATCTTAAAATTACAATGGATATCGACATCTTAAATACGGATTGTATGTCTATATTCAATTGGATGGTGATGAATCTAGACACATATACAAAGCACATACATCAACTATTGTATGAACCATATAAAAAAGCATATACAAAACATATACATCTAGACACATATACATCTTTCTCTCCTCTCTCTCTCTCCCTCATCTTTCTCTCTCACTCTCTCTCTCACTCCCTCAACTCTCCTCTCTCTCCCTCCTCTCCTCTCCTCTCTCTCCTAGCCCTCTCTCTCCCTTATCTCCCTTATCTCCCTCCTCTCTCTCTCTCCTCTCCTCTCTCTCCTAGCACTCTCTCTCCCTTATCTCCCTCTCTCTCATTCCCTCTCCTCTCTCTCTCCCTCCTTTCCTCTCCTCTCTCCCTCCTCTCTCTACCTCCTCCTATCCCTCTCCATCCTCCTCTCTCTCTCCCGGCCCTCTCCCTCCTCCTCCCTCCTCTCTCTCTCCCTCTCCCTCCTCTCTCTCTCCCTCTCCCTCCTCCTCTCCTCTCTCTCTGTATCAGAGGCGGCGCGCGGCACGGCGGCGTACGGCGGCGGCGTGCATGGCGCGGCGGCGCGGGCCCGAGCAGGGACAATAAACGGCCGGGACAGAGGGGGGAAAGGGCGGAGAGAGAGAGGGAGGGGAGCAAACCTTGATCGACGGGCGCGGGGACGGTGGCGGCAGAATGGCCGACGGCGAAGTCGAACGGACGCGCGGGCGATTTTGGCAGCCTGACGGCGTCGGGTGGAAAACTGGCGCCAGGACTTGTAAAAATTTCGGCCCCGAGCGCGCCCGCCTATATATAGGCGCCATTTATACTGGCGGTTCACAATGACAACCGCCAGTAGAAATGATTTCTACTGGCGGTGGACAACGAGAACCGCCAGTAGAAATGTAATTTCTACTGGCGGTTCTCGTTGTCCACCGCCAGTAGAAATAGTTTTTATATATTGTTTTACTCTACTTTTTATTTTTTATATATTTAATTAGTATAGTTTTTATATACTACATTATGTATACATTTTATATATTACATTTAGTATATTTTTATATATTGTTTAGTATCCTCTCTCTCCCTCTCTCTCCTCTCTCTCTCTCCTCTCTCTCTCTCTCTCTCCATCCCCTCTCTCTCTCCATCCTCTCTCTCCCTCTCCCTCTCCTCTCTCTCCCTCTCTCTCCTCTCTCTCCATCCCCTCTCTCTCCTCTCTCTCTCTCTCCCTCTCCTCTCTCTCTCTCCATTTACCTCTCTCCTCTCTCTCTCTCTCTCTCTCCATCCCCTCTCTCTCTCCATCCTATCTCTCCCTCTCCCTCTCCTCTCTCTCTCTCCCCCTCTCTCCATCCTCTCTCTCTCCTCTCTCTCCATCCCCTCTCTCTCTCCTCTCTCTCCATCCTCTCTCTCTCCTCTCTCTATCCCCTCTCCCTCTCCATCCTCTCTCTCTCCCTCTCCATCCTCTCTCTCTCCCTCTCCTCTCTCTCCTCTCTCTCTCTCCCTCTCCTCTCTCTCCATTTACCTTTTGTGAAATCTTGTTGAAAAAGTAGCACAATTACATGCTTCGGATTGTCGCTAACAATAATCAATTACATGACAAGTCCTAACAATAATCAATTACATGACAAGTATATAATCTAGGAAGCTATTGTTCTGCCTTGTCCATCGTGGCGTACCCAGGGCAACGAATTGCGTGGGATGCTTCGCTCAACGTTCCTTATCTTGGTTGGATGGTCTATGAAAAGAGACATGTCGTTGAACTGGTTAAAATCCTCTAAATCAGATACACCATCAACTCCTATAGCTTGTTGTTTTCCAGGAAAAACTACATGCTTCGGTTTGTCGGTGCTTTTCTTCTCGTTGTTAGAAATGATCCGTTCAGCATAGAAGACCTGTGCAGCACGATTAGCAAGGATCCATGGGTCATCTTTGTAACCTACCTTACTTAGATCAAGAACTCTGACCCCATAGTTGTCTACCGTGACATGTTTGTCTTCAACCCATTGACATCGGAAAACCGAGATCTGAAATGTACCATAGTCTAGTTCCCATATGTCCTCAATAAAGCCAAAATATGTAATAATCTCACCAGTTTCATCATCTATGGCTTCGCATCGAACACCACTGTTTTGTGACATGCTCTTTTTGTCCTTGGACTTGGTACAAAATGTGAATCCACTAATGTCATAGGTTTGCCATGTTGTGACCTGGCGTGATGGTCCAGATGCCAAGCCCTTGATGGTTTGTTCTTCTATTGTTTCTCCACGTGGAATGTCCTTCACCATTAGCCATGTGTTGAACCGCTGCTTATGTTGCTTCATTACCCAATCATCCGTATGCCCAGGATTTTGCTCGCGAAGCTCATTGATGTGTTGTTGGATAAATGGCTCCATTATCGTTAGCTGATGTAGGATGCTCTGATGTGCCTCAAGTACTATATCGTAATCCGGTGGGATGAAAGATTTCCGTCCCATCCTCCCGCTTCCATACAGTCTACCCTCGTGTCGTGACGGAGGCAGACCTATTGCAACCTGGTCTTTTAGGATACTATTGCAGAATGGACCTCCGGACTCAATGGCCTCTTCGGTACAGTACCCCTCTATCATGGATGCCTCGGGACGAGCACGGGTTGATACATAGCCATTCAGTATTGACATGAAACGCTCATACGTCCACATTTCATGCAAGTACATAGGACCCAATGCTTCTATTTGTGGCACCAAGTGCACCACAAGGTGCACCATAATATCAAAGAACGATGGAGGGAAACACATCTCAAACTGTGATATTGTCTCCACTGCGAATTCCTGAAGAGATGCCAACTCATCACGGCCAATTACCTTTTGTGAAATCCTGTTGAAAAAGTAGCACAACCGTGTGATTGCCATCTTTAAAAACAAAGGATTTATAGCCCTGATGGCAATAGGTAGGAATGTAGTCAGCATGACATGGCAATCATGTGAGTTGTAGTTGGTGATTGTCAGGTCTTTCATTGACACGATACTCCGTATGCTAGAGCAGAATCCGGATGGGACTTTCAAATTCTTGAGCCAAACACACATCGCATGTTTCTCATCTACATTGAGATTGTAGCTTGCTGCTGGGAGATGGTACTTCCCATTTTCTTGAAGAACGGGATGTAGTTCCTTTTTTATGCCTAAATCTACCAAGTCCATGCGTGAATTGAGCCCTTCTTTTGTTTTGCCCTTTATGTCTAGCAAGGTGCCCATTATGCTTTCAAACACGTTCTTCTGAACGTGCATACCATCGATCGCATGCCGCACATCTAACTCTTTCCAGTAAGGCAAGTACTCGAAGAAAATAGACTTCTTCTTGAATATAGCCCCCGAAGATGGTTTAGCATCCTTCCTTGTTTTTCCGTCTTTTGTCTTCTTCCCGAAAACAAACTTGATATTCCTGACTATTTCAAAAACTCTATGACCTCTATTATTACCCGATGGAGCAGTAGAATGTAGTTCACCATTATTGTCGAAGTACTTATCCATTTTTCGCATGCGGTACCTGTGTCCTTCCAATAAAAAGCGTCTGTGCCTCATGTAAACTATCTTCCTAGATGCAGCAAGGGATACGTAAGCAGTTCCATCAATGCATACTGTGCAACCAACCTTTCCCTTAAACTGGCCTGATAATGTGAAGAGAGCAGGGTAATCGTTGATCGTAACAAAAAGAATTGCTCTCAGCGTGAATGAACCTTTACGATACTCATCCAACATTTGAACACCCGTTTCCCACAATATTTTCATATCCTCCATTAAGGGCTCCAAAAATACATCCATGTCAACTCCAGGTTGTGTAGGTCCAGAAATAAGGATGGTTAGCAAAATGTACTTCCGTTTCTGCATCAACCATTGAGGAAGGTTGTATATGGTGAGGATCACCGGCCATGTGCTATGCTTGCTGCTCCTCTCAGCAAATGGGTTCATTCCATCAGTACTCAGTGCGAACCTAACATTTCTCGGTTCATCGGCAAAGTCTCGGTGGTTGTCATTGAAATCTTGCCACTGCTTCCCATCGGCTGGATGTCGAAGCTTCCCATCGTTTTTGTGCTCATCAGAAGCATGCCAGCTCATAAGTCTGGCATCCTCAGGATTAGCGAACAAACACCTCAATCGATCGACGACGGGGAGGTACCACATCACCAAAGCAGGAATCTTTTTGAGCGCATAATAGTCTACTTCTTCTTTTTCTTTGCTCGTGGATTTTGAAGTCTTTTTTTGGGCTTTCTTTCGCTTCTTCCCTTTAGACACGGATGCAACACACTCTTCGTCCTCTCGATAGTCTTTATTCGTCTTGTACCTACTTGCACCGCACTTTGGGCAGCTCTCCAAGTCTTTATAATCATCACCTCGATAAAGGATACAGTGATTTCTACACGCGTGGATCTTCTCCACACCCATAGTGAGCGGATTGATTAGTTTCTTTGCATAGTACGTGTTAGCAGGCACATTGTTCTCCTTTGGAAGCATGTCTGCGATAATACTCAAGAACGCATCGAAGCCAGCATCAGACACACCATATTTAGCTTTTAACATCAACAGCTTTAGCACAGACCGGAGCGTCGTGAACTCTTTGGTACAACCCTTAGACTCGTCGTACAAAGGCTCTTCTGCTGCCTTCTTCAGGGACTCCATACCTTTCATTAAGAACATCGATTGATCTGTATGACGATGCAACATTGCCTCTAGCAACTCTGCATCTTCCTCAGCCATAACACTTGGCAGAACATGAGGTCTATCATGTTCATTTCCTCCAGCGTAACCATGATCAGTAACATTTTGCACTACATGTTCGCTCTGTGGAAGAGGTTGGTGTGTCTCGTGAACGAACTGAAATCTGTCGTCGATGTTCTCAGGGTTTCCAGTCGTATAAGGCGAAGAGCTACCCTCTCCATGCTTTGTCCAAATTGTGTAATCCTTCATAAATCCTCGGCATACCAGATGAGATATGATTTGTTCTGTGTCATTAAATACAGCAGCATTTTTGCAGTCCATGCATGGACAATATATGTGTTTTGTCTTTGTTCTCCAAGCATGGTTCGTAGCGACATCAATAAACCTATGGACTTCGGATATGTATGATGGATCTAGCCTTGATAAGTTATACATCCAGGATGTCCTCTCCATCACCACCTGTAAAAAAGTAACATAAAACACATGGTGAAACCCTATATCCAAAAATGTGGCTAAAATGTGAAACCCTCCCTCTCTCTCTCTCCTCTCTCTCTCTATCCTCTCTCTCCTCTCTCTCACCTCTTTAACACATGCTTCGGTTTGTCGCTAACACATGCTTCGGTTTGCAAGTCGTGTAAAATTACATGCTTCCAATAAAAGTAGTTAGACTACTTTATCTCTAACACATGGTGAAACCCTATATCCAAAATGTGGCTAATAAAATGGAGGAAAAATGAACAAAATTTGGCAAAAGAAACATAAGCCAAACTTTTTTAGCAACTAATAAACAAAAAAAATTAATACCCAAACCTATCTTTAACACATGGTGAAAGCCTAGTTTCAAAATGTAGTTAAAATTGAGCAAAAATAAACAATAACTGACAATTGAAATAATTAAACCAACCTTACATACAACACATTCACCATTCATAAAGCAACTAAATATGTGTTATGGATAAACTTATTTGATAACTAAACATGAAAAAGGAGAGGGAATAGACAAAAACTAACCATCTTAAGCAACCTCATTTGAGTAAATAGAGAAAATTACCTAGCTACTTCTCTCTCACATGTAAAACCCTAGATCCAAAATGTGGCTAAATTTGAGCAAGAATGAACAAAAATTGACAAAGAAACATAAACCAACCTTTCTTATCCACCTTCTTCGAAGAAATGAAGAGCAAAACCTCCCCCCTTATATTTTTTGAAATCTGGACCTCCAAAATCGCCTCCAATGGAAGCTGGCTGCGAGCATACAGTTCACTGTCGGGGGAAAGAAGAGAGCTATTTATAACAGACAGTTCACTGGCGGTTGGCTTGAAAAACCGCCAGTGGAAACACATTTCCACTGGCGGTTGTCTTAACACAACCGCCAGTGGAAATAGGATGTTTCCACTGGCGGTTCGGTTACACCAACCGCCAGTGGACATTGGTTTTCCACTGGCGGTTATGTTACACCAACCGCCAGTGGAAACATCCTATTTCCACTGGCGGTTGTGTTAAGACAACCGCCAGTGGAAAAGTGTTTCCACTGGCGGTTCCAAAGCCGGGCCCACCTCGTTTTTTTTACTGGCGCGCGATAACTGAAACCGCCAGTGATAATTTTTGGGTGCCGCAGGCTATGAGCTCTTTTCTACTAGTGCGTGCGTTTCTTCTCTTCGTCCCATCGGTGCGGTGGTGCAGGCAGGAAGATGAAGCAGGCAGCTGCGGGAGCTGTGGCGACGAAGCTGGATGGCTACGGCTACCCTGCAACCAATTTACCAGCGGGATACCCGGCGGTGCCTTGTTGCCCTCATCCACCTGAGGGCGGTCGGGGTTAAGAGAGAGCCCAGCTGCAGCTAGACTTCATGTGCATGATATTGCAGAATTACCGTCTCTGAATACAGATACAGAAACTAGCATTTATATACGGATCATATATTATCTATATCCCTCATGCCATGAGAGATGTGTATCACTCTCGCTAAATAATTAGCAGCTACGACGCGCCTGCCTGTCACACTGTGCTACTATTCTATATTCCTGCTCCCTCTCTATACATACATACACACATATGTGTGTGTGAAATAAAGATCAGCTTGGAGCACCGCGCATCAATATTCTCACGGGTGTTTGAATACATTTGGATGTCGATATTAGAGAGCATGAAATTGAATTGAGTAAAATACCAAATCATTCGTGATATTGAAATGAGATATAATTCCAATTTTATTGTTTGGATGTCACTGAATTGGAGTTTGGAATTGTCTGTTCTATTCCACACAATACAGAGGGGTGATGATCTGTATTGGCAGAGGGAGATTCTATTTATAATCCAATTCCAGAGAATTGAGTCTCCAATTTCAAATCTCAATTTTATGTGCAACCAAACAATAGAATTTTGGAAAGCTGATTCTAATTACTAATTTCGTGCCTCAATATCTACATCAAAATGAGGTATAGAGCTAATAGTTAGTTGCACAACAGCACGTACAGTCATTTTCGACGGCCAGAGGCCGTCGAAAATAAGCTATTTTCAGCGGTCTCTGGCCGCCAGAAAAAATCAGCCAAAAATTATTTTCGGCGGCCAACAGAACAACCACCGAAAATAACCACTGATTTTCGGCGGCTAGACGTCGCCGCCGAAAATAAGGGCCACAATATGCCACTAATACCTAAACCACATATACCACTAATATATTAATGAAATCAAACTAAACAATAATACTAATCACACACAAATCAAACAAATATAATTACAAATATATACTAATCACACAAAAATCAAACAAACATAATTACAAATATATACTAATCACACACACAAATCAAACAAACATAATTATAAATATATACTAATTTCGGCGGCAATTAAATAACGGTCGCCGAAAATATGAAATAAAATACGAAAAAAATAACCTTTGGATGGCGAAGAGCTTGGTGACGACAGCGGAGTGGTGGGAGGAGTAGAGCTTCGTCGCGGCCGGTCGACGGTAGTTGAGGACGACGGCGAACGACAGTGGTAGCGGCGGCGGACGGGCCGAGGTTGGGCCGCCGGCGCAACGGCCGGGTGGCGCTGGGGCCGGCGCGCGGGCAGGGGCGGGCTGCGCTGGGTGCGAGCGCGCTGGCGGGCAGGGGAGGGCGGCGCACGGGCGGTGACGGTGGACAGCGCGGCGGGTGGCACGGCCGCGGGATCGAGATAGAGAGCGACGCGGCGAGGAGAGAGAAGAGAGGAGTCAGGCTGCGGTTTAAATAAGTGTATTTTCGGTGGCCAGGGTTTGGCCGTCGAAAATAAGGTCTTGTTTTCGGCGGCTGTGTTAGTGGCCACCGAAAATAAGGTTATTTTCGGCGGCTGTGTCAGTGGCCACCGAAAATAACCTTATTTTCGGCGTCCAGGCTTTGCTGCCGAAAATACTAATTTATTTTCGACGGCTAGGGCCTGACCGCCGAAAATAACTCTGGCCGTCGAAAGTGATTGTACGTGCTGTTGTGTTGGCTAAAAAATTACTAGTGAAATTATCTAACTAACTAACTAATATCTAGCTAACTATTAACTAATTTGCTAAAAATAGCTAATAGATGAACTATTAGCTAGCCTGTTTGCATGTATTCAGTCAATTTAGTATCTAATTATTAGTTCTAGTGCATCCAAACAATCCCTTGATCTTCTCAAACTATCCTAGTCTCTTCATGAAATCCTGAAAGTTTATTAAGGGGTATTTGAATGCACTAGAGCTAATAGTTAGCTGCTAAAATTAGTTAAAGACGTCCAAACAGTTTAGCTAATAGTTCAGCTATTAGCTATTTTTTGTAATTTAGCTAACAGATAGCTAGCTATTTGTTAGCTAATTGGTAGTTGACTAAAAATTGTTAGTGCAATTAGCTAGCTAACTATTACCTAATTTGCTAAAAGTAGCTAATATCTAAATTATTAGCTAGTCTGTTTGGATACCTTCAGTTAATTTTAGCTGCTAACTATAGCTATAATGTATTTAAACATACTCTAAGAGCATCTCCAAGAGACTAGCTAAATAACTCGCCAAGCCAAATTTTGGCTACTCAATAGCAAAATAAATCTCCAACAGACTAGCTATCTGACTCGCAAGCTATCTGGCTCTCTAAATTGGCTCTCTCACTAGCTAAATTTGGCTAGCCACCTGACTAGCCAAACTAGATAGATAATCTGTTGGACTGAGATGCAGATATAGAGTGTAATCTTTATGAAAACATAAATAGATAGTCAAATAGAGAGAAAAAATGAAGAGTATCTTGGAGATGCTCTGAGTTCTTATTACGTGAGTGGTCTAAAAGTCTATCATACTTTTGTTTATGTGCTTGCCAAGACAGATCAGCTGAAATGAATAGTATCACGATGCGCCGTGAACTCAGCATGCTCCGTGCACATGTATACCATGTACTTCCTGTAAATTCCAAAGGCTGAGTCACATATATATAGTATCGTGGTAATTTTTTAACAACCTTCATATTCTAAGGTCTAATTTAAGAGCCATAAAATCGAAGAGTATTAGAGTAGATATATTTCTTTTTTATTCAATTTTAGGATTGGAGGGGATAGATTCTCTTTTTTATCAATTTTGAATAAGATGGAGAGTCTAGCCCTCCATTTTCTCCGGTTTTTATTCAATTTTAAAAAGAAGGGGAATCGACCATGCAACCATGTAACCAAACAATGCTTCCACATATCGTAGGTCAAGCAAAACAGCAACCAAACAAGAGTATTGCACGTACTCAGTCTGTCTCTCACCAGAATGGGAAACAAACCAATCAGGCCCTCCATTACTTCGGCCATGAGAAAAGTGGCTACAAAGAGGTGATGACTTGGGTGTTGCCGAACTCTTCAACTTGGGTACATGCTACTATGCTGGTTACAGATGCCACCTACCGCGGTCTCCAGTAGATAAGGAGACGCGGAACTGTAGATAACGCTGTTTGACACTGTTTACAGAGTGAAGTTTGAAATAAAGAATAAGATAAATGATAAAATATCATATCTGCTGGAGATAGCCTAACTAAATGCTCCTGCAAGTGACATGGAGCCAACATTACCCATCCCGTTTTTGAACCGAATTTCATCTGTTTCCGAAAATGGAAAATAAAGAATTTCGCATTTCCCGAACGGTTTATGTTTTTAAATTCAAAAATTTGAATTTCACATTTCCCTGTCGAATTTTGTCGTTTTCCATCCGAATTTCGGTTTTTTTACCGGGAAATGTATTTTAGTTAGAAAAATAATTTTTTGTTAGGGTTTGTCTATATTTTATTCAAATCATGTTGCACAATGAATAATTTGATGCCCAAAATCACATAAACCATACTTTCGCAAATAGAAACCCGTAATTTGAGTGCAACGCAAAGCAATAGAAGGTTACAATCATGTCATACAATGATATAATAAGTACATATAAAGTTTTTCATAACACAATTCTTCACACAAATTATGTATGTACCATATATTCACCCCGAAGTCATAATATACTCGGCAAAGACCATGAACATTTTTTTGAACCAAATCCACGTTTTTTGTGGCCAGATTCAAACTCGCAACCTCTATCACACACATAACCTCATCTACCACTACACCCCTACGTCAATCGTGTCTATATCACGTTTTTCTTCTCCACGTGTTATAACAAATCAAGTGTAAATTGATCCTTTGAGTCACTAAATGGATTCAAATGAAAAGTTGTCAACTACAAAGTTGCATAACTTTTCGAGATCTACAACTATTATTTTGACAATTTCTTCATCCATTGAAGTTTACAAAATTTGAATTTCAATTTTTTAAACTTCAAACATATTTTTATATGACAAGACGATTCCAAATAAAAAAGTTGTTAATTACAAAGTTTCGTAACATTTCAAGACATACAACTTTTATTTTGGTCATTTTTTCATCCGAGGTTGTTTGAAAATTCTAATTTTAAAATTCAAATGTAGTTTTTCGTGACAAGATGGTTTTAAACCAAAAATTTGTCAACTATAAAATTTCCTGATATTTTAAGACTTACAACTTTTGTTTTGGTGGTTTTTCCATCTGAGGTCTTTTAAAAAATTCGAATTTAAATTTTTTAAATTCTTACATAGTTTTTGTTGACAAGATAACTTTAAATCAAAACATTGACAATTATAAAATTTTATAACGTCTCGAGATTTACAAAGTTTATTTTAGTTGTTTAATCATTTGTTCATCCAACATGGTGGTTCTGATATTATTCATAAATCTTATACATCTCACTTGTAGTTTCATAAACTAAAGAGATATAAGTCTTGTGACAAATTTACTTTTGATTTATCATATGAAGAAATGACCAAAATAAAAATTATGCATCTTGATGAGTTATACGATAGTTGAAACTTTTTCATTTGAATTAATTTATAGCTTCAAAATGTGATTTGAAAATTCACTTTGCCTAGTGTCAAAAAAAACACTCGACAAAGAAGACACTCGGTAAAGTAGTTTTTTACCGAGTGTTCAAAAAAACACTAGGTAAAGAAACTTTCTTTAGGTAGTGCCGAAATAACACTAGGTAAAAATCTCTTTGTCGAATGTTTTTTGTTCGGCACTCGACAAAGACCTTCTTTGACAAGTGCCTGAAAAAAACACTCGGCAAATCAATTGACACTCGACAAAGAGTCGAATTCCGGTATTGCATATTGATAACCCTATACAAAGTTATAAAATAACATTAGGTAGATAATATAAATGGAACATTGGTAGCTAAATCTGAATTTAGGGCACTTTTTTAGGAACCAATGGAGGTGCTCTTATATGCACACAAAAATACTCGGTGGATAACACGTACCACTAAATCAATGACCTAGAGGCTAGAACTAGCTTTAGTTCTTGATGAACGAAGAGGAGGATTCAAGAACGAAGAGGAGGATACAGACGCTAAGGGTGTGTTTGGTTTGAGGAATAGAGTGATCCATCTTCTTCTCACTCCTCAAATTTTTATTTGGTTTGAGGAATAAAATGAGTTGATCCATCACCACCCCATTCCTTATAAACTAATAATTAGTATATATATATGAGGAGTGGGTTGATTCCACCAAAATTGATGGAGTGAACCTATGATGCATCACCTCATGAAGTATTGGGTGACTCCACAAACCAAATACACTGTAAATGTCCGAGCCGTGTAATGCACGCAGCAGATCTGGCGAAACCCGCTGCTTTCTCGCTATGATTCGTCTAAAATCGAGTGAATCTCACGGATTTGTGGCCGATTCTTGTCGTCGCCGTGGGCAGGTTGGGAGAGGAGCACATACATTGGAAGGGAAGAGCGTGAGATATGCGATTTTCAGAAGCAGAGTGGAGATTTTCAATGATGGGTTAACGGGTCTAGAATAAATCAAATTTATTTTCAATGCCAAAACATATTTTTTTCAGAAGCAGATTGAAGCCTGGCCCGTTTTGGGTCCGACCGGCTAGGCACGGTTAGATAACCGGACCGAGCTATTTAAACCTGCGGGCTCGTTTCTCTGTCTGAGTCCGGCCCGCAGCGGGTCTAAACGGACCAGGCCGGCCCGGTAAGCACGGAAAAAAACGGGCCGAAAAACGGGCTAAGAGGACCAAAAATAGTCTAAGCAGGCCGGTAAGCACGGTTTAGTGCAAAAAAGCGGGCTTAACATGCTTGGAGGTAAACGGGCTGTGCCGAGTCAGCCCACCGTGCTTAGTTTCCTGTCCGAACCCAGCCCATTTATTCATGTCGGGCCGGCTCGTGCCCGCATAAAACCGACCGTGCCGACCGCCGGGCTCAAATCGTGCCCAAACATCCGGCTTCGTGCCGGACTTACGGGCCTCGTGCTTATTGGCCATCTAGCATAGCACAAGTAAATACAGTCAACCAAATTTGTTCATTAAGGCACCATGAGTGAGAAGAGGCCCGGGGTTGCAGCTTTGCTGCTACGGACTAGGGATGACAATCGGGCGGGTAGTACACGAATCTATACCCGCGAGACAAAACTCAATCCATACCTGTATCCATAGACGTTCATGGGTATGGATCTATATCCATACCCGTACCCGTCGGGTATCCGCTATCCGGTGGATACCCGTTACTCGCCCGCCGACTACAATTTTAGCATTCAATACGAAACAATAATTTTATCGCTTTTCAAAAATAATTATCATTCTAACAGCATCAAACAACATGTCATGGATAAAAATTGAAAAATGAGAATTTATGATAATATATTAAATATGGATGGGTCACATGTCAGATATCCATTAGGTAACGGGTATGAATACTGGATATCCATACCCGCGAAAAATTTATCCATGGATACCTTATTATATTCATAACCCATACTCGTAGATACTAAATTGCACCATACCCATATCTAATGTATAATTATCCGCAGTTATTTATCCATCCCTATACTCATTGCCATCCCTACTACGAACTCTAGAGGGATGATGGGGAGACCGCCTTGCTCGTGCTCTAGTAGATCCAGAATAGCTGGGCCCGAACTTCTGCTAGCGGTGGAGACGACAAGCGAGGCGTCTTCAGCCGGCCAATGGTAACAGTTGTCTTGGTGTTTTCTTTGTCTTTTCTTCTTCTTCAAAGCGCTTCTCCAATTATCTACTAGTAGAGTATAGTTGTTTCTATTGGGCCTTGCACTAACTCTAACTTTCAACCTTTTATATGACTTTCTCATGACTAACTAGTAGGCAGCGGCCAATCGTTCGTGGACTGCCTGGAGACTGCAGTGATAAGATAAGATAGCCATGGATCACGTCGTCATCGTCCACGTACTATAGAATGGACTACTACCACGGACATACATGGTCAGCACTCAGCAGCTAGCCGGTCAATGCTGAGCAATAAGTAAGCACCGTTCTATTGACCAGTGAGGTTCAGTTCAGCTGCAAATCACGAGTCCAAGGTCGTCGCTCTGCAGCTAGCACACGACAGAACAAAAAAAATCACGTCAGCATCTTGCCTTGATTCCAGTGAAAGCCTAACCTTTCTGGATTTGGGCAAGTTAACGCGCATTATTATCCTCCGGAAACCAAAACACGCAAAATTGACCTCAGGCAATCTCCACATACCTACAGGAAAATCTTTGGCATCTAATGAGCACCACAAGAAGGCAAACTTAGAGAAGATCTGTAAAGCCCTAAAAATTTGTATAAGGTAAAAAAAAATACATGTATGTATATAAAAGTGTTTTGGGAATTATTCGATTTCCTTTCCTTTGTGCATACTCAGTTAGTGGTATTAAATTATTATTCAACTAAACAAATAAATGAATAAAGAAATGTGCAGATCATGCCGATGATTTTTGTTGTGATGCATTTTGTTTGAATAAAAGAATCAAGACTTAATTTGACCTTAAATGATAAATGAAAATATAAAACAGAAATGAGAAAGGAAACTGTAATAAAGTCATTTCTTGCTTCCATAATTAAATAATAGGAAGAAAGATAGATAATAATATTAAAATAGTAAGATTTATATTCATATTTGAATTATGTTAAGATTGGGAAATTTGAAAATTGAAATAAGAGTTTTGAGTTTGAATTGAATGTGAAAAGAGGAAAAAAAAGGAAAGCCATGTGCCGTATAAGTAAAATATAGACAAATAAATATAATTTTTCATGATGATATTTCTAATTGAACATGTGACCTCTATGTGAAACTCACCAAAGAATTAGAATTTGAATAGTAGAGTTTAAAAATGCATTTAAATGGGATTAGAAAAGAATTAGGAATAAAAAAAAGAAAGAAAAAGAAAAAAAATGTTGGGACTGGTCTTGGGCCGAATTTGCCCTGGCCCAACTCCCCACCACGTTGTTGTTCTCACTAAGCCGTGGGGCCCACATGTCAACGGTCTCAACCAAAGTCTGCGCGCGCCACTGGCTCCATTTTTCACTGAAGCCCGGGTCCCGCTGGCGAGCTTAGCGTGTTATCCTGGATCCACCTCCATCTTGCTGACTGCGGGCCCGAATGACAGACCATCTTCCTCCTCGTATTGTTGCGCCTGATGCCGATGTCCACGCACCGCAACAACCCGTCGCGCTGATCTCAGGCCGACCTTACCGGTCACCGCCTCCTCCTTGCTCGGACTCGGGGGAAATAAAGACCCACATGTTCTCCCCTGCTCCCTCAATCCTCCAAGCCGAATGATTCCTGCGTCAGGGCTCCAGCGTCGGGGGAATCCGCCGCGCCATAGCTGGGTCGTGCCCCTCCTCTAGCCATAGTCTGGTTTGGGGTGTGCTGGTTCGCTCGGTGGGGATAGGGTTGCCGTCGTGGTCACCTTCCGCATGCACCAACGCACTAGTCCGGAGTTGCGGTCGGGATGGTGGAGTTCATTGCCGTGATTCCTTCACCCGTGCCGTCGTGTGCCTTTTGTTGGAGCTGGGGTCCTGGGTCGCCGCGGTCGATCCCGGTCTGAACCACCTTCTCGGCCATGGTGTCTGGTTCGGGTGAAGAAGGACGCAGCGGAAGACGTTCGAGGGAAGCTCTGGGCACGGGATCCACTAGAACACCGTTGATTTCTCGCCTGAATCATGGCTCCGTCGTGGACCGCTTGGTTGCGTGGTCGGAATTCTCTGCGGCATGAACCCTGGTAAGCAAGCCCCTACCAAGTTCTCCGTGTCCTTGCCTGCGTGTAGCACCATGAATTGTGGGGATTAGCTCACTAAAATCTCGATGGTGCTTGACTCCAGCGAACGGACCACCGTGAGGGGCGCCACCGCCGTGGCTTGTGTCTGGGGGAGAAGGAGATTGCCGGTGGCCGTTCATCAGATGATGGGCGACCCAGATTCAATCTGGTCAGCCAGCACGCTCATGTCTCATCGTGACCATTGATCAATTAGTGGACGACTCAGATCGAGGCCTCGTAAACCATTTCGCTTCAGCGATTCTGGTTCCTTGGATCGGGATCCGGTGGCTGGAATGCGTACCGCTTTATCAAAACCCTTGTTTGATTGTGGGCGCAGGATTTCGATCCTACGGATCAGATGGACAGATACCCTTTCGGTGCGCATGTTTTGCACATGAGCCCCTCGCTAACTTCAAAATAAACCCGCCATCCTGCATGGGGTAAATATGAGTCTCATGAATTTTTGCGTAATAACCCCTGTGTCTCTCTGTTATTTGCGCCCAGTCCGGAAGCTTAGGAAATTCAGGAAATAATTTAGAAAAGGGTTTTTGTGTATAAAAATATATCCAGAACTTATTTAATTCATAGAAATTTCATTTTAACTCCTTTTTAATCCGTTTCAGTTGCAATAATTTTGTTTTAATATTGTCTATCACCTAGTACCTTTGTTTAACCATGAAACTTGAATTAAAATTGTTCATTTGGATTAATCTATTCTAAGCACTAAATAATTTCGGAAATTCATAACTTAATAACCGTAGCTCCGAATTTAGTGGGTCTTGTTCCCACGATCTCGTTACGACGCGTAGATTATTATTACGCAGTTTATTCTTATGTTTGGTGTGATGTTAATTTTGCCTATACCATGTATGTCTGTATTGCTACGTTTAGTAGTGAGGACACGTGTCATCTGAAGAGCAAGTTGGTACCTGGAATCTCAAGTGCCAAGCAAGTTGTGCCCTTGATCACTTCTTTTTACCCACTCATGTTCTAATTAATCATAATGATCTGCATAGGTTAATTTTGATGGGACCTAATAGGACACCCTAGTTTGTCTATCTTTATAGCTTGTTTACCACTGAACTTTCTGGGTAGTACTTGCTAGTGCTATATGTGGTTTTGGGTATGGAGATACATTATTCATGATTACACTTTTGTTATCAGTTGTTGAAAGTCGCCTAGAGGTGGGGGGGTGGATAGGCGAAACCTGAAAATTAAAACTTTATCCCCCAACTAGATCCCTTGATTAGTGATTAGAACAAGATATACAAAAATAGGAGTATACAAACTAAGTTCTTGCTTGAAAAGAATATTGCTAAATAATGCGGGAGTGATAAATCAATACAATTAATAAGTTATAGAATAACAAAGCAAGAGGCCTTAGATGAGAAGAGCACTAGGTCAAGTTCTTTCTTGCAACGTGTTGCTTTATTAAATGGGAATTTTAACTTGAAGCAACACCAAATGATATTATCAAATAATGGTGCAAGAAAGCTTATAGCAAGGGAAAACAAACAAATCACAAGCAATAAACACAATGGACACGGGTGATTTGTTTTACCGAGGTTCGGCCCTCGAAGGCCTAGTCCCCGTTGAGGAGTCCACTTAAGGACGGATCTTTTTCAACCCTTTCCCTCTCTCCCCCGATCACGCAAGGATCGGTGAGCTCTTCTTCTTCTCAAGGATCACTCTCGATCCCACAAGGACCACCACACTCTTTGGTGTCTCTTGCTAGCTTTTACAAGCCTCCAAAACTTTGGAGGAAGTTCGATGGGAGTCAATACTCCACGCACAAATGAACACGAAGATGTAGCACACACTATCTCTTAATGAATCTCACAAGGCACTAGAGCTAAATCACACAAGAGACTTTCTTTTGCTTGCTCTTGCTTTTGTGGCACTTGTGTGAGTTGTAGTGGACTAAATCTTGTGTATAGGATGGATCAAAGAATATATGTGGTTGGGAGGACTTGAGTATGTCAACTAGATGACTTTGAATGTTGCTTGGGCTCCCACACCTTGAAGTGGCCGGTTGGAGTGGTATTTATAGCCACCAACCAAAATCTAGCCGTTGGTGAAGGCTGTCTGTCGCATGGTGCACCGGACAGTCCGGTGCACACCGGACATGTCCGGTGCGACAGCCACGTCACCCGGCCGTTAGGGTTCCGACCGTTGGAGCTCTGACGCTGGGCCCGCCTGGATGTCCGGTGGCGCACCGGACATGTACTGTAGAGTGTTCGGTGCGCCATGACGCGCGAGCCTGACTTCTGCGCGCGCTGGCGCACATTTAATGCGCTTGCAGGTAGCCGTTGGCGCCTGAAGTAGCCGTTGCCCCGCAGTTACACCGGACAGTCCGGTGTACACCAGACATGTCTGGTGAATTATAGCGGAGCAGCCACTGCGAATTTCCGAGGTAGGCGAGTTCGGAGCCGCGCCTCCTTGGAGCACCGGACACTGTCCGGTGTACACCGGACAGTCCAATGAATTATAGCGCGCCAGCCCTGAGAATTCCCGAAGGTGCGAAGTTCAGCTTGAAGTTCCCTGGTGCACCGGACAGTGTCCGGTGGTGCACCGGACACTGTCCGGTGGCACACCGGACAGTCCGGTGCGCCAGACCAGGGTGCCTTCGGTTGTCCCTTGCTCTTTTTGTTGAACCCTTTTCTTGGTCTTTTTATTGGCTTATTGTGAACCTTTGGCACCTGTAGAACTTATGAACTAGAGCAAACTAGTTAGTCCAATTTATTTGTGTTGGGCAATTCAACCACCAAAATTAGTTTAGGAAATAGGTGTAAGCCTAATTCCCTTTCAATCTCCCCCTTTTTGGTGATTGATGCCAACACAAACCAAAGCAAATATAAAAGTGCAGAATTGAAACTAGTTTGCATAATCGTAAGTGCAAAGGTTACTTAGAATTGAGCCAATAAATATTATCATAGGATATGCATGGATTGTTCCTTTTATTTCTTAATATTTTGGACCACGCTTGCACCACATGTTTTGTTTTTGCAAATTCTTTTGTAAAATCTTTTTAAAGATATTTTGCAACTAGTCAAAGGTAAATGAATAAGATTTTTGAGAAGCATTTATAAGATTTGAAAATTTCTCCCCTTGTTTCAAAATGCTTTTCCTTTGACCATACAAAACTCCCCCTGAATGAAATCTCCTCTTAGTGTTCAAGAGTGTTTTAAGATATCAATTTTGAAAATACTACTTTCTCCCCCTTTAGAACACAAAGAGATACCGATTTGAAATTTGCCAATTGAAAATCATTAATTTTAAAATTAGGGTCGTGGTGCGGTCCTTTTGCTTTGGGCCAATACTTTCTCCCCCTTTGGCATGAATCGCCAAAAACGGGTACTTGGAATGAAATATAGGTCCTGTTCTTTCTCTCCCCCTTTGGCAAACAATTGAAGTATTCAATTGAAATAGAGATATGAGTAAAGATTATACCAAAGTGGAGAACTATGCGGGGTACCGGCAAAGAGTAGAGAATACCGATGGAGTTGAGTGGAAGCGTCGTCTTTGCCGAATACTCTATTTTCCTTTCAATGCTATGACTAAGCATGAGAATACACTAGAAAACACATTAGTCATAGACACAAAAGAGATATGATCAAAGGATATGTCAAAATAAGCATGATCATAGCTCTATATAACATAGATTGCTCCCCCCAAATATGTGCATGGAGAGGAACACATATTTTGGCCTAAAATGCCAATTGCACATAATTAGGTTAATGAGAACATATCTATATCATACAGAATGTGAAGTGCATTGTGTCATAGTATAAGTGTGATGCTTATGACAGTTTATGCACTTATCAAAGCATGTTGCAAACATTTTAAGCATTTACCCTTGAAGATTTCAAAGAGACTTAAGGACCACCCACCTTTGGAACAAAGGTAGCTTATCCTCGTTACAAGGTTAAGCTTTAAGCTCTTTGACAATAAAACCACTTCATCTAGTTTTAACAAAGATACAGGAATGAAATATTTAAGAGGTTAAACTAGATATGAAGCAGGGATATGCATGGACATGCTTTCTCTTCCTTTTATACAAAAGGAAGATTTAGGTACAAGTTTAACTGAAATAAAGCAGTTTTACCCTTTTGTACCATCACATAGAGACGCTCCCCTCATTGTGCTTGTCCTTAGTCTTAGACGCTTAAGACCTATTGAGAGCACCTAGAGGGGGGGGGGTGAATAGGTGATCCTGTGAAAACTTAAACTTATAGCCACAAAAACTTGTTAAGTGTTAGCACGATAATCGCCAAGTGGCTAGAGAGGAGTCTCGACAAAACACAATACCACAACAGATCAAACACAGAGATGACACAGTGGTTTATCCCGTGGTTCGGCCAAGACCAACGCTTGCCTACTCCACGTTGTGGCGTCCCAACGGACGAGGGTTGCAATCAACCCCTCTCAAGCGGTCCAAAGACCAACTTGAATACCACGGTGTTTTGTTTTGCCTTTCAATATCCCGTTGCAAGGAATCTCCACAAATTGGAGTCTCTTGCCCTTACAAGTATATGATCACAAAGAAGCACAGAGTAAGGGAGGGAAGCAACACACACAAATCCACAGCGAGATGCGCACACAACCGGCCAAGAATCGAGCTCGAATGACTATCTCAAAGTTCTCACTAGAACGGAGCTCGAATCACTTAGAATCACAAACGAATGCGCAAAGAATGAGTGTGGATGATCAAGAATGCTCTAAGGTTGCTTTTGTGTCTCCTCCATGCGCCTAGGGGTCCCTTTTATAGCCCCAAGGCAGCTAGGAGCCGTTGAGAGCAAATCTGGAAGGCTATCCTTGCCTTCTGTCGTCGGGTGCACCGGACAGTCCGGTGTACACCGGACACTGTCCGGTGCCCGATTTCTTTCCTTAAACAGCGCTGCCGACCGTTGCAGACTGTTGCAGATCTGGGAGCCGTTGGCGCACCGGACATGTCCGGTGCACACCGGACAGTCCGGTGCCCCCATCCGACCGTTGGCTCGGCCACGTGTCTCGCGCTGATTGCGCGGCCGACCGTTGGACCGTCCGACCGTTGGCTCACCGGACAGTCCGGTGCACACCAGACAGTCCGGTGAATTTTAGCCGTACGCCGTCGGCGAATTCCTGAGAGCGGCATGTTCGCGCCGAGTCAGCCTGGCGCACCGGACACTGTCCGGTGCACACCGGACAGTCCGGTGTGCCAGACCGAGCTGAGTCTTGGCTGTACTCAGCCAAGTCTTTTTCTCCTTTTTTTTCTTTTCTTCTTCTTTCTGTTTCTAACACTTAGATAAGTATGTTAGTACACAAAACCAAAGTACTAAGGCTTAGAAACATACCTTTACTTCATGATTTGCACTTTGTTCATCCATGGACATAAATTCACATTTAAGCACTTGTGTTGGCACTCAATCACCAAAATACTTAGAAATGGCCCAAGGGCACATTTCCCTTTCAATCTCCCCCTTTTTGGTGATTTATGCCAACACAACATAAAGCAACTAGAACAAGTGCAAACTCACTTCAAATAAAATTCAATTTTATTTTGATTCAATTTTGGCATATATGGATCATCCTTTGCCACCACTTGGTTTGTTTTTGTAAATCAAACTCAATTCTCTATCTCTAAGTCAAACACACATGTTGAAGCATAAAGAGAGTCATTTCAAAAGAGATTGATCAAAGATTTCAAAAACTCCCCCTTTTTCCCATAATTACTACTTCTCCCCACAAGAAGCCAACTTTTGACAAAAGAGACAATAAAAGAGTTTTGACAAACCAAAAGCTCTACTCTACTATTTTCAAATTTCTCAAGTGGTAGCTGATCCATTTATTGCTTTGGCCTTTATTTTCTCCCCCTTTGGCATCAAGCACCAAAACGGGATCAATCTTGGCCCTTTAACCCCATTGCCTCACCAAAATCTTCAATTAAGAGCAAATGGCAATAAGAGTTCATGAGATGGACTTGGAATAAGTTACCCTCTCATCGGAGTGCAGTGGAAGTCTTGCATGGTCCAAGTCCACCTTTTCCCTTTCAATTCTCCTTCGAGACTAAATCAGGCAAACTCAAGCATATGGTTAGTCTCAAAGGGTCAAGTTGTAACACATCTCCCCCTAAATATGTGCATCACTTTGCAACGGACTTGTGAGGTCCAGGGAGTGTTTGTACAACTTGAGCACCATAATAAGCAACAAAATGCAGAATGGACATGATCAAAGGCATAAACACATGTATGCTACAATTCAATCCAAGTTCCGCGAGTCTAAGACATTTAGCTCACTACGCAGCCTGCAAAAGGTCTTCTCATCTAAAGGCTTGGTAAAGATATCGGCTAGCTGGTTCTCGGTGCTAACATAAAACACTTCGATATCTCCCTTTTGCTGGTGGTCTCTCAGAAAGTGATGCCGGATGTCAATGTGCTTTGTGCGGCTGTGCTCAACAGGATTTTCCGCTATTCGGATAGCACTCTCATTATCACATAGGAGTGGGACTTTGCTCAGATTGTAGCCAAAGTCCCTGAGGGTTTGCCTCATCCAAAGTAGTTGCGCGCAACACTGTCCTGCTGCAACATACTCGGCCTCAGCGGTGGATAGGGCAACGGATGTTTGTTTCTTAGAGTTCCATGACACCAGGGACCTTCCTAAGAATTGGCACGTCCCCGATGTACTCTTCCTATCGACCTTACATCCAGCATAGTCGGAATCTGAGTACCCAATCAAGTCAAAGCTAGACCCCTTTGGATACCAGATCCCGAAGCAAGGCGTAGCGACTAAATATCTAAGGATTCGCTTCACCGCCACCAAGTGACACTCCTTAGGATCGGATTGAAATCTAGCACACATGCATACGCTAAGCATAATATCCGGTCTACTAGCACATAAATAAAGCAAAGAACCTATCATGGACCGGTATGCTTTTTGATCAACGGACTTACCTCCTTTGTTGAGGTCGGTGTGTCCGTCGGTTCCCATCGGCGTCTTTGCGGGCTTGGCGTCTGTTGGGGACTTGTTCTCAAATGCTAAAAGTTAAGAACAAGGCAACATAGAAGATGTTAAACATTAAGGTCCTTCGTCCTTCGAAACATTACGCCCCTTCGGGAAATAATGCTTTAGGACGAAGGTCACAAGAGACATACCTTCGTAAATATAATAAATAATGCCGAAGGATTCATATAAAGCGTGAAATATAAATATCAACATTGGATCATTTCTATTTTATTAACATGGAGAAATAGAAATGATTTCAAATTACAAATGTACCTTCGGTCCTGAGAGAAGGTAGAAGTACAAACGTGACGCAAGAGCCAATGCCAAGTCAGCGTGAACAGTACGGGAGTACTGTTCATCTATTTATAGACGCGGGACGCAGCCCACGTAAAATTACATCCATGTCCATTACATTTGTTAACGGTTTATGGAAATCTGTCGAGGCCCCCGAAGTCTTTTCATCTTTAAGTCGGTTCCCCCTTATGCCATCGCGCCGAAGCTTCCCTGCGCACAGCTTCGGCTGCCCTCGACCTTCGTCTGGTTCAGGCTTCGTCCTGGTCGTGCTCCATATCCATAATTCTGAATCCGAAAATACCTGTTCATATAATCCACTTGGAAAACATTGTGAAATCATGTTTTTGAGGACCTTCGGAAGACGAAGGCCCCCAACAGCGTCCTTCATCCCAAACCTCTTTAGCAGATCTTGCGTGTACTTCGTTTGGGAGATGTAGGTGCCGTCCTTGAGTTGCTTCACATGGAACCCAAGGAAGTAGTTCAACTCGCCCATCATTGACATCTCGAATTTCTGCGTCATTACCCTGCTAAACTCTTCACAAGACTTTTGGTTAGTAGAACCAAATATTATGTCATCGACATAAATTTGGCACACAAACAAATCACCATCACATGTCTTTGTGAAAAGAGTTGGATCGGCTTTCCCAACCTTGAAAGCATTAGCAATTAAGAAATCTCTAAGGCATTCATACCATGCTCTTGGGGCTTGTTTAAGTCCATAGAGCGCCTTAGAGAGCTTACACACGTGGTCGGGGTACCGTTCATCCTCGAAGCCAGGGGGTTGCTCCACGTACACCTCCTCCTTGATTGGCCCGTTGAGGAAAGCGCTCTTCACATCCATTTGGAACAACCTGAAAGAATGGTGAGCGGCATATGCTAGCAAGATACGAATTGATTCCAGCCTAGCCACAGGAGCAAACGTCTCCTCAAAGTCCAAACCTGCGACTTGGGCATAACCTTTTGCCACAAGTCGAGCCTTGTTCCTCGTCACCACCCCGTGCTCGTCCTGTTTGTTGCGGAACACCCACTTGGTTCCCACAACATTTTGCTTGGGACGAGGCACCAGTGTCCAAACTTCGTTGCGCTTGAAGTTGTTGAGTTCCTCTTGCATGGCCAATACCCAATCCGGATCTAGCAAGGCCTCCTCTACCCTGAAAGGCTCAATAGAAGAGACAAAGGAGTAATGTTCACAAAAATTAACTAGTCGAGACCGAGTAGTTACTCCCTTGCTAATGTCACCCAGAATTTGGTCGACGGGATGATCCCTTTGAATCATCGCTCGAACTTGGGTTGGAGGTGCCGGTTGCGCTTCTTCCTCCATCACATGATCATCTTGTGCTCCCCCTTGATCACACGCCTCCTGTTGATGAACCTGTTCATCGTCTTGAGTTGGGGGATGCACCGTTGTTGAGGAAGAAGGTTGATCTCGTTCATCTTGTTCCTGTGGCCGCACTTCTCCAATCGCCATGGTTCGTATAGCGGCCGTCGGAACATCTTCTTCATCTACATCATCACAATCAACAACTTGCTCTCTTGGAGAGCCATTAGTCTCATCAAATACAACGTCGCTAGAGACTTCAACCAAACCCGATGATTTGTTGAAGACCCTATACGCCTTTGTATTTGAATCATAACCTAATAAAAACCCTTCTACAGCTTTGGGAGCAAATTTAGAATTTCTACCCTTCTTCACTAGAATGTAGCACTTGCTCCCAAATACACGAAAGTAAGATACATTGGGTTTGTTACCGGTTAGTAGCTCATATGACGTCTTCTTGAGGAGGCGGTGAAGGTAGACCCTGTTGATGGCGTGGCAAGCCGTGTTCACGGCTTCCGACCAAAAACACTCAGGGGTCTTGAATTCTCCAAGCATAGTCCTCGCCATATCTATGAGCGTCCTGTTCTTCCTCTCTACCACACCATTTTGCTGAGGTGTGTAGGGAGCGGAGAACTCGTGCTTGATCCCTTCCTCCTCAAGAAACTCCTCCACTTGAAGGTTCTTGAACTCGGACCCGTTGTCGCTCCTTATCTTCTTCACCTTGAGCTCAAACTCATTTTGAGCTCTCCTGAGGAAGCGCTTGAGGGTCCCTTGGGTTTCAGACTTATCCTGCAAAAAGAACACCCAAGTGAAGCGGGAAAAGTCATCAACAATAACTAGACCATACTTACTTCCTCCTATGCTCAGATAGGCGACGGGTCCGAAGAGGTCCATATGCAGCAGCTCCAGAGGTCTTGACGTGGTCATCACATTCTTGCTGTGATGTGCTCCTCCCACTTGTTTACCTGCTTGACAAGCTGCACAAGGTCTATCTTTTTCGAAATAAACATTTGTTAGACCTATCACGTGTTCTCCCTTTAGAAGCTTGTGGAGGTTCTTCATCCCCACATGTGCTAAGCGGCGATGCCACAGCCAGCCCATGCAAGTCTTAGCCATTAAGCATGCATCTAGACCGGCCTCTTCTTTTGCAAAATCAACTAAGTAAAGCTTGCCGTCTAGTACACCCTTAAAGGCTAGTGAACCATCACTTCTTCTAATGACAGACACATCTACATTTGTAAAAAGACAATTATATCCCATATTGCATAGTTGACTAACAGATAGCAAATTGTAACCAAGAGACTCAACTAAAAACACATTGGAGATTGAGTGTTCATTAGAAATTGCAATTTTACCTAACCCTTTTACCTTGCCTTGATTCCCATCACCGAATATAATTGAATCTTGGGAATCCTTATTTTTGACGTAGGAGGTGAACATCTTCTTCTCCCCCGTCATATGGTTTGTGCATCCGCTGTCGATAATCCAGCTTGAACCCCCGGATGCATAAACCTGCAAGGCAAATTTAGGCTTGGGTCTTAGGTACCCAACTCATGTTGGGTCCTACAAGGTTAGCACATATATCCTTAGGGACCCAAATGCAAGTTTTATCTCCCTTGCATCTTGCCCCTAACTTCCTAGCAATTACCTTCTTACCCTTTCTACAAATAGCAAAGGGAGCATTGCAAGCATAATAAATGGTAGAAGGTTTGTTCACAACTTTTCTAGGAACATGAGCAAAATTTCTCCTAGGCATATGCACAACATTTCTCCTACACATATCTCTATCATGCTTATAGGAAGAACTAGAAGCAAACATGGCATGAGAATCATAAACATGTGAATCAAAATCATTATAAGCATTTCTAGCATGTCTCCTATCATTATACATAAAAGCATGGTTCTTTTTAGCGCTACTGGCCATAGGGGCCTTCCCTTTCTCCTTGGCGGGAATGGGAGCCTTATGGCTTGTTAAGTTCTTGGCCTCTCTCTTGAAGCCAAGACCATCCTTAATTGAGGGGTGTCTACCAATCGTGTAGGCATCCCTTGCAAATTTTATTTTATCAACTTCACTCTTGCTAGTCTTAAGTTGGGCATTAAGACTAGCCACTTCATCATTTAGTTTTGAAATTGAAACTAAGTGTTCACTACAAGCATTAACATCAAAATCCTTACACCTAGTGCAAATTGTAACATTTTCAACACAAGAGTTACTTGCTACTTCTAGTTTAGCAGTTAAAACATTAATTTCACCTTTTAAAGAAGAAATGGTTTCATTACAAGTAGAAAGTTCACAAGAAAGCATTCCATTTCTTTTAACTTCTAGAGCAAGTGAATTTTGTGCACTAACAAATTTATCATGCTCTTCATATAAAAGGTCTTCTTGTTTCTCTAAGATTCTATCCTTTTCATTTAAGGCATCAATCAACTCATTAATCTTAGCTATCTTAGTTCTATCCAATCCCTTGAATAAACTAGAGTAATCAATTTCATCCTCACTAGATTCATCATCACTAGAAGAATCATAAGTATTACCATTACGAGTGATTACCTTCTTTTCCCTTGCCATGAGGCAAGTGTGATGCTCGTGGGGGAAGAGAGCCGATTTGTTGAAGGCAGTGGCGGCGAGTCCTTCGTCGTCGGAGTCGGACGAAGAGCAATCCGAGTCCCACTCCTTTCCAAGGTGTGCTTCGCCTTTGGCCTTCTTGTAAACTTTCTTGTTCTCTCTCTTCCCATTTTTCCCTTGCTCCTGGTCACTATCATTTTCGGGACAGTTAGCAATAAAATGACCAACCTTACCACATTTGAAGCATGAGCGCTTCCCCTTTGTCTTGGTCTTGCTTGGCTGCCCCTTGCGACCATTTAGCGCCGTCTTGAATCTCTTGATGATGAGAGCCATCTCTTCATCATTGAGCCCGGCCGCCTCAACTTGCGCCACCTTGCTAGGTAGCGACTCCTTGCTCCTTGTTGCCTTGAGAGCAATGGATTGAGGCTCGTGGATTGGACCGTTCAACGCTTCGTCGACGTATCTTGCCTCCTTGATCATCATCCGCCCGCTTACGAATTTTCCAAGTACTTCCTCGGGCGTCATCATCATGTACCTGGGATTCTCACGAATATTGTTCACGAGATGAGGATCAAGAACGGTAAAGGACCTGAGCATTAGGCGGACGACGTCGTGATCCGTCCAACGCGTGCTTCCGTAGCTCCTTATTTTGTTGATAAGGGTCTTGAGCCGGTTGTACGTTTGAGTTGGCTCCTCTCCCCTTATCATGGCGAATCGTCCAAGCTCGCCCTCCACCAACTCCATTTTGGTGAGCATGGTGATGTCATTCCCCTCGTGTGATATCTTGAGGGTGTCCCATATTTGCTTGGCATTGTCCAAGCCGCTCACCTTGTTATACTCTTCCCTGCACAAAGACGCTAAGAGAACAGTAGTAGCTTGTGCATTTCTATGAATTTGTTCATTTATATGCATGGAATTATCCAAGCTATCAAACTTCATTCCATTCTCTACAATCTCCCATATGCTTGGATGAAGAGAGAATAAGTGACTACGCATTTTGTGACTCCAAAATCCGTAGTCCTCCCCATCGAAGTGTGGAGGTTTGCCAAGAGGAATGGAAAGCAAATGTGAATTCGAACTATGTTGAATACGAGAATAATCAAATGAAAAGTTCGAATTGACCGTCTTTTTGTAGTCGTTGTCGTCGTCCTTTTGGGAAGAAGTAGACTCATCACTATCGTCGTAGTAGATGATCTCCTTGATGCGCCTTGTCTTCTTCTTCTTCCCATCCCTGCGCTTGTGGCCTGAGCCCGAGTCGGTAGGCTTGTCATCCCTCGGCTCGTTGAAGATAGACTCCTTCTCGTTGTTGTTGACCACCATCCCCTTTCCCTTAGGATCCATCTCTTCGGGCGATTAGTCCCTTTGTGAAGAGAATGGCTCTGATACCAATTGAGAGCACCTAGAGGGGGGGGTGAATAGGTGATCCTATGAAAACTTAAACTTATAGCCACAAAAACTTGTTAAGTGTTAGCACGATAATCGCCAAGTGGCTAGAGAGGAGTCTCGACAAAACACAATACCACAAGAGATCAAACACAGAGATGACACAGTGGTTTATCCCGTGGTTCGGCCAAGACCAACGCTTGCCTACTCCACGTTGTGGCGTCCCAACGGACGAGGGTTGCAATCAACCCCTCTCAAGCGGTCCAAAGACCAACTTGAATACCACGGTGTTTTGTTTTGCCTTTCAATATCCCGTTGCAAGGAATCTCCACAAATTGGAGTCTCTTGCCCTTACAAGTATATGATCACAAAGAAGCACAGAGTAAGGGAGGGAAGCAACACACACAAATCCACAGCGAGATGCGCACACAACCGGCCAATAATCGAGCTCGAATGACTATCTCAAAGTTCTCACTAGAACGGAGCTCGAATCACTTAGAATCACAAACGAATGCGCAAAGAATGAGTGTGGATGATCAAGAATGCTCTAAGGTTGCTTTTGTGTCTCCTCCATGCGCCTAGGGGTCCCTTTTATAGCCCCAAGGCAGCTAGGAGCTGTTGAGAGCAAATCTGGAAGGCTATCCTTGCCTTCTGTCGTCGGGTGCACCGGATAGTCCGGTGTACACCGGACACTGTCCGGTGCCCGATTTCTTTCCTTAAACAGCGCTGCCGACCGTTGCAGACTGTTGCAGATCTGGGAGCCGTTAGCGCACCGGACATGTCCGGTGCACACCGGACAGTCCGGTGCCCCCATCCGACCGTTGGCTCGGCCACGTGTCTCGCGCTGATTGCGCGGCCGACCGTTGGACCGTCCGACCGTTGGCTCACCGGACAGTCCGGTGCACACCGGACAGTCCGGTGAATTTTAGCCGTACGCCGTCGGCGAATTCCCGAGAGCGGCCTGTTCGCGCCGAGTCAGCCTGGCGCACCGGACACTGTCCGGTGCACACCGGACAGTCCGGTGTGCCAGACCGAGCTGAGTCTTGGCTGTACTCAGCCAAGTCTTTTTCTCCTTTTTTTCTTTTCTTCTTCTTTCTGTTTCTAACACTTAGATAAGTATGTTAGTACACAAAACCAAAGTACTAAGGCTTAGAAACATACCTTTACTTCATGATTTGCACTTTGTTCATCCATGGACATAAATTCACATTTAAGCACTTGTGTTGGCACTCAATCACCAAAATACTTAGAAATGGCCCAAGGGCACATTTCCCTTTCACCTATACTCAAGACAATGTATGAAAATATTTTGCACAAGAGAGAGTTCTACAGCTAGTGATCCTTTTCTAAGTTATTGTTAGCATATGGCAAATGGATCACAAATTGCATAAATGTATCATGAATTCTCCTTTTTCCTTAGTGCATACCAAGATAGATGTCGATTGAAATTACCAATTGAAATCAAATTGAAATTACATGAAGCACTAAGAAGCATAAGTGATAATTGAAGTTGTTCAATGATCAAACAATCGATGCGATCAAGAGAACAACATAGGCATTAGATTTTCAATCAAGCTCAAAAATAGGAGAATCCAATAGATACGCTACTTTAACATTGAAGGCTATAATCAAGATTGAAATGTAGTAGCATGCCTTATGAGAAGCTTGTTCTCATAAAAGAGACTATAAGAGATTACTACGATAATGTGATAGTCTCATCGTAATCAAGATGTAGATAGAGGCTCCCCCTAGAAATATGCTTCAAGTATGAATGAATTGAATGGATGAATTTACTTTAAAGATGAAGAGGGAGAAGCATTATACATCTTGATCAAGGCTCATAAATTTTGCAATAAACAACTTAACCCTAGTATTCTCATTATGAAAGGATTTAGAATACTCACAACCACACCATAGATTATTTTGTAGATCTTACTATCCAAGTAGGTGGTGTTGTTCTTGATGTCCTCCTCTTTCATTTGAGAATCCTCCCTTTGTAGTTGTTTCTTTTTTTTCTTTCAAACTTATTGAAAATACTCAAGAAAGATGTTAATAGCACAAGGGAGTATAAGATAAATAATGATTTCTTTAGATAGGAAATAAACAATTCATCATTCAAAAGTCACACAAACATGAAGTAAAATCCTTAACATTAGTGCATTTCATTTGAGAAATATGAGTGAGCACTTTTTAAGCATTTTAATAATCATTGGAGATTTTACTTTATCATATTGAATTTAGTTAATCATTACTTGGAAGCAAATCAATATGATAACATATATAAATATCGCAAAGGCATTAAATAGATTCTAATGGACATGAGCATTTAAAAGAGTGAGATTGAATGCACGTCTAGCTGATTTAGGTCCAATAAAGAATCTATTCCTCACATGGGTAGAATATGATAATTTAGATTAAATACCCATTGAGATGGGAACTATATTTGATTAAGAATATGAGTTCCCATACCTTTGCTTTTACTTTTCTTCCTTTGGGTGAAGAGCAACCCATGAGGCTTGTGCACTTTCTCTTTTGTAGATATTCGTAAGTAAGCTCAAGAGATACCTTGTTAGTAACACAAGCACTAGTTTCCATTTTTGTAACCATTTTTGATAAGGAATGAAAAGCTAGATTACTAAAACATGGAAACCTCATAGCATAAACTAGATTATCCATAGATGATGTTATGCTCAATTTTAATTCTTAAAACAAGCATAAATAATCTCTTAAGATTATAGGAATAAATCTAATTCATGATTTGGAAATCAATAAATGTGAAAGAATCATATCCAATTTAAGCAAGTAGAAGTACATCATAAATTATTGGATTGATTTTTCTTTTCATGTTAGATTACATGCTTTTCCAAAGGGAAACTTATTCTCTACAAGTTAGACTACTTGGGTTGCTTAGATAAAATCATTAGTCTCACTATTCTAGTTATAGAGAGAGTTTTCCTTTTATAAGTGTCCTAAGGAATTGAATTCCTTACATGACACCTTATTCTTTTAAGAACTTGAAATATCTCTCTATATCTAGAATCATGGCAATAATAGAATGACTAGCAAAAAACATGCCATGAGACTTGCAATAATTTAAAGCATGTAGATTGCCATAGGATGGAAATGATGAGTATGCAATCTACCATATGAGAGGAAATTCTCCAGGGAATGGTGACGTAATTTAAAGACATTTTAAGTGCTTCCTATTTCTATGTGACTACACAAGACACATGATATCTTTAAGATAATTGCACTTAAAAACATAGATGTTACCATCCTTTGACTTTCCTTCATGTTGTAGGCCTTGATTTTTCCGTGTAGAATAATTCTTTATTTCCTACAACATCAATATCTTTCTCGAGATGATATGAGTTTAAGACATAGTAATTTGAAAAATAACCTTGGGTCAATCATGGATATATAGATTATGTAAGGTTGATAGCTTGAGTATTGAATGGACTCTCTCAAGCACCCCAAAGCTTCATATCATCTCCTTCTCCTACAAAGCTTGTCAAGCATATTTTGGTACCCATCGCTTGATGGGTCCATCACGGTTAGTCAACAAAGATCTAGGAACCCAAAAGTCCTTTGTGTTAGCACTAGGTAAACTCATTACCTTTCTAGCACAAGTTGCAATTTTGGGTTGCCTAGTTATATGAGAATTAATTGACAAGCTAGGAGTGGAATTGTTACCAATGGGACAATCCTTGCATTGATGTCCCTTCTTTCGGCATGTGTAGCAAAGGCGTTTTCCAAGTTTTGAAGCTTTCTTCTTTCCTCGTTTGTTTCTTGCTACATGGTTAGTAAAAACTTTCTTTTCTAACCCTATGCCTTTTCGTTTTAAATGGGGACAAGATCTAAGCAAGTGTCCCTTCTTGGAGCATTTAAAACATAGTTTATCATCCTTGTTAATAATCAAGCCATTTTTAATATAGGGACATGACCTAATCAAGTGCCCCTCTTCAAAGCATTCACTACACCTTTTTATGTGAAGTGTGGCTTGATCATTACCTTGGATGTTACCTTTAGTGGAGGTGTGGTTGAGGCTTTTGGAGGAGGTGTTGAATTTCATCTTTTGTTTCTTCCTCTTGGCAATCCTCAAATCCTTGACATTTTCTTCAAGGGATGTAGTGCATGCCACGGTTGTTCCCGTCTCAAGCTTCTTCACCATGTGATCACGGTTATCTTGAGAAGGTTGGGCAATGCATTTCCCTTTTAGTTGTGTCAAGCCAATCTTTAGCCTCTCATTTTCTTCTTTGAGCTTTTGATATATATCATCATTTGTTCCTGCAAATTCTAACTCAAAGGAAGATTTGCTTGTCGACGGACAACAAGCATTAGCACATGGTAATATAGTATCAATTTGAATACATGTGCATGAGTGAGGTTGTTGGGATTTTAAGTTTTCTATTACAACCTCATGAGCAATGTTTAATATGATATGATCATCTCTAAGATTCTCATGAGAGCATATCATATTTTTCTTGAAAAGCTAGATTTTCAATTTTTAGCTTTTCTATTTGGTCCTTAAGCAAGGCATTTCTATTTAGTAATTGAGCGATACAATGTAAAGCGTTATCTTGCTCAATTGAAATAGTTTCATACCTTTGGACCAAATCAACATGAGAGCACTTTAGCTCCTCATGTTCTTTAGTCAACTCGTCAAAGTATTGCATCTTCATTGAGAGAATACTTTCTAGCCTTTGACGAGCTTCGCCTTGCTCTCTCGCTCTTTCTAGAAGTTTGAGTATGACTGCCTTATCTTCTTGGCTTAGGCGAGCGTAGAGTTGCACAAAGCTTCTTTCTTCCTCCTCATCCTCATTTGTGCTTCCGCTATCATTTGCATTAGCCACACAACACATGTGGGAATCGAAATGGGAAGACACATCTTTTGGAGAGGTGGATTCATCGTTTGGTCTCCACCGTTCATTTTCTCCTTCTTCCTTGCAAGGGTTAGTATCACAAATACCAAAGGAAGTAGAAGCACAAAATGAACTATCATGTTTGGACTTATTAAATTTGCCTTTAATTCTAGTCCAAATATCATGCACATCACAAATGGGTTTGTCATATTTTATTATGAAGGCATGATAATCTTCTTTGCTAAGGGATTTACTTAAGATGTCATAAGCTAGATAGTTTAAGCGTATACATCTTAAATCTTCTTCGGAGGCATTTTCCCTAGCATAGTTAGAAGGAATAATACTCTTGTCTAAAATTTGTTCTAATTGAGGATCTACTGCTCTAAAAGCATTTATCACTCTAGTAGACCATGACTCATAATTAGAACAATCAGAAAGTAATATCTCAAGAGTTACCTCCTTGGTCTCCTGGGTCTTTTTGTTCTTTTGGGATCTTCTACGAGCAATCACTTCGAGTTGTTAGACTCAAGATGAAGTGCCTAGTTCTGATACCAATTGAAAGTCGCCTAGAGGGGGGGGTGGATAGGCGAAACCTGAAAATTAAAACTTTATCCCAAACTAGATCCCTTGATTAGTGATTAGAACAAGATATACAAAAATAGGAGTATACAAACTAAGTTCTTGCTTGAAAAGAATATTGCTAAATAATGCGGGAGTGATAAATCAATACAATTAATAAGTTATAGAATAACAAAGCAATAGGCCTTAGATGAGAAGAGCACTAGGTCAAGTTCTTTCTTGCAACGTGTTGCTTTACTAAATGGGAATTTTAACTTGAAGCAACACCAAATGATATTATCAAATAATGGTGCAAGAAAGCTTATAGCAAGGGAAAACAAACAAATCACAAGCAATAAACACAATGGACACGGGTGATTTGTTTTACCGAGGTTCGGCCCTCGAAGGCCTAGTCCCCGTTGAGGAGTCCACTTAAGGATGGGTCTTTTTCAACCCTTTCCCTCTCTCCCCCGATCACACAAGGATCGGTGAGCTCTTCTTCTTCTCAAGGATCACTCTCGATCCCACAAGGACCACCATACTCTTTGGTGTCTCTTGCTAGCTTTTACAAGCCTCCAAAACTTTGGAGGAAGTTCGATGGGAGTCAATACTCCACGCACAAATGAACACGAAGATGTAGCACACACTATCTCTCAATGAATCTCACAAGGCACTAGAGCTAAATCACATAAGAGACTTTCTTTTGCTTGCTCTTGCTTTTGTGGCACTTATGTGAGTTGTAGTGGACTAAATCTTGTGTATAGGATGGATCAAAGAATATATGTGGTTGCGAGGACTTGAGTATGTCAACTAGATGACTTGGAATGTTGCTTGGGCTCCCACACCTTGAAGTGGCCGGTTGGAGTGGTATTTATAGCCACCAACCAAAATCTAGCCGTTGGTGAAGGCTGTCTGTCGCATGGTGCACCGGACAGTCCGGTGCACACCGGACATGTCCGGTGCGACAGCCACGTCACCAGGCCGTTAGGGTTCCGACCGTTGGAGCTCTAACGCTGGGCCCGCCTGGATGTCCGGTGGCGCACCGGACATGTACTGTAGAGTGTCCGGTGCGCCATGACGCGCGTGCCTGACTTCTGCGCGCGCTGGCGCGCATTTAATGCGCTTGCAGGTAGCCGTTGGCGCCTGAAGTAGCCGTTGCCCCACAGTTACACCGGACAGTCCGGTGTACATTGGACATGTCCGGTGAATTTTAGCGGAGCAGCCACTGCGAATTTCCGAGGTAGGCGAGTTCGGAGCCGCGCCTCCTTGGAGCACCGGACACTGTCCGGTGTACACCGGACAGTCCGGTGAATTATAGCGCGCCGGCCCTGAGAATTCTCGAAGGTGCGAAGTTCAGCTTGAAGTTCCCTGGTGCACCGGACACTGTCCGGTGGTGCACCGGACAGTCCGGTGCGCCAGACCAGGGTGCCTTCGGTTGTCCCTTGCTCTTTTTGTTGAACCCTTTTCTTGGTCTTTTTATTGGCTTATTGTGAACCTTTGGCACCTGTAGAACTTATGAACTAGAGCAAACTAGTTAGTCCAATTTATTTGTGTTGGGCAATTCAACCACCAAAATTAGTTTAGGAAATAGGTGTAAGCCTAATTCCCTTTCAGTTGTTATTTACTGTTCATGATAAGATCATTATGTTAATTGGAACCCTGAGAACCACCCAGGAAAACAGTGCTACCACAAGGGTTTAATGGGACGCCCTTGGCTGATTAATTAGGAAAGCTAGTGGATGACTACCTTACCCGAAAGGGGCAAGGGCAGTAGGGGAGTGGTTAGTGTAGGGAGGCCCTTGGGATGATTTTGCTGTGATGGCGGTCATGCGAGGGATTCCTGCATTGGAGCTTCCTATAAACTGTAGCGGGTTTTCTGAAGCTAGTGGAACTTTGTAAAGGCCTCGTAGTGTTACCCTGCCTCGCCTCCTCGGAAGAGGTGTATGGGATTGGCCGTCTCTTGGCAGATGGGTAACATGACTTGTGGGTAAAGATGCGCAACCTCTAGAGAGTGTAAAACTGGTATACTAGCCGTGCTCACGGTCATGAGCAGCTCGGACCCTCACATGATTAATTATGGAACTTAAATTTAATTTGACATTTGCATCACATTTGGGATTATTTTATTATTACTGTTCTTTATTACTATTAAGGTTTGGTATTTACTTACACTTAGTAATTGCTAATAAAATTTTGACCAACTTATAAAAGCAATGCTCAGCTTCAGCCTCTATTTCATTGATCAGCCTTACACTTCATGAACTCCCACCTTTGGTGAGTTCATGCCACATTATTTCCCACGACTTGTTGAGCTATGAACGTATGTGAGCTCACTCTTGCTGTCTCACACCCCCCACATGTCAAGAACAGGTACCGCAGGATGAGGCGCATGGAGGATGCTGCGATGAGTTCGTGAGAGGTCAAGGCCGTCATCTCCCTGTCAACTTTGGGTTGCTGGACCGTTGTCTCCTTATAATGTAATTAATTATTTATTTTGTACAGAACTCCTGTTATGTAGTAAAGATGTGACATTTGATCCTGTGCCATGATTCATCATATGTGTGAGACTTGGTCCCAGCACACCTGGTGATTATGTTCGTGCCCGGGTTTTTGTGCCCCGAAACCCAGGTGTGACAAGATCCAACAACATGATCACGCCTGATGATCAACACCAAGCACTAGTAGAGGATGTCAAAGGCGATTGAGGACTATAAGATAGGAACTAGGGATGAGATATGGTTCCTAGTATTGCCACTAACAGAAGACTAGGACACGAAACCCTAAAAACCCTTAGAACCATGTTATTTGTGAGAGCACCTAGAGGGGGGTGAATAGGTGATCCTATAAAATCAAACACTAGTAGCCACAAAACTTAGTTTAAAGTGTTAGTACGGCTAAGTAGCTTTGAAGTGAGTTCTTGTGAACACAACAATCACAGAGAAAGCAACACAAGAGACACGTGATTTTTATCCCGTGGTTCGGCCAAGTAACACTTGCCTACTTCCATGTTGTGGCGTCCCAATGGACGAGGGTTGTACTCAACCCCTTTCAAGTGATCCGATGATCAACTTGAATACCACAGTCTTTTCCTTTAGAGTATGTTTCTCGTTTGCGGGGAATCTCCACAACTTGGAGTCTCTCGCCCTTACAATTGAGATCACAAAGAAGGCACAGAGTAAGGCTGGGGAGAGCAACACACACAAGACTCAAATACACAGCACCACCACGCACACAAGTCACAACTTGAGCTCGAAACACAACACACGGAGTTTGCAACTCAAATGGAGCTCAAATCGCTGACACAGAGAATCAAAAGCATGGTGTCGGAGTATGGGAGTCTTAGAATGTTTCGTGAAAGCTTGGTGTTCTCCTCCATGCGCCTAGGGATCCCTTTTATAGCCCCAAGGTAGCTAGGATCCGTTGGAGGCTAACTTGGAAGGCCAAACTTGCCTTCTATCGGGTGGTGCACCGGACAGTCTGGTGCACCACCGGACAGTCACTGTAGCTGTCCGGTGCGCGATCTCCTTCCTTTTCTGGTGCATCCGACCGTTGGTCCTCGGGGTCAGTTGGTGCACCGGACACTGTCCGGTGCACACCGGACAGTTCGGTGTGCCCAACTGACCGTTGCTGCGGGCCACGCGTCGCCCACGGATTGCGCGGCCGACCGTTGGCGCTGGCGACCGTTGGCTCACCGGACAGTCCGGTGCACCACCGGACAGCCCGGTGAATTATAGTCGTACACCTCTGCGTTTTCCCGAGAGCAGCCAGTTCACCGCCGGCCAGCCTGGCGCACCGGACACTGTCCGGTGTGCCTGGCCAGAGTTGGTGTTGGCTGCACATAGCCAACTCTTTTCCTTTTCTTTTCTTCTTTTGTTGTCTCTGTTTGTAGCACTTAGACAAACACATTAGTATACCAAAATAATATACTAAGTCTAGAAACATACCTTACACTTTGATTTGCATTCTTCACTCATTTTGAACATAAGTACTCATTTAATGTGTTGGGCATCTAATCACCAAAATACTTATAGAAATGGCCCAAGGGCACATTTCCCTTTCAATCTCCCCCTTTTCGGTGATTTATGCCAACACATCCAAAAGCAACCAAAAGAAGTGCAACATCAATGCAATTGAAGACCAAATTGTTTTTGCTAATGATTTGGCATATTTGGATCACTCTTTGCCACCACTTGGTTTGTTTTTACAAATCAAATTCTTTTTCCTATCTCTAAGTCAAACACACTTGTTTGGGCAAATTGAGAGATATTCCAAGAGAAAAAAAATTCAAGTGCCATAAACTCCCCCTTTTTCCCATATCAAATTTCTCCCCCATAAGAGACCAAATTTTGCAATAAGAGTATTTTGGACAAATCACAAATTCTAACTCTACCATTTTCAAAATTCTCAAGTGGTTGGCTGATCTAGTTGCTTTGGCCTTAATTTCTCCCCCTTTGGCATTTAAGCACCAAAACGGGATCATTCTTGGCCCTATAACCCCATTGCCTCACCAAAAATGTCAATTAAGAGCAAAAAGGCAATGAGAGTATAAGTATGAACTTGGAAGTAAGTACACTAATACCAGAGTGCAGTGGAAGTCTTTTCATTGTCTAAGTTCACCTTTCCCTTTCAATGCACCTTTGAGACTACATCAAGTATACTCAAACAAACAGGTTAGTCTCAAAGGGTCAAGTTGTAGCACATCTCTCCCTAAATATGTGCACCATTTGCATATGGACTTGTGAGGTCTGGGGAGATCTTATACAACTTGAGCACCATAAATAGATAGCCAATGTTGTAAATGCAAAAAAGTAATATGATCAAAGGTATAGAACACATGTATGCTATAGATCAATCCAAGTTACGCGAATCTAAGACATTTAGCTCACTACGCAACCTACAAAAAGTTTTCTCATCCAACAGCTTGGTGAAGATATCGGCTAGCTGGTTCTCGGTGCTAATATGAAAAATATCGATATCTCCCTTTTGCTGGTGATCCCTTAGGAAATG
Organism: Zea luxurians; assembly: GCA_029449295.1. Lineage (NCBI taxonomy): Eukaryota > Viridiplantae > Streptophyta > Magnoliopsida > Poales > Poaceae > Zea > Zea luxurians. The sequence continues at coordinate 15,502,057 of JAOPSE010000024.1, read as the reverse complement.
ATGCTAGATGTCTATGTGCTTAGTGCGGCTGTGTTCAATAGGATTATCCGCCAAGCGGATTGCACTCTCATTGTCACATAGGAGTGGGACTTTGCTCAGATTGTAGCAAAAGTCCCGGAGGGTTTGCCTCATCCAAAGTAGTTGCGTGCAACACTGCCCTGCGGCAACATACTCAGCCTCAGCGGTGGATAGGGCAACAGATGTCTGTTTCTTTGAACTCCAAGACACTAGGGACCTTCCTAGAAATTGGCACGTCCCTGATGTACTCTTCCTATCAACCTTGCACCCGACATAATCGGAGTCTGCGTATCCAATTAAGTCAAAGGTAGACCCCTTTGGATACCAAATCCCGAAGCACGGCGTAACAACTAAATATCGAAGGATTCGCTTAACGACCACAAGGTGACAGTCGGATTGATATCTAGCACACATGCATACACTAAGCATAATGTCTAGTCTACTACCACATAAATAAAGTAATGAACCTATCATGGACCGGTATGCCTTTTGATCAACGGACTTACCTCCTTTGTTGAGGTCAACATGCCCGTCGGTTCCCATCGGTGTCTTCGCGGGCTTAGCGTCCTTCATCCCAAACCTCTTGAGAAGACCTTGAGTGTACTTTGTTTGGGATATGAAGGTACCGTCATTGAGTTGCTTCACTTGGAATCCAAGGAAGTATGTTAACTCGCCCATCATCGACATTTCGAATTTCTACATCATCACCCTGCTAAACTCCTCACAAGACTTTTGGTTAGTAGAACCAAATATTATGTCATCGACATAAATTTGGCACACAAAGAGATCACCATCACAAGTCTTGGTAAAAAGAGTGGGATCAGCTTTCCCAACCTTGAAAGCATTAGCAACTAAGAAATCTCTAAGGCATTCATACCATGCTCTTGGGGCTTGCTTAAGTCCATAGAGCGCCTTAGAGAGCTTATACACGTGGTTGGGATACCTGTCATCCTCAAAGCCAGGGGGTTGTTCCACGTATACCTCCTCCTTGATTGGCCCGTTGAGGAAAGCGCTCTTCATGTCCATTTGAAACAGCCTAAAAGAGTGGTGAGCAGCATAGGCTAACAATATTCGAATTGACTCTAACCTTGCCACAGGAGCAAAAGTCTCCCCGAAATCCAAACCTACGACTTGGGCATAACCTTTTGCCACAAGTCGAGCCTTGTTTCTTGTCACCACCCCGTGCTCGTCTTGCTTGTTGCGGAACACCCACTTGGTTCCCACAACGTTTTGCTTTGGACGTGGCACCAGGCTCCAAACTTCGTTTCTCTTGAAGTTGTTGAGCTCTTCCTGCATGGCCAACACCCATTCTGGATCCTGCAAGGCCTCTTCTACCCTGAAAGGCTCAATAGAAGAGACAAACAAGTAATGCTCACAAAAATTAGCTAAACGTGAGCGAGTCGTTACTCCCTTGCTGATATCACCCAGAATCTGATCGATTGGGTGATTTCTTTGGATCGTCGCTCGGACTTGAGTTGGAGGGACCCATGGTGCTTCTTCCTCCATAACATGTTCTTCTTGTGCTCCCCCTTGATCACACTCCTCTTCTTAAGGTACCTGTCCATCATTTTGAGTTGGGGAATGCACCGGCGTCGAGGAAGAAGGCTGATCTTGTTCCTGTAGTTCCTGTGGTCATACATCACTTATCGCCATCGTGCGTATTGCGGCCATTGGAACTTCATCTTCATCTATATCATCAAGATCAACTTGCTCTCTTGGAGAGCCATCAGTCTCATCAAATACAACGTCGCTAGAGACTTCAACTAATCCTAATGATTTGTTGAAGACCCTATACGCCCTTGTATTTGATTTATACCCTAGTAAAAACCCTTCTACTGCCTTGGGAGCAAATTTAGAATGTCTACCTTTCTTCACCAGAATGTAGCATTTGCTCCCAAATACACGAAAGAAAGAGACATTGGGTTTGTTACCGGTAAGGAGTTCGTAGGAGGTCTGTAACACCCCGGGCTTTACGGGACAAAGCTGGGTGCATCTCATACATGCGCCAAAGAAGACAACATATATAATCACAGAGTGTATAGAGATAAATGTCACAATAATCAGAGTACTTATTACATAGCGGAAGACTTACAAAAATAAAAGATAAATATAGCAGGATCTAAAATCCATCCTTGGCGCCAGAAAGTCAACTGGGAGACGCCACCTAGATCGAATCGAACTCCTCGATGCGTGGCTCCTCTTGAACCACCTGTTCTTCTCCTGTGGGGGGTGTGAGACAGCAAGAGTGAGCTCACACATGTTCATCGCTCAACAAGTTGTGGGGAATAATGTGGCATGAACTCACCAAAGGTGGGAGTTCATGAAGTGTAAGGCTTATCAAAGAGAATGGTTAAAGCTGAGCATTGCTTTTAATGTTGGTCAAACTTTTATTAGCAATTACTAGATGTAAGTAAATACCAAACCATAATAAATAATAGAACAAAATTAATAAATAATCCCATGCAAATTCAAATGACAAATTGAATTTAAGTTCCATAAATTAATCATGTGAGGGTCCGAGCCGCTCATGACCGTGAGCACGGCTAGTATACCAGTTTTACACTCTGCAGAGGTTGCGCATCTTTACCCACAAGCCGTGTAACCCATCTGCCAAGGGGTCATGAATTCCATACACCTCTACCAAGGAAGCGAGGCAGGGTAACACTACGAGGCCTTTACAAAGTTCCACTAGCTTCAGAAAACCCGCTATAGTTTATAGGAAGCTCCAGTGCAGGAATCCATCGCCTGACCGCCATCGCAGCAAAATCAACCCAAGGACCTCCCTACACTGACCACTCCCCTACTGCCCTTGCCCCTTTCGGGTAAGGTAGTCATCCACTAGCTTTCCTAATTAATCAGCCAAGGGCGTCCCATTAAACCCTTGTGGTAGCACTGTTTTCCCGGGTGGTCGCTCCATGTTCCAATTAACATAATGATCTTATCATGAACATAAATAACATAACAGAATAATTGGAACATGGATATAATGAAATATTAAATCCCAAAACCACATAATGTAATAGCATAACTACCCAAGTGAATTAGGGGTAAACAAGGTAAACAGGATAAACAAACTAGGGTGACCTATTGGGTCCCATCAAAATTAAACCTATGCATTGAATAGTGATAATAAAGAATATTATTGGGTAACAAAAGTGGATCAAGGGCACAACTTGCCTGGCACTTGAGATTCTAGTTACCAGGGTGATTCTTCAGATCCTCATGACCTCACGCTAGTCGTAGCAATACAAACAAACATGGTACATATAAAATTAACATCACACCAAACATAAGTACAAACTGAATAGTAATAATCTACACGTCGCTACGAGATCGCGGGATCGAGAACTACTAAGATCGGAGTTACGATTAAGGAGTTATGATTTTATAGGGGATTTATGTGATTAAAATGTTAAACTATATTATAAATTTGATTACTATAAATCATATGAGAGATTATTCTATAAATAATTATCTCCACTTTAATCTAAGTTATAAATTGGCCATAGATCATATTTTAGTAGATTATAATGCTAAGCAAATTAACAAGTTTAACTAACATGAATTAAATAAAGATCTAATTAGAAAAGAATGAGACATGGTATAATAAATGTGATTATTGCATAGTAAATATTTATACGGGACTAACGCAACTGGAACGGGTCAAATCGGAATTAAAACGAAGAAGTTATGAATTTTCTAAGGTTTTATGTATTCAATACAAGATTAACCAAGAGATTAATTTTAATAGTTTTCACGTCAAACTCGAGGTACTATGTGATAAACAATAATATTACAAAATTATAGCAATTGAAATGGATTAATTTGGGTTTCATATGGATTTTCAAGAGACTATACAAATTCTAACATTTATTTTTGCCTTAAAAATACATTTCCAATTGAAATCCTCTGATTTTAAGACTCTTTGGACTAGGCGCAGAAAAACAGAGAATAGCAGGGGCCTCTGCGCAAGACTTCACCGACGGTGCCCCAGATACAATGCGCTGAAAAGAGTATTTTCGTGCCTAATCTGAGCCGCTCCACATGATCCGACGGTGCCGGTGCTTCTTCTCCAACACGGCCACGACGGTGCTCTGCCCCGTGATGGGAAACTCGCCGGTGGACATTCCCCCTCCCGAGGTGATCGATTCCCCACATGGCCCGGTGCTAAACGATCGTAAGAACAAGGGAAACTAATGGCATAGCATCTTACCAGATCAGACTGTGCACAACATCGGCCACAGCGCGAAGCGGATCGGCCGTGGGGTGAGGTCAGGCAAGCACTTCGCCCGGGTGCAGCGACCCCGAATGCACGCGACGGCGGCGACCAACTCTCCGGTTCTCCCTCTGCTCTTGTGACTCCAGCGAGCTCGCGCGGTCCTCTACGCGTGGCAAAGCACTTCGGTCCGGCCAACATCGCACCCACAGGGTGAATCTGGGCGTACAGCGTGTGGCCCTGTCGAACTCCTTCCCCGCAACAGTACTCACACTTCTGCTTCCCTTCTCCTCTCTCGACGGCGCGAATTCGTCAGCGCTACACGTGGGGCTTCCCCTGGTCAGCCGAGTTGACGTACTCCATTCTCTCCTCTCTCGCGCGTGGTCTCGCTCGGCAACAGATGTTCACCAGAATACACGGTTTGCCTGGGAAATGAAATGAAGAGGTCACGGCCCTTGGTTTTATACACTATGGTTAGGAATCTGTTGGTGAAGAATTCGGGGGGGGGGGGGGCGTGGCGGCTTCAGTTAGCGACGGAGTCGCGCGATCGTGAAAGATCCGGTCAGTGCGATCCGGTTCACGCGGGGAAGAAGTTCTCTGACGGGGCGGCGGTTATGGTGCAGGTGGTAGGATCCGGTCAAGTCCGGAGCTCTCGCACGCGTGATCCACGGCTAGTTGGGAAGGACGCCAGTAGTTGGGTTGCGCGCGTCAGTGTCTGGCCGTGTGCGATTTCAGCGAAGGAGAAAGGGAGGCTGAGCTGCGTGACTGGGATATGGCCTGAGCGCGATTCAGGCGGAGTTCGGTTCCAGGGTTTACGCTGAGTTGGGGGAAGAATCGGTCTGCGGATTTCCATAGGCGCCGCGCCGGATTGACCGAAATCCGATGAAGATGCCAGTCCTTACATCCTAGGCCCACCAGTCAGCCAATGAGAGAAGGGGGCGCGCTGAGGCCGTGGCGGCAGGTAGGAGGTAGCGTTGGCATCGCGGACGGTTGAGGAGGATGAAGACAGAGTGCCTGCTGTCGGGGCCCGGTCGTCGGTCAGACAGCATGACAGATAAAAAGAAAAGGGAGGCGGGAGTGGGCCGCGCGAGAGACAATTTGGCCCACCAGGCGAGTTAGAGGGGATGGGGCCGAATTCAGTTCTATGGCCCAGGACAGGTGTTTCTCTTCCTTTTTTCATCATTTCTATTTTCTTCTATTTCCTTTCTTATTTTCTGATTAAATTCGAATTTAGTTTGAAATTCATACTCACAATTTGAAATTCTCAAGCAATTAAATCTCCAGCATGAGATGCCATAATATTTTATTAATATATTTAGTCCTCAATTAATTATATTTTAAGAAATGCTTCCACATAATCCATTCATGCACACAAAATAGTGGTTTAAGAAAATGTCTTCTATGGTGTAGTATTTTTTTATTTAGAGATGTTTTATCTTAAATATATATAATTCAACAAATGCTTAAATAGGAATCATTTTAGTTGATGTTTATTTTAGGAAATGTAGCTTTCACAAAGGAAAAACCTTATTAGAAGGTATTCCAAATTCAAAGTCTTTGAAGAATTTTAATGAATTCCACCAATACAATTTTGAGGTGTTACAAATCCTACCCCCCTTAACAAAAATCTCGTCCTCGAGATTTGTAAGAAAAGGGATGTATACTCATATTGTCTCAACACATATGCACAAACAAAAATCTCTGCATGATGCATAATTTATTAGCAATACATGGGTCACTTAGACCTTATTATTCCTCCTAAAAATAGTATCATACCATTTACTAACTAAAGTAACATTTAGATCTTACAAATAGTAGTAATTTATATAGATGTTTATGTAGCTCGGTGGAGCTAGTGGTTAGGAAAGCATGGGTGTATATATGTATGTCCACTTTATTATGTAGGATAGAAGATGCCTTTAAAGCATAGATAGATTTGGGCAAGAAAGGGTAGGGTAAGGAAGTACTCCATCCAAGATTGTGGATCTTGATTCCTTTGAAGATCTGGCTTGAATCTTATCCTTCCTTGATTTGATGAGGTCGATCACCTTCAATCTTCGCTCTCGATGTTGTTATCCGAATTGGGGACATGTAGTGAAGGTAGATTCATAAGTAAACAACATAGGTTAATAGGTGGTTATGAGTTAAATAAGTTTAAGCAAAGTCTGTCTCGTTGTTTTGCTTTTAGATTGGTTGGATAGGTTATGTAACCTATTATATCGGTCAAGTTTGGTGTTATCATCAAGGATAATGGGTATTGGTGTTACCATAACTAGGGACATAGTTGAGATAGGTGTGGGTACAAGGGGTAGGTAGATTGAACCGAGTTTTTTTTTGCCTGTAAGATAAATGGGTTGGGCAACCTATAATATAGGTTGGGTCGTGGTTTCTCGGACAAGTTGGTCCAAGACACAAGTTTAGGTTTGGAATCCATTCGTATGAAGATGGTCTAATCTGTGTTCCCAGCATTAACTAACTTGTTTAAGTAACTCCTGTTAGATCAGATCATATTAGATTAGGTAGGGTCTTCTTATTTTATTTTGGAGTAGATCATATTTGTTACAATTTTATGAGATAAGCAAAGTGGTGGGGATAAGTATGCTTGTTAGGTCAAGATGAGTCTCTAAGATCATGGTAGAATCTTTTGAGATTAGTTAGATCTATTAGGATATGATGAGAATCCTTTCGAGAAGAGGTGAGTCTATTAAGGTAAGGGAGTATCTTTTAAGATAAGATGGATCTATTAAGATAAGAGAGAATCTTTGAAGATAAAATGAATCTATTCAGCTGAGATATATTTTAATTAGGATAAGTTAGGATTTTTTTAGATGAGATGGATCTATGAATGTAGGATAGAATCTTTTAAGATGAGATGGATATGGAATACTAGATACATTTTAATGGGGATATTCTAGATTGTCTAGTTAGTTTATAACCTTTATGCCTATATGTATATGCAGATGTAATTGTGAACATTACTCCACAACTCATCACACTCAATCAAAGATCTAGATCAAACAAATCTCATAAGAACAAACACTCAAGCGTATATATACCTATAAAAATAGTTTTATTTTTGTTCCTAAGAATAGGTCTCCTATTCCTAAAGGTCACTTTAAGCACAGGATTTCAAAGTGTGAAATCCACATTTGTCTTTAGAAAGAAAAGGTAAGAATGATTAGAGTCAAGTGGAAATAGATGAGAAAAGATTAAGTTTAGAAAAGAATCAGAGTAAGGTAAGTAGGTAATGGTTATGTCCATTTCTATCTAGGTTTCGTCCTACAGTCAACATTCCTCTGATACCACTTCTGTAACACCCTAGGCTTTAAGGGACAAAGCCGGGTGCATCTCATACATGCGCCAAAGAAGACAACATATATAATCACAGAGTGTATAGAGATAAATGTCACAATAATCAGAGTACTTATTACATAGCGGAAGACTTACAAAAATAAAAGATAAATATAGCAGGATCTAAAATCCATCCTTGGCGCCAGAAAGTCAACTGGGAGACGCCACCTAGATCGAATCAAACTCCTCGACGCGTGGCTCCTCTTGAACCACCTGTTCTTCTCCTGTGGGGGGTGTGAGACAGCAAGAGTGAGCTCACACATGTTCATCGCTCAACAAGTTGTGGGGAATAATGTGGCATGAACTCACCAAAGGTGGGAGTTCATGAAGTGTAAGGCTTATCAAAGAGAATGGTTAAAGCTGAGCATTGCTTTTAATGTTGGTCAAACTTTTATTAGCAATTACTAGATGTAAGTAAATACCAAACCATAATAAATAATAGAACAAAATTAATAAATAATTCCATGCAAATACAAATGACAAATTGAATTTAAGTTCCATAAATTAATCATGTGAGGGTCCGAGCCGCTCATGACCGTGAGCACGGCTAGTATACCAGTTTTACACTCTGCAGAGGTTGCGCATCTTTACCCACAAGCCGTGTTACCCATCTGCCAAGGGGTCATGAATCCCATACACCTCTACCAAGGAAGCGAGGCAGGGTAACACTACGAGGCCTTTACAAAGTTCCACTAGCTTCAGAAAACCCGCTACAGTTTATAGGAAGCTCCAGTGCAGGAATCCCTCGCCTGACCGCCATCGCAACAAAATCAACCCAAGGACCTCCCTACACTGACCACTCCCCTACTGCCCTTGCCCCTTTCGGGTAAGGTAGTCATCCACTAGCTTTCCTAATTAATCAGCCAAGGGCGTCCCATTAAACCCTTGTGGTAGCACTGTTTTCCCGGGTGGTCGCTCCATGTTCCAATTAACATAATGATCTTATCATGAACATAAATACATAACAGAATAATTGGAACATGGATATAATGAAATATTAAATCCCAAAACCACATAATGCAATAGCATAACTACCCAAGTGAATCAGGGGTAAACAAGGTAAACAGGATAAACAAACTAGGGTGACCTATTGGGTCCCATCAAAATTAAACCTATGCATTGAATAGTGATAATAAAGAATATTATTGGGTAACAAAAGTGGATCAAGGGCACAACTTGCCTGACACTTGAGATTCCAGTTACAAGGGTGATTCTTCAGATCCTCGTGACCTCACGCTAGTCATAGCAATACAAACAAACATGGTACATATAAAATTAACATCACACCAAACATAAGTACAAACTGAATAGTAATAATCTACACGTCGCTACGAGATCGCGGGATCGAGAACTACTAAGATCGGAGTTACGATTAAGGGGTTATGATTTTATAGGGGATTTATGTGATTAAAATGTTAAACTATATTATAAATTGATTACTATAAATCATATGAGAGATTATTCTATAAATAATTATCTCCACTTTAATCTAAGTTATAAATTGACCATAGATCATATTTTAGTAGATTATAATGCTAAGCAAATTAACAAGTTTAACCAACATGAATTAAATAAAGATCTAATTAGAAAAGAATGAGACATGGTATAATAAATGTGATTATTGCATAGTAAATATTTATACGGGACTAACACAACTGGAACGGGTCAAATCGGAATTAAAACGAAGAAGTTATGAATTTTCTAAGGTTTTATGTATTCAATACAAGATTAACCAAGAGATTAATTTTAATAGTTTTCACGTCAAACTCGAGGTACTATGTGATAAACAATAATATTACAAAATTATAGCAATTGAAATGGATTAATTTGGGTTTCATATGGATTTTCAAGAGACTATACAAATTCTAACATTTATTTTTGCCTTAAAAATACATTTCCAATTGAAATCCTCTGACTTTAAGACTCTTTGGACTAGGCTAAGAAAAAAAGAGAATAGCAGGGGCCTCTGCGCAAGACTTCACCGACTCAGAGAACAATATGGTGGACGGCGGGTTGATACTCAATAAACCCAGGGCTTCTTATGCAAATTGTGTAAATCGACGGGGTATCGGATAGATCTGGCCGTTGGATCTCGCGCGGACGGCGCGGATCAGATCCAAACGTTTGCCGAACCGGTACGCAATCCCCACGGTCCAATCTAAAATCTATGGCCACGATCTTAAGAAGCCCCAATCACTTCTGGGCCAAACGATTGACGATCAATGCCCCAGATACAATGCGCTGAAAAGAGTATTTTCCTGCCTAATCTGAGCCACTCCACATGATCCGACGGTGCCGGTGCTTCTTCTCCAACACGGCAACGACGGTGCTCTGCCCCGTGACGGGAAACTCGCCGGTGGACATTCCCCTCCCGAGGTGATCGATTCCCCACATGGCCCAGTGCTAAACGATCGTAAGAACAAGGGAAACTAATGGCATAGCTTCTTACCAGATCAGACTGTGCACAACATCGGCCACGGCGCGAAGCGGATCGGCCGTGGGGTGAGGTCAGGCGAGCACTTCGCCCGGGCGCAGCGACCCCGAATGCACGCGACGGCGGCGGCCAACTCTCCGGTTCTCCCTCTGCTCTTGTGACTCCAGCGAGCTCGCGCGGTCTTCTACGCGTGGCAAAGCACTACGGTCCGGCCAACACCGCACCCACAGGGTGAATCTGGGCGTACAGCGTGCGGCCCTGCCGAACTCCTTCCCCGCGACTGTACTCACACTTCTGCTTCCCTTCTCCTCTCTCGACGACGCGAATTCGTCAGCGCTACACGTGGGGCTTCCCCTGGTCAGCCGAGTTGACGTACGCCATTCTCTCCTCTCTCGCGCGTGGTCTCGCTCGGCAACAGATGATCACCAGAATACGTGGTTTGCCCGGGAAATGAAATGAAGAGGTCACGACCCTTGGTTTTATACACTATGGTTAGGAATCTATTGGCGAAGAATTCGGGGGGGGGGGGGGGGGGCGTGGCGGCTTCAGTTGGCCCGGTCGTCGGTCAGACAGCACGACGGATAAAAAGAAAAGGGAGGCGGGAGTGGGCCGCGCGAGAGACAATTTGGCCCACCAGGCGAGTTAGAGGGGATGGGGCCGAATTCAGTTCTGTCGCCTAGGACAGTTGTTTCTCTTCCTTTTTTTCATCATTTCTATTTTCTTCTATTTCCTTTCTTATTTCCGATTAAATTCGAATTTAGTTTGAAATTCATACTCACAATTTGAAATGCTCAAGCAATTAAATCTCCAGCATGAGATGCCATAATATTTTATTAATATATTTAGTCCTCAATTAATTATATTTTAAGAAATGCTTCCACATAATCCATTCATGCACACAAAATAGTGGTTTAAGAAAATGTCTTCTATGGTGTAGTATTTTTTTATTTAGAGATGTTTTATCTTAAATATATATAATTCAACAAATGCTTAAATAGGAATCATTTTAGTTGATGTTTATTTTAGGAAATGTAGCTTTCACAAAGGAAAAACCTTATTAGAAGGTATTCCAAATTCAAAGTCTTTGAAGAATTTTAACGAATTCCACCAATACAATTTTGAGGTGTTACAAGGTCTTCTTGAGAAGGCGATGCAGATAGAGCCAGTTTATGGCGTGGCAAGCTGTGTTCATAGCTTCCAACCAAAACCGCTCGGGTGTCTTGAATTCTCCAAGCATCGTTCTTGCCATGTCTATAAGCGTCATGTTCTTCCTCTCTACCACACCGTTTTGCTGTGGTGTTTAGGGAGCAGAGAACTTGTGCTTGATGCCTTCCTCCTCAAGAAACTCTTCAACTTGCAGATTCTTGAACTCGGACTCGTTGTCGCTTCTTATCTTTTTTGCCTTTAGCTCAAATTCATTTTGAGCCCTCCTTAGAAAGCGCTTTAGGGTCCCTTGGGTTTCTAATTTGTCATGTAAAAAGAATACCCAAGTGAAGCGGGAAAAATCATCTATAGTTACAAGACCATACTTACTTCCCCCAATGCTAAGGTAAGCAACGGGTCCAAAGAGGTCCATGTGGAGAAGCTCCAGTGGTCTTGATGTCGTCATCACATTCTTGCTATGATGAGTGCTTCCTACTTGTTTCCCTGCCTAACATGCTGCATAAGGTCTGTCTTTCTCAAAGCAGACATCAGTTAGTCCTAACACATGATCTCCCTTTAGAAGTTTATGAAGGTTCTTCATCCCAACATGTGCTAGACCGCGATGCCAAAGCCAGCCTATATTAGTCTTAGCCATTAAGCATGCATCTAGATCGGCATTCTCTTTCGAAAAATCTACTAAATAGAGTTTTCCGTCTAATACACCCTTAAATGCTAATGAACCATCACTCCTTCTAAAGGCAGATACATCTATATTTGTGAATAAACAATTATAGCCCATGTTACATAATTGACTCACAGACAGTAAGTTGTACTCGAGCGATTCAACTAAAAACACATTGGAGATAGAATGCTTGGATGTAATGGCTATCTTTCCCAATCCTTTAACCTTGCCTTGGTTCCCATATCCAAAGATAATCGCATCCTGGGAATCCTTTCTTGACATAGGAGGTGAACATTTTCTTCTCCCTCGTCATGTGGTTTGTGCATCCACTGTCGATAATCCAGCTTGAGCCCCTAGATGCATAAACCTGCAAGGCAATTTACGCTTGGGTTTTAGGTACCCAACTCTTGTTGGGTCCTACAAGGTTAGTCACAATAACTTTTGGAACCCATTGCATTTAGATCCCAACTTCCTAGCAACTACTTTTGCATTCTTATATGAAAGAACAAAAGAAGTGTTGCAAGCATGAAACACAGTAGTAGGCTCATTGCACATTTTCCTTAGCACATGAGACACAACATTATTTCTCCTAGGCCTACTTCTACCATGCACAAAAGTAGAGCTAGAGGAAAACATAGCATGTGAATCATTATAAGCAGTATGAACATAACTCTTATTATAGTGAGAATGACTAGCAATTTCCTTTGAGGACTACTAACCATAGGGGCCTTTCCTTTCTCCTTGTTGAGAACGGGAGCCTTTTGGCTTATTAAGTTCTTGGTTTCCCTTCAAAAACCAAGTCCATCCTTAATCGAGGGGTGTCTACCAATAGTATAGGCATCCCTAGCAAATTTTAATTTATCAAAATCACTTTTGCAAGTCTTAAGTTGAGCATTAAGACTTGTCACCTCATCATTCAATTTAGTAATAGAAATAAGATGTTCATCACATGCATCAACATCAAAGTCCTTACATCTATTACAAATACTAACATGCTCTACACATGAACTTATTTTACTAACTTCCTCTAGTTTCGCATTTAAATCATCATTTAAACTCCTTAAACTAGAGACAGATTCATGGCAAGCAGACAACTCAGAGGATAACATTTCATTTCTCTTAATTTCTAGAGCAAGAGATTTTTGAACACTAATAAATTTGTCATGCTCTTCATACAAAATATCTTCTTGCTTCTCTAGCAATCTATCCTTTTCATTAAGGGCATCAATTAATTCATTAATTTTGTCTACTTTATTTCTATCTAAGCCTTTAAACAAATCAGTATAGTCTACTTCATCATCAGATGACTCTTCATCACTAGAAGAAGTATACTTGGGAGTGTCCCGAATACATACCTTCTTCTCCTTAGCCATAAGGCAAGTATGGCATTCTTTGGGGAAGAGCGAAGATTTGTCAAAGGCCGAGGCAGCCAATCCTTCATCGTCGGAATCGGATGAAGAGCAGTCAGAATTCCATTCCTTTCCAAGATGCGCCTCGCCCTTCGCCTTCCTGTAATTCTTCTTCTCTTTCTTCCCATACTTTTCTTGTTCCTGGTCATTATCATTGTCGGGGCATTGAGCTATGAAATGACCAGTCTTACCGCATTTGAAGCAGGAGTGCTTTCTCCTTGTTTTGTTCTTATTGGGGGTACTCTTTGCGTCCTTTTAGTGCGGCCTTGAAACGCTTGATGATGAGTGTCATCTCATCTTCGTTGAGCCCGACAGCTTCCACTTGTGCCACCTTGCTAGGTAGCGCCTCCATGCTGCTAGTTGCTTTGAGAGCAATAGGCTGTGGCTCGTAGACGGGTAGTGGACCATTAAGCGCATCGTCTACGTATCGCGCCTCCTTCACCATCATGCACCCGCTCATGAATTTTCCAAGAATCTCCTCGGGCGTCATCTTGGTGTACCTAGGATTTTCACGAATAAGGTTGACAAGATGGGGGTCAATTACTGTAAATGACCTTAGCATGAGTCAGACGACGTCATGGTCCGTCCATCTTGTGCTTACATAGCTTCCAATCTTGTTGACCACGGTCTTGAGCCTGTTGTAGGTCTGAGTTGGCTCCTCTCCCCTGATCATCGCAAATCTCCACAGCTCGCCTTCTACTAGCTCCATTTTGGTAATCATGGTGGCGTCTTTCCCTCATGAGATATCTTAAGGGTGTCCCAGATTTGCTTGGCGTTGTCCAAGCCACTTACTTTGTTATACTCTTCCCTGCAAAGTGAAGCTAGCAAGACAGTAGTAGCTTGGACATTTTTATGAATTTGTTCATTAATCATCACAGGGTTATCCGTATTATCGAAGTGCATCCCATTTTCCACAATTTCCCAAATGCTAGGATGGAGAGAAAATAGATGACTATGCATTTTATGGCTCTAAAATGAGTAATCCTCACCATCAAAGTGTGGGGGTTTTCCAAGAGGAATAGAAAGTAAATGACATTTGAATTGTACGGAATACGGGAATAATCAAAGGAATAGTTTTGATTAACCGTTTTCTTTTTCGACGAAGAGTCGTCGTCGTCGTCTCTTGGTGAAGAAGATGATGCATCACTGTCGTAGTAGATGATCTTCTTGATGCGTCTCTTCTTCTTCCTGTCTCTCTTCTTGTGACTTGAACCAGAGTCGGTAGGCTTGTCGTCTCTTGGCTCGTTGAAGAGGGACTCCTTCTCCTTGTCGTTGACCACCATCCCCTTTCCCTTAGGATCCATCTCTTCGGGCGGTTAGTCTCTTAGATGAAGAGTACGGCTCTGATACCAATTGAGAGCACCTAGAGGGGGGTGAATAGGTGATCTTGTAAAATCAAACACTAGTAGCCACAAAACTTAGTTTAAAGTGTTAGTATGGCTAAGTAGCTTTGAAGCGAGTTCTTGTGAACACAACAATCACAGAGAAAGCAACACAAGAGAGATGTGATTTTTATCCTGTGGTTCGGCCAAGTAACACTTGCCTACTTACATGTTATGGCGTCCCAATGGACGAGGGTTGCACTCAACCCCTTTCAAGTGATCCGATGATCAACTTGAATACCACAGTCTTTTCCTTTAGAGTATGTTTCCCGTTTGCGAGGAATCTCCACAACTTGGAGTCTCTGCCCTTACAATTGAGATCACAAAGAAGGTATAGAGTAAGGTTGGGGAGAGCAACACACATAAGACTCAAATCCACAGCACCACCACGCACACAAGTCACAACTTGAGCCCGAAACACAACACACGGAGTTAGCAACTCAAATAGAGCTCAAATCGCTAACACAGATAATCAAAAGCGTGGAGTCGGAGTATGGGAGTCTTAGAATGTTTCGTGAAAGCCTGGTGTTCTCCTCCATGTGCCTAGGGGTCCCTTTTATAGCCCCAAGGTAGCTAGGAGCCATTGGAGGCCAACTTGGAAGGCCAAACTTGCCTTCTATCGGGTGGTGTACCGAACAGTCCGGTGCACCACCGGACAGTCACTGTAGCTGTCCGGTGCGCGATCTCCTTCCTTTTCTGGCACATCCGACCATTAGTCCTCGGGGTCAGTTGGCGCACCGGACACTGTCCGGTACACACCAGACAGTCCGGTGTGCCCAACTGACTGTTGCTGCGGGCCACGCGTCGCCCGCGGATTGCGCGGCCAACCGTTGGCGCTGGCGACCGTTGGCTCACCGGACAGTCCGGTGCACCACTGGATAGTCCGGTGAATTATAGCCGTACACCTCTGCATTTTCCCAAGAGTAGCCAGTTCATCGCCGGCCAGCCTGGCGAACAGGACACTGTCCGGTGTGCCTGGCCAGAGTTGGTGTTGGCTGCACATAGCCAACTCTTTTTCTTTTCTTTTCTTCTTTTGTTGGCTCTGTTTCTAGCACTTAGACAAACACATTAGTATACCAAAATAATATACTAAGTCTAGAAACATACCTTACACTTTGATTTGCATTCTTCACTCATTTTGCACATAAGTATTCATTTAATGTGTTGGACATTTAATCACCAAAATACTTATAGAAATGGTCCAAGGGCACATTTCCCTTTCAATTTGTACTCCTGTTGCCCTTCGATATATAAGACTAGCATGTGTTTTTATATAAGAGGATCAATCTATCAAGCAATAAAACTCGACAACCCCTTGATCAGTGGCATGGAACTCCCCATACATCTCTCTCTTTTCCTATTGTGAACCCTTTGATGGAGCATTCTAACACGAATAACATTATTGTTGAATATAGGTCTTAGACGCTCAAAACAAGATAAAACCTTTTTATGTTTTTAGTGCTTAAGCTACCAAAGATCTATGCATCGACCCATGTCTAATCACTCATTGCTATCGTAGAATCGAGCCCATGTGGTCCTTCCTGAGCACTATTATGAATGCTTCCTTCTCACATCCCTTCACACAGATATCCCTCGTTAAACTAATGTTCACTAGTGGATTCTCTATTTGGCCTTATCTCCAAACTAGAAAGAACTCTTAAGGAGCAATCAACATTGAATCCACCATATCTCCTTGGATCAAGAATAACTTTACAGTGAAGGTGGTTGTGGAGACATGAAAGGGAAATGTGCCCTTGGGCCATTTCTAAGTATTTTGGTGATTGAGTGCCAACACAAGTGCTTAAGTGTTAATCTATGCCAATTGATGGACAAAGTGCAAATCAAGAGTAAAGGTATGTTTCTAAGACTTAGTACATTGTTTTGGAGACTAATGTATTGTGTCTAAGTGCTAGAAACAGGAAAAGACCAATTTGGAAAAGACTTGGCTATGCAGCCAAGACCCTACGCAGTCTGGGTGCACCGGACTGTCCGGTGGTGCACCGGACAGTGTCCGGTGTGCCAGGCTAGCGACTATCAACTGGCTGCTCTCGGGAAGCGATCAATGGCGTACGGCTATAAATCACCGGACTGTCCGGTGAGCCATTCACAGGCGAAGTCGTCGCTCTCGGGAAGCGATTAACGGCGTACAGCTATAAATCACCGGATTGTCCGGTGGTGCATCGGACTGTCCGGTGAGCCAACGGTCGGCCAGGCCAATGATCGGCCGCGTAATCCACGCGCGACGCGTGGCCGAGCCAATGGTCAGAAGGGGGCACCGGACTGTCCGGTGTGCACCAGATAGTGTCCGATGCGCCAATGGCTCTAGATCTTCAACGGTCGGCTGCACCACAGAAGGAAAGAAATCCGCACCGGACAGTGTCCGGTGGAGCGCCGGACTGTCCGGTGCGCCAGGCGACAGAAGGCAAGAATTGCCTTCCTGGAATGCTCTCAACGGCTCCTAGCTGCCTTGGGGCTATAAAAGGGGCCCCTAGGCGTATGGAGGAGTACATCAAGCATTCTCTAAGCATTCCTAAGCACCAAGACTCTAATTCCGCGCATTCGATTCTTTGTGATAGCAACTAGAGCTCCTTTTGAGTAGAGAACTCTTTGAGTTGTGTTGAGAGCTCGTGTTGTGACTTGTGTGCGTGTGGTTGCTCTGATTTCGTGTCTTGTGTGCGTTGCTCATCCCATCCTTACTTCTGTGCTTCATTGTGATAATCAAAGTGTAAGGGCGAGAGACTTCAAGTTGTGGAGATTCCCCGCAAGCGGGATATAGTAAAGTGAAAGCAAAACACCGTGGTATTCAAGTGGGTCTTTGGACCACTTGAAAGGGGTTGAGTGCAACCCTCGTCCTTTGGGACGTCACAACGCGGAGAAGGCAAGTATTGGACTTGGCCGAACCACGGGATAAACCACTGTGCCATCTCTGTGTTGATCTTCTTGTGGTTATCGTGTTGTGCGAGAACTTTTCTCTAGCCACTTGGCTTTATTGTGCTAACTTCTAATCAAATTTTATGAATTAAGTTTTAAGTTTTTAAAGGATCACCTATTCACCTCTCTCTAGGTGCTCTGGAGACAGTGGTCGACAACCCATGGTTTGTAGGTGGCGTCGGTGAGTTAATGGTCGATGGCTGACCAAAAAACTCAACCACCACCTGTTCTTAGTTGATGAACTCCTAACACGATTCTGGTCCACACTCCCTTCAAACTGAATGCAACGTAGCCTGGTCCCTACCTGGTGGATTGGAGGATGAGTTCTTTCTCTGTCGTGCAGACCGGCTAACGCAGCTCTGAGGCTGAGTAGTCTGCCATGGAGGGTGTGGCCCTGGCGATGGATCGAGATTACCCTACCGCATGTATGCATCATGTCGCTCCTTTCTCCTCAATTTTAAGGTAAAAAGTCAAGGTTTTGTTTTGTATTTTTCTATAGCTATAGGTTTATTATGCATATTTAGATATTTTCTTTATATTATTTGGAATGTCATTAATTATTATGAAAAAGAATAATATAACTGTTATTGTTGTCCATTGCTTAGACAGTATGGAGTCGATGAATATGTGTTGTAGTGTTTTAGTTATTGTTTCTTTTCACAAGGTCTTATAAGAATTAAAAATGATGGTCCGACCCGGGCCCCCATATTAACAGGGCCTCATTTTAGGTACTAAAAACAGTATATATATATATATATATATATATATATAAATATATATATATATATTATATTTTATATAGATCTATATATTGGCTCTATAAATTTTTTTAAAAGGTCTAATCATAAGTCAATAACACAGCAACAATAAAGAGAATTAATTGTAGCCCATTAATCTTGACTTCATATAGTCTCAGGTCCAGCCGCCTATGCTCTCAGTGTGTAGTGAAACAACGATGTTTGCCGTTTCATCTCTGTCTCTCGCACAGTCGTAGACAGACAGACAGTCGTGCCCTATCCTCTTGGTAGCCAGCGCACGAGCATCGAGTACTGCGGCGCTTTCGTCCTGCTCTATACGGTGAAAACGAAACTAACATGACCTGATCGACTAATCTAACAATGTGCATCCATTTAATCACTGTTCGAAGTAACCTTCTTTTGAGTTATCTGGACATATATATGGGGCATTTTTCTTCGAGATGCTAGACTATATTTTAATTACCTTTTATTTAATATAAATATCTTTTTTAGATATACATAAATATTTAATTGTATTCTATTGATTTTGCAGCTTTTGTACTTGTACAATTACATTGTCATCTGGTTTCTATTGCACGTGTAGCTGATTAGTTGTAGTCACTATCTTGCAAGCAGAGATATTAGCAGAGATATTAGGGAGGTATTATGTCCAGTCAAGTTTTGTGTTGGCTATGTGTAGCGAATTAGGATTGCTTTTCCTGGGATGGATCAGAGCACATGTACTGTGGCGATATAGCTGTTTCAATAGTATAGTTGCCAAATTTTCTGTGTGTGCTATATAGACCAGGGAACCCACTTAGAAGCAGAAAATTTTCTGTGTGCGCGCGAAATTTTCTGTGTGTGCTAACAAATTGCAGGCAACCATCTTAACAACAAAAGAGGCTCGTACAATGGCAGAGATGATGCTAAACCACTTGTGCATGCAAAGTATCAAAAAGGAGACCAGACACATGTTGATGAAACATCTAAAAGGGTAAGCAACTTGAACCACTGTTTTCTTTTCTTGTTTCCCATGAGAAATCAACGTATGTTATCCATAGATCTTTTACATGGACCCTGTAGTTATTTTTTTCCTTATCGTTTTTAGTCAAGTTGTCTGATGGGAAAGTTAAGTATACCTAATCCCCCCCAAAAAAACACCCACCCACTGACCCACCAAAACACATGCACACAACCAAAAAAACAAACAAAGAATTAAAAAATTTGTATGTTACACTATTAGTCTGCTTGTGGTATTGTTTGGTAATTGCTGGTATACTTAGCTGAACTTTTGTTTCATTACTATAGTTTTGATCCTTGTCCTTTTGTTTGTGTTATAGCATCCATGCTGCTTTGATCTAAAATATACTGTTGAAAAAGCAAAACTTTAACTGGAGTTTGAATTCCATTTAAATCATGCTATTTGGCACATCGATTGATCCCTACTGCATAGATCAAATTATGTAGGCATTTCATACGAATTATTGTTTAAACGCAACCATCAACCCACACTCTTGGAATGATTTTTTTTGCTTACAATAAGTTTTGGCATTTAGGTCCTGGAATCTGAATGCACAAATG
Organism: Zea luxurians; assembly: GCA_029449295.1. Taxonomy (NCBI): domain Eukaryota; kingdom Viridiplantae; phylum Streptophyta; class Magnoliopsida; order Poales; family Poaceae; genus Zea; species Zea luxurians. Next base: position 15,482,173 of record JAOPSE010000024.1, on the reverse strand, counting down.
TGGAGACCTTATAGAAAAGGGCACAAGCACACATGCATCTTGCTGATCTTGATTTGGCGGAGGCAGACATCAAGAAAGCTCTAGATAAACTACAGACCCAGACATGTTAATCATATGTACTACTGAAGTTGGCTTAATGAAATCTTTTGAGAATAACTTGCCTATTTAACTTGTGTCCTTTTTGATGGTGGCGTTGTTTGTTAGCTACAAAATCATCAATCAAAGATTGTAATTATATTGTATCACTGTTTTCTATTAATTTTTAAGCTGTCGTAGCAACGCACGGACATCCTACTAGTAGATCTATATATTGGCTCTATAAATTTTTTTAAAAGGTCTAATCATAAGTCAATAACACAGCAACAATAAAGAGAATTAATTGTAGCCCATTAATCTTGACTTCATATAGTCTCAGGTCCAGCCGCCTATGCTCTCAGTGTGTAGTGAAACAACGATGTTTGCCGTTTCATCTCTGTCTCTCGCACAGTCGTAGACAGACAGACAGTCGTGCCCTATCCTCTTGGTAGCCAGCGCACGAGCATCGAGTACTGCGGCGCTTTCGTCCTGCTCTATACGGTGAAAACGAAACTAACATGACCTGATCGACTAATCTAACAATGTGCATCCATTTAATCACTGTTCGAAGTAACTTTCTTTTGAGTTATCTGGACATATATATGGGGCATTTTTCTTCGAGATGCTAGACTATATTTTAATTACCTTTTATTTAATATAAATATCTTTTTTAGATATACATAAATATTTATTGACAATATATATACACTATATCTAAGTGTAATAATTATTATTATAAAGGGCCTCCGATACGAGTCTTGTTCTGGGCCTCTAAAATATCAGGACCGGCACTGCGTACAGCAAAAGCCAGCAAGAAGGATCAAAGGATGATATCATGCTCAGCCAGCCATCAACTCCGCGTTCGGCTTCAGTCCGTGTTTGACTGTTGGTGCCATTGAAGAATTGGCTGGTATGTGAAATCACCAGGAATGGAAACGGTCAAACAATGGACACCGAGAACAGTTTAGCTTTTGGTACGCTACTCATGGGGCAAAAGCCACTCACAGTTATGTTCGCTGTCATTCTGTCGAGAAAAGTGTTCCACGAAAGTCGCCTCCCAAATTGATGAAGAGTTTTTGCAGGACTTTTCGGCACAGCTCTGAAACCAGAGCAGACACCACGCATGCATTGCATGCTCTCTGTTTGTACTAAATCAGAGCTGCCCGCGGCAGCACCCTGGCACACACGAGAAAGGAGAAACCACGCAGAATCCCACACAAGTAGGCCTGCGCCGCGCGCCTGTGCATCTGGGCCGTAACGAGCATGGCGGCGGCGCAACCGGCTGCGCCGTACGCACTCCATCTGCTGCTGTCGTTTACCATGTTCCTGCTAGCGGCGGCAGGCGCGCAGCGGTCCGACTCCAAGCCCGACATCGAGATGGACCGTCGGCAACCTCACGTACCTCGAGTAGCTCGTCCTCGAGAAGAACCAGCTCTCACGGGGCCAATCCAATCCTCCATCGGCGACCTCACCCAGCTGCTGGAGCTTGATCTGAGCAGTAATGTCACTCAACCTGACCCATGCACCTAATGTCACTCAACCTCTCGGGCAATGCCGTCACCGGCCACGTCCCCAGGGAAATCTTCAGCCTGCCGTCCTTGTCGTCCGCCATGCAGGCCCCTACCGCCATGGACTTGTCTAACAATAACCAGCTGGACGACCCACTTCCCTCTGACGTCTCCGGCCTCACCAACCTTGATCAGGTAGCGCTATCCGGGAACAAATTGATAGTGACGGAAAACCAACTGCCTCGCTCCCCGCCCGCCGCCTCGCTCGCCGGACGTTTCGTTCGTGAGCCTACGAGCCACCTTCGTACAGGCGCGCTTCGGTTGTGCACGCTCACCCCGGTCAGCCTCCTCATCTCAGACACGGCTACTCGATCTCGGCTTTGGTGCTCCGCGCCTCTGCTCGGAAGTCGCGGTGCGTGATTTGCGTCGGGCCCTGGCCGACGACGAGTTCCAGCCAAGCGCTCTGAACTGTGGATTGGAATGGGACCTGTGCATTCAGATCTAAAGTCGATGAAATCGATGAGTGAACCTTCCCCTCTCTCTTCTTCACTCCCTCATCCCTCACTGGTCTTGCGGACGGGACTTGATGGCGCCAACCTACTGGCGCTGGAAAATGCAACCGCACTGCGCTGGAAAATGCAACCACACCATGTCACTGGCTGAAACACAAATAGGGTTAACCTTTTCTCACAATTAATTTTGATGGTTGAATGCCCAACACAAATATATGAACTAACTAGTTTACTCTAGAATACATGTTCTACAGGTGCAAAAATGTTCAACACAAACCAATAAATATTAAAGTTAGGGATCCAATTGAAAGGAGCAAAAGAAACCAAGTGTGTTGTGGTCTGGCGCACCAGACTGTCCGGTGTGCCACCGGACAGTATCCGGTGCACCAGGTCTATACAGGGTTGAACCAGCCACTCTCGGGTTTCAGCAGGTGCACTCCGCTATAATTCACCGGACTGTCCGGTGTGCCACCGGTGTGCCACCGGAACAACGGCTAACTCGCGCAACGGTCGACTGCAAAAGCCGCTGACAGAGGAATAATGCGCATAGAGTCAGAGCCGCAGAGTCAGAGGCGCACCGGACAGTGAACAGGACCTGTCCCGTGTGGCACCGGACTGAAGACAAAGCTCCAACGGTCGACCGAGCTCCGAACCCTAACGGTTGGGTGCTGTGACGGCTTATCGGACAGTGAACATGACCTATCCGGTGGCACACCGGACTGTCCGGTGCGCCCATCGCCAGCAGCCTTCCCCAACGGCTTCTTGGTGGTTGAGTGCTATAAATACCCTCCAACCACCACAACTCCAAGCATCCAAGTCTTGTGAAGTTTTCATTTAATACAAGAGCTAGTGCATTCATTCCTAGACACAATTCAAAAGATCAAAGCCTCTCTAAGTCCTAAACTCATTCCAACCACCTAGTGACTTGAGAGAGAGTGTGTTCATGTTTATTTGCGCTCTTGTTGCTTGGATCGCTTTCTTCCTTCCTCATTCTTGTTCCAAAATGACTTGTAATCAAAGCAAGAGACACCTAAGTGTGTGGTGGTCCTTGCGGGGTCTAAGTGACCCGTTTGATTAAGGAGAAAGCTCACTCGGTCTAAGTGACCGATTGAGAGAGGGAAAGGGTTGAAAGAGACCCGGTCTTTGTGACCACCTCAACGGGGATTAGGTTCTTTGGAACCGAACCTCGGTAAAACAAATCACCGTGTTCATTCGCTTGATTTACATTTGATTTGTTTTCCCCTCTCTCCCGAACTTGATTTAAGTTCAAACGCTAACCCCGGCTTGTATTGTGTGTTTAAAGTTGTAAATTTCAGATTCAGCTTATTCACCCCCCTCTAGGCGACTTTCACTGGCCCTGTTCCGAATAATGTTGAGCCGCATCACCAGTCTGAGTGGGTGGGTTGGTAGCTTCTGCTGCCCCATGGCATGAAGTGAGAGCCCATGGTCGCGTGGATAAATGTCCTGGTAGCAGAGATAGAGACGAGGGGTGCGACCTTGGGTTCCCTAGTGACCTAATTGGTGCCCGATCTCCTCCTCACCTCACTTCGCTCCTGTCTTCGCTCTGGAATCTTCCAACACACGAGAAAAAAGTTTCGGAGGAGGGTGGATCTCGTCTCCGCTTCGTCCTCCACCAACTTGGAAGATTGGCCTTAGGTGGGAATCGGTGTCTCGAAGCCTTCGAGGAAGAGATTGATGGAGCAGAAGGGTCGAAACCCTAACTGGGATCGCTGGACCTCAAGAGGGGGACGACAACCTTCGCTGGTTTGGGGAAGAAACTACAACCTGAGCTGGCGCCTCCAACCTCCTCATGCCTCAGTGGAAGCAAAAGTGGAGGAGCTGGGATCTTCCTCTGGAGATGGTAGCACCCCAGGTAACTTGACCCAACCTATTCCCATTAGGGGCATGGAAGTTGAGGGGGCATCATCTATTTTTTCAAAAGTGCGTTGAAGATGGTCACCATGCACGGGATTGTGCTATGGTTTTATGGTGTGATATCTGTAGAAAAGAGACACATGTGACAGTCGGATGTGTGCTGCCAAAACAAAAGAAGCGAATCATGCCTCTTGTGGGTTTAGCGGCCGATGGCCTTGGGTTCTACTCTCCTAAATACGCCAAAAATACTACTAAAAATCTAAGAAATCGTTTCTAGGTATGGTTAAAATTCTGGAGGGAATAGTCTTTGTGGATGAGTTGGAGAAAGATTTTGGGTTTCACATTCTGTGGGGAAAGATATGGAAAGCCACCAAATGTCATTCTGGTTTTCTGATGCAATTTCCATCACAGGAAAGGCTTGATGAATTGGTTAATTTTCCTGAACTGAAAATGAATATTTTAGGGGCTAAAATTGTGGTGGTCCCTTGGTCCTCCCAAGCCAAAGCCAAATCTAGGCTTCACTCACTATGGGTGATAGCAAAAAATGTTCCACAAGAATTGCAGAATTACCAAGCTATTTGTGAGATAGGTTCATATATTGGAGTTGTAGAAGAAATAGACCTTAATTCCTTAGACTCTAAGGAAATTGTTAGGTTTAAAGTTAATGTGAAAAGCATAGCTATGATTCCCCTTGTCATTGAAGTGGGTGTGAAGAATTACTTGTATAATATATACTTCAAAGTTGAGAATGTAGATGTTGAAGGATGGAATGAAGAGCTATCCAACAGAGGTAAGAGGGCCTCTGTAGATTTGCAGATGAAGAGTGGTGTTATCAGAAGAAAGGAGGGAAAAACCAAAAAATGACACTCTGGTGAAAGAAAATGAAACTAGAAATGTTGATCATCAAATGGGTTCTTCTTCTAAACAAAAGGAGATGAAAGCCCCCCTTGACAAAACTAATGTTGACAAGGCTTCTGAAAAAGAGGAAGAAATTGACAAGGAAGGGGAAAGAGATGATAAACTGGACTTCGATGAAAGTGAGGAAGATCTCCTTAGTTCACAAGAACTGGAGGTGTTTTTCAGAGGAATGGGAGTTGTCCTGGAAGAAATACAAGAGGAAGGAATTGAGGAAAATGTGAACTTCAAAAAGCAAGATGATCTCCTTGAGATCAAAACAAAAAGGTAAAGGTAAAAACCAAGGTTTAATGGAAGGTACAAGGAAGAGTCTAAGACGGGAGGCCACAGAAGATGTGAAAATTGCAGAGAAAGCTATCAACAGGGCAGAAGCTAAAGATGTATTCTTAAACCAAGGTAACAATCAAAACCCCTTCTTAATTTTAAATTCTGATGATAATACTTTAATTGAAATAGCTGATATGTTGAACATAAGACTAAGAAGTAATAAGGAAGAAATTAAATCAAATCTCAAGTCTATCAAAGAAATGGAGAAAGATAGGCAAATTAATAATTTTTTGGATCTCGGGTCTAAAATGGAAAGAATTGAACAGGATAGTGATAAAATGATAGAAATTGAGTGTGAAGAAAATATGGAGTAGATGATCCAAAGTTTGTTAGAAAGTGGATCAGATAAAGAAGTTGAGGAACCATTAGGTAAAGAAAAAAGTTCTGAAAAGAGAAAAAATATCCTCTTAGAAAAAAAGAAGAAAAATGATTCCCCCAATTTTAGATGTAAACCTAATAGAGGGAAGAAACAAAAAAACGAAACAACTCAGAACTACAATGGTCGGAATGAAAGGAATTAGCTAGAACTGCCAAGGACTGGCGAAAGAAGGAAAATATGGGTTCTTAAGAGATCTCATAAATAAAGAAAATGCTGATTTTATTTGTTTGCAGGAAACAAATTAAAAAAATCTTAGTCAAAATTGGCTCGGGGCTCTGAATGGTTCAAAAAAATTCAGATGGTTTGTTGCTCCCCCGAAAGGCATATCAGGTGGTTTATTGGTGGGGATCAACACTGACACCTTTGACGTTATTGATCACACTATGGAAGAGTTTATGATGGTTTGCTTAATCCATCATAAAAATCTGAACCTAACCTGGACTCTGTCTAATGTTTATGGTCCAGCTTAGGCTGATAATAAAGATAAATTTCTATGTGAATTTTCTGATGTTTGCTCTAGAATAAGAAATCCTATGCTATTTTGCGCTAATTTTAATATTCTGAGGAAAAGTGATGAAAATAACAAACCTATAACTCTTGGCCGCTGGAGTTTTCTTTTTGATTCCATCATTGAGCACCATGGACTTATTGAATTGGAATTATCTGACAAATTGTTCACTTTGTCTAACAATAGAGTTAATCTCACTTTTGAAAAACTGGAAAGATTCCTTGTAAGTCCTCACTCGGATCTCTCTTACACGAATTGATTGCTTAAAGGATTGAACAGAGATTTATCTGATCATGTCCCATTGATGCTTTGCATTGGAAAAGATGTTGTTAAACAATCTATTTTTAGATACGGGTTAAGTTGGATCAAAAGACCCAATTTTAAGGATGTGGTAATGAATAGCTGGAATCTTCCAGTTCGAAATAGAAAATCTATTGTTGTTTGGAAAGAAAAAATAAAGAGACTGAAAAAAATTTAAAGGATGGAATATTAATGAGGAAGGGAAAATAAAAAATGGTTATGGATCTAAGGAAAAAAATCAATATCCTTGACATTAAAAGTGTGAGTTTAGATTTGTTTGAAAAGGAAAAAGAAGAAAAAGATGGATCAGGAGCTGCAACTGAGAAACATTCTACTAGAGCAAGAAATAAAAATGAAACAAAGAGCAAGAGAGAGATATATTGTTGAAGGTGATGAGAATACCAAATATTTCCATCTCAAAGCAAATGGAAATAGGAGAAGAATGAGTATTATTGCACTAAAGGACAATGGAAATATGGTTACAAATGAAGATGGAATAAATCTGGTGGCTACTAAGTACTTCAGGGACTTATTTGGGCCTCCATCTTTTTGTTCCATTGCTATAAATGACTTACCCATGGAGAAACTTGAACATGAAGATAGACATTTCCTCACTGCCCCTTTCTCAATGGAAGAAATTAAGATGGTAGTGGATAATCTGAAACAAACAATTCTCTAGGTCCTGATGCCATACCATCTGAGTTTTATCAAGATTTTTGGGATATAATCAAAATTGACATATACAACATGTTTCAAGACTTCTTTATGGGAAATTTTCCCATAGAAAGACTTAATTATGGATTGGTTTCTCCAATTCCAAAAGTTGTCAAACCCATGGATATGAAAAATTTCAGGACTATCTGCTTGTTAAATGTTAGTTACAAGATTATAACTAAAGTGCTTAACAACACGTTGGCTTCTTGTATTGATAAGGTGATAAGCAATTATCAATTTGGGTTTATCAAAAGCAGACATATTTTAGATTGTGTAGTGGCTTTACATGAGATTGTTCATGAAGTAAAAAGGAAAAAAAGCAAAATAGAATTATGTTGAAAATAGACTTTAAAAAATCTTATGACAAAGTAAATTGGCATTTCCTTTACAAAATGATGGAGAAAAAAGGTTTTGGGGAGAAATGGGGAGATTGGGTCATGAAAACTATCAGGGGTGGTAAAGTGGCTATCAGGACAATTGACAAAACTGGCCCTTTCTTCCCAACTCACAAAGGGGTTAGACAAGGAGACCCCTTCTCCCCCTTCTTATTAATGTGGCTGCTGATGGTTTAGCTTGCTTAATCATAAAAGCTCTAGAAAGAGGGCTCCTAGGAGGTTTGATCCCCCACATCATTGATAAAGGTTGTACTTGTCTCTAGTATGCTGATGATACAATTCTTCTCCTTCAAGATAACTTGGAGTATGCTAGAAATCTTAAATACATCCTAATCTTATTTGAACAGATGTCAGGCCTTAAGATCAACTTTCACAAAAGTGAAATTTTTTGCTTTGGTAATACCATTGAGAAAAGTGACTTTTACTCTGAAATTTACCTGCCCCATTAAAAAACTGCCAATGAGATTCTTAAAATCTACCAATGGACCCAAATGGAAGAAAATTTTGAAAAAAAAACTTGGGGTTTGGCAAGGAAGATTCCGTAGTCTGGGTGGGAGATTAACCTTAATCAACATCAGTCTATCCAACATTCCTTTATGCATGTTATCTGTGTTTTTTGCGCCCTCCACAGTTCTAAAAAATGGATATATACAGAAAAAGACTTTTGTGGCAAGAAGGAAAAAATACAAAAAATATCATCTGGTTGGATGGGAAACTGTTTGTACACCTAAAAATCGAGGTGGTTTGGGAATTCTTGATCTCAGATGCATGGATATTAGTCTTTTGACTAAATGGATCTAGAAATTAGAAAACTAGGAGGGTCTCTGGCAGAATGTGGTGAGGAAAAAATATATGAAAGACAAACCGATGAGTTTACAAATGAAGAAGCAAGGTCAATCCCAATTTTTGAAAGGGATCCTTGATGTGAAAGATCTGTTCTACAAGAATAGTAAAAAAATTTGGAAATGAAAATTCTACCAGTTTCTGGAATGAGGTTTGGATTGGTGATTCCCCCTTTTAGTCAAATTTAAAAGATTATTTGAGCTTTCTTTGAATAAAGAGATAACTGTGAATATGGCTCTTTTTGATAATTGTGATTCTCTGGTATTTAGAAGAAGGTTACATGGAGAAAGTGCTCAGTTGTTGGAGGATTTGAAAAACATATGTAATGACATTAATCTTGATGACTGAAGAGATAAAATTTATCTGGACTATCAATAAAAAAGGATTTTCTGTTAAATCCATTTATCTCAAATGTAGGAGTTCTTTGGATAAGGTTCCTTTCTGGTTTATTTGGAAGGCCAGGATTCCCCAAAGAATAAAGGTTTTATTGTGGCTTGTAATAAATAATATAATTTTATCAAAAGAAAACCTAAAAACAAAAGTGGAAAGGAAACCTTAACTGCTACTGGTGTGGTTGTTTGGAAACCGCACAACACATTTTCTTTGATTGCCAAATCGCTTCTTTCACTTGGAGGGTGATCAGTATAGCGATGAACATACACATCATGCCAAAAAATGCTGAAAATATGTTTGGAGATTGGATTTTGTCACACCAATTTCTAAGGGGCAGAGCCGGGTGCATAGCATATGTGTGCCAGGATCTATTTCCACACATATGTTGACGTCACAAGTGTAATATATCAAAAGAACAATGCATAAGAGCGTAAATAACGATTATATTAACATATTACACTTCGAACAGACATAATGTCTTAACCTTTATTCATCAAAGTACAGCGAACATGGACATCCATCCACAGGAAGATGACCGGGGGTATCACTAGACTAGCATCCATGGAGTTCACCATCAAAATCTTCATCTGCAAACTTCTGATCAAAATTAAGCAAGGGTGAGCTCACTTATGGTCGGGGCTCAGCAAGTGGGGGAAAAACTAATGCAAGTTTAACAAGGTGAGGCCAAGGTTGAGCAGTAAGCATTTTAGTTGGTCAACATTTTATTAACAACACCTGTCTTACTAATAAGTGTGAATCCCAAGTATTCCCATTAAACAAAGGTATAAGAGTATATAAAAAACATTTAAGTGAAACCACTTAAGCAAACCATTGGCAGATCATCGGATCTCGATTTATTTCCATCTTCAAGTTCAATTATCATGTGAGGAGTCCAGGCTGCTCATAACCGTGAGCACGGCTGATATATCAGTTTTACACTCTGCAGAGGTGGCGCATCTTTACCCATGAGTCGCGATTCCCTTCTAGCCCGGGTTAGCTAGACCCGTATTCACTTCCGAGGTGAATGGCCAGGGTCTCACTACGAGGCTTCTCCCTAGAGTCCTCATTACACAAATGTTGCAAATGGTCAAACTGCATAAGGGCACACCTACCGTAACCAACTTATAGTCCGGACCATAGGGTAAAGCTTTGGGAACTATGCCTGTATCCAATCTGCCTGAGCTGGTACTATAAGTGCTTGCCAGATGCCCCCGTTCTGGTCGACCACGACCAACACCCAACATAAGACTTCCCTAGTTATTTAGCCAAGACCAGAGCCATGATAGTTCTCATGGTAGCACTGTTTTCCCGGGTGGTCACTCTATGTTCCAATTAATATGCAATAATCTTGTTTAACCATTGGGTTAACAACAA